>WNWK01001020.1:0-67500 GCA_009830355.1 Cherax destructor | reverse complement strand
ATGGGACAAAGCAATAAGGGGTCACAACTGGAAGTTGAAGACGAGTCACAGGGATGTCAGGAGGCATTTCTTCAGTCACAGAATTGTCAGAAAGTGGAACAATCTGGACCGAATCTGAACCGAAGCTTTTGTACAGCCACATCAGGAGGAAAACAACAGTCAAGGACCAGGTAATCAGGCTAATGAAGGAGGGAGTGGAGAGCACAAGAAACGACCGAGAAGTATGTGAGGAGCTCAACATGAGATTCAAAGAAGTATTCACAGAGGAGACAGAAGGGACTCTAGAAAGACGGAGAGGTTGGGTACACCATCAAGTGTAGGACACAATACATACAACCGAGGAAGAGCTAGACACCTCAGAGGCGATGGGGCCGGATATCATCTCTCCATGGGTCCTGAGAAAGGGAGTAGAGGCACTATGTGTACCACAAACAACAATCTTCAACACATCTATCGAAACAGGGTGACTACCTGAGGTATGGAAGACAGCAAATCTAATCTTAATTTTGAAAAAGGAGAAGAGTGATGGAGCACCTAGAAAGTAATGAGCTTATCAACGACAAGCAGCACGGTTTAAGGAATGGGAAATCCCATGTCACAAACCTATGACAGGGTACAGCAGTACGACAAGAGAGAGTGGTGGGTAGATTGCGTTTTCTTGTACTGTAAGGAGGCGTTTGACACAGCTTTCACTAGAGATTAATGCAAAAGCTGGAGGACCGGGCAGGGATGACAGGGAAGGCACTCCAATGTATCAGGGAATACCTGACAGGAAGACATCAGCGAGGCATGGTACCTGACAACATGTTAGAGTGGGCGCCTTTGACGCGTGGGGTTCCACAGGGGTCAGTTCTAGGACCAGTGCTGTTTCTGGTATATGTGAACGACATGACGGAAGTGATAGGTTCAAAGGTGTCCCTATTTGCAGACGACATGCAGCAAATGCGGAGAATTCAGTCGGATGAGGACCAGGCAAAACTACAAAGAGATCTGGACAGGCTGCAGGCCTACGAGGAGAGATTAAGGGAAATCGACCTGACAACACTGGAGGACAAGAGAGATAGGGAAGACATGATAACGACATATAAAATACTGAGAGGAATTGACAAGGTGGACAGAGACAGAATATTCCAGAGATGGGACATAGCACCAAGGGGACAAAGTTGGAAGTTGAAGACTCAGATGAATCACAGGGAGGTTAGAAAGTATTTCTTCAGTCACAGAGTGGTCAGGAAGTGGAATAGTTTGGGAAGCGATGTAGTGGAGGCAGGATCAATTCATAGCTTCAAGAAGAGGTATGATAAAGCTCGTGGCGCGGGGAGAGTGACTCAGTAGCGGCCAGTGAAGAGGCGGGGCCAGGAGCTATGACTCGACCCCTGCAACCACAACTAGGTGAGTACACACACACAGGTAAGAAGGGAGGCCCAACGACAATATGAAAATGACATAGCAGCGAAAGCCAAATCTGACCCAAAGCTGTTGTACAGCCACATCAGAGGAAAACAACAGTCAAGGACCAGGTGATCAGGCTAAGGAAGGAAGGAGGAGAGATCACAAGAAACGACCGCGAAGTATGTGAGGAACTCAACATGAGATTCAAAGAAGTGTTCGCAGAGGAGACAGAAGGGACTCCAGAAAGACGGAGAGGTGGGGTACACCACCAAGTGTTGGACACAATACATGCAACCAAGAAAGAAGTGAAGAGGCTACTGAGTACTGAGTGAGCTAGATACCTTGAAGGCGATGGGGCCGGACAACATCTCTCCATGGGTCCTGAGAGAGCGAGCAGAGGCGCTATGTGTACCCTTAACAACAATATTCAACACATCTATCGAAACAGGGAGATTACCTGAGTATGGAAGACAGCAAATGTAGTCCCAATTTTTAAAAAAGGAGACAGACATGAAGCACTAAACTACAGACCAGTGTCACTGACATGTATAGTATGCAAAGTCATGGAGAAGATTATCAGGAGAAGAGTGGTGGAACACCTAGAAATGAATGAGCTTATCAACGACGGCCAACACGGTTTCAGGGACGGGAAATCCTCTGTCACAAACCTACTGGAGTTATATGACAGGGTGACAGCAGTAAGACAAGAGAGAGAGAGGGGTGGGTAGATTGCATTTTCTTGGACTGTAAGTAGGCATTTGACACAGTTCCACACAAGAGATTAGTGCAAAAGCTGGAGAACCAGGCAGGGATAACAGGGAAGGCACTCCAATGGATCATGGAATATCTGTCAGGAAGACAGCAGCGAGTCATGGTACGTGGCGAGCTGTCAAAATGGGCGCCAGTGACGAATGGGGTTCCACAGGGGTCAGTCCTAGGACCGGTGTTGTTTCTGGTATTTGTGAACGACATGACGGAAGGAATAGACTCCGAAGTGTCCCTGTTTGCAGATGATGTGAAGTTGATGAACATAAGAAAGAAGGAACACTGCAGCAGGCCTACTGGCCCATGAGAGGCAGATCCAAGTCTCCAACAGGCTTAAGCCAGTGCCCTGACCCAGCCAGGTCAGGTTACATTCACTTAAGGAAGGAGCACTGCATCTGACCTAGTAGCAAAAGCTAGTCAGGACCAACTCACACCCAACCGCACCCACTCATATAATTATCTAGCCTACCACCTGGAGCTACCGTCTAAAGGTAATCAGGTCACTACCACTTAAGGAATTAGTACGGCAACTGACCTGGTAGTAGAAGCTAGTCAGGTCCAAACTCACACCCACCCACACCCACTCATGTATTTATCTAACCTATTTTTAAAACTACACAACGTCTTAGCATCTATGACGGTATTCGGGTGTTTGTTCCACTCATCCACAACTCTATTACCAAACCAGTGCTTTCCTATATCCTTCCTGAATCTGAACTTTTCTAACTTGAAACCATTGCTGCGAGTCCTGTCTTGGCCGGATACTTTCAGCACGCTATTTACATCCCCTTTATTTATTCCTGTTTTCCATTTATACACCTCAATCATATCCCCCCTAATTCTATGCCTTTCTAGAGAGTGCAGATTCAGGGCCCTCAGTCTATCCTCATAGGGAAGATTTCTGATACAAGGGATCAACTTTGTCATCCTCCTCTGTACGTTTTCCAGTGCATTTATATCCATTCTGTAATACGGTGACCAAAACTGTGCAGCATAATCTAAATGAGGCCTAACCAAAGATATATAGAGTTGAAGAACAACCTGAGGACTTCTATTATTTATACTTCTTGATATGAAGCCAAGGATTCTGTTAGCTTTATTGAGAACACTTATGCACTGTTGTCTAGGCTTCAGATTACTACTAACCAGAACTCCTAAATCCTTCTCGCAATCACAAGTAATAAGATCTATATTATTCAGTTTATATGTGGCATGGTTCTTGTCCTGCCCAACATTTAGAACTTTGCATTTGTTTACATTAAACTGCATCTGCCACTTCTCCGACCACTGCATCAGTTTATTCAAATCATCCTGGAGTGCTCTAATGTCCTCATTTGAATGAATTGGACGGCCTATTTTGGTGTCATCAGCAAATTTACTTATGTTGCTATTTATTCCCTCATCTATGTCGTTTATGTAAATTGTAAACAACAGGGGGCCCAAAACTGACCCCTGTGGAACACCTCTTGAGACGTGCCCCCATTCTGATTTCTCTCCATTTATGCAAACTCTCTGCTGCCTATTTGTCAACCATGCCTCTACCCAGGAAAAAATTTCTCCTCCTATTCCGTGTGCCTTAAGTTTCCTCAGTAGCCTCTGATGTGGAACTTTATCGAAAGCCTTACTGAAGTCCATATACACAATATCATATTCATTACCATGATCTACCTCCTCAAACACCTTAATGAAAAAAGTTAGTAAATTCGTAAGGCATGAACGCCCCTTTGTAAAACCGTGTTGAGATTCATTAATCAATTTATGCTTTTCAAGATGGCTACGAATTACCTCGGCAATTATTGACTATAAATTTACCAAATATGGAGGTAAGGCTTATTGGCCTATAATTCGAAGCTAAGGACCTGTCACCTGCCTTGTAAATAGGTATTACATCTGCCCTTTTCCACTTGTCTGGCACTATGCCAGTTTGTAGTGATATATTGAAAAGATTTGCCAAAGGTTTGCTAAGTTCCTCTTTACATTCCTTTAAAACTCTTGCAAAGAGTTCATCAGAGCCTGGAGATTTGTTAGGTTTTAATTTCTCTATTTGTCTGAGGACCATGTCACTAGTTACCCCAATCGAGCATAGTCTATTATCTTCCTGTTCTACATAATTTATTATTTCTGGAATTCCGCTAGTATCTTCCTGAGTAAAAACTGAGAGGAAGTAAGTATTGAAAATTTCACACATACCCTTATCACTGTCCGTGATCTGTCCTGAGTTACTCTTAAGTGGGCCTATCTTGTCCCTAATCTTACTTCTGTATACATGAAAGAACTCTGGACAGACTGCAAGCCTGGTCCAGCAATTGGCTCCTGGAATTCAACTCTACCAAGTACAAAGTCATGAAGATTATGGAAGGGCAAAGAAGACCGCAGACGGAGTACAGTCTAGGGGGCCAGAGACTACAAACCTCAATCAAGGAAAAAGATCTTGGGGTAAGTATAACACCAGGCACATCTGAGGCGCACATCAACCAAATAACTGCTGCAGCATACGGGCGCCTAGCAAACCTAAGAACAGCATTCCGACATCTTAATAAAGAATCGTTCAGGACCCTGTACACTGTGTACGTTAGGCCCATATTGGAGTATGCAGCACCAGTTTGGAACCCACACCTAGCGAAGCACGTAAAGAAACTAGAGAAAGTGCAAAGGTTTGCAACAAGACTAGTCCCCGAGCTAAGGGGTATGGCCTACGAGGAGAGGTTAAGGGAAATCGACCTGATGACACTGGAGGACAGGAGAGATAGGGAGGACATGATAACGACATATAAAATACTTAAAGGAATTGACAAGGTGGACAGAGACAGAATGTTTAAGAGATGGGACACAGCAACAAGGGGACACAATTGGAAGTTGAAGACTCAGATGAATCACAGTGATGTTAGGAAGTATTTCTTCAGTCACAGAGTGGTAAGGAATTGGAATAGTTTGGGAAGCGATGTAGTGGAGGCAGGGTCCATTCATAGCTTTAAGAAGAGGTATGATAAAGCTCATAGCGCAGGGAGAGTGACTCAGTAGAGGCCAGTGAAGAGGCGGAACCAGGAGCTATGACTCGACCCCTGCAACCACAACTAGGTGAGTACAACTAGGTGAGTACACACAGACACACAGACACACACACACAGACACACAGACACACAGACACACACACACACAACACGCACGCACAAACACACACACACACACACACACACACATACGCACGCACACACACACACACACACACACACACAGAGTGGCTAGCGCTCTTGCTTCACGCACGGAGGGCCCGGGTTCAATTCCCGGCGGGGCCGAAACATTTCGAAGTGTTTCCTTACACACACACACACACACACACACACACACACACACATACATACATACATACAACAGGCCTAGTGTCTAATCGACATGTGCCTAGGACAAAATGGTAACTAACACACACACACTCACACATTACTACCTAATGCCCCACCCTACTGTTGCTAAGGCAAAGTCAGCCTCCCCACTATCCGACACCCCCTTCACTTCCCCAAACACAAAGCCCGGAGGCTAAGACTCATCTCCTTCCCCTCCACCAGGAACCTGCTGCTGCCTGACGGGGTACCAGCTGAGCGCCAGAGAGCCAAGTTCATCGTCAGGGTGTACAGGGCTGACGGCCTCCCCAGGATCAATTCCTCCATCATGGCCAACGTGAAGAAGGCGCTGACGGGTGACTCCCGTGATCTCCTCGATCCCTATGTACAAGTCTCCTTCGCTGGCCTCTCGGTGAGTACTTCGTCTCATAGTCTGAGAATTGTGGCACTTGGGGAACCCCTAACATCCTTATTCCTCTTTATCTTCTTTCGCAGTATCGTCCTTATTTAATATTAAGAAAGGTACATAGAGCAAAGTGAGGGAATTTAGAGCCATCTGTGAGCAGAAATTTGATATGGACACTTGTATTTATTGACCTTCACATGTTTTCAGAACCTCTACTAAATGTGAATCACTTGAGACACTAAAGAATCAAACTCACAATACCGTAGCTGGAACAGTATACAAACAACTCTCACTTACGAGACCGAAACTTCTCTCGACGTTTCGGTTCGACTTGTACTTGTATAACCCCTGTGGTTTAGCGCTTCTATTTGATTATAATAATAATAATTATAATGATAAGTCACACAGAAAAGTGAAAGTGAAGAGAACCTGAATATATGTGAGAGGGGAGCGGGTGCAGGGGGTGGGAGGGCCAGACCGAAAGTGAGAGGGGAGTGGGTGCAGGGGGTGGGAGGGCCAGACCGAAATATCGTCATAAGTTTCAGTCTCGTAAGTGAGAGTTATCGGTGCATTCGAAACAACAATAATCCCTACGGAAGTATTGTTCTTTAATGAAACGTCCGATGGCTGTCCGTCTTGTAGTATAATAATTGTCTTGTGGCTTTAAACGCAGCTGAGCATAGAGGGAGGATGGGAAAAGATTATTAGCAGTGGTAGTAGTAGTAGTAGCAGTAGTAGTAGTAGTATTAGTAGTAGTAGTTGTAGTAGTAGTTGTTGTTGTAGCAGTAGTAGTAGTACTATCATATCAGTAAAATGCGTTAAACTCGTATGGGTCATTCAACACAATAAAAAGTGAAAACTAAATTAATCGGAACTTGGACTTGGCACTGGAAATGTAAACCTGATTTAAACCATAACACACAAACACTAAGAGTTTGAAGCTGATCAGAAGAAGCATTCTTGAGTTATCACACACAATCCTATGATCCTCATTTGTTTTAATTATATAATAAATTTCTACCTACAAAAATTTAAAAAAATAATGTGAATTTTCCTAATCTGAAACCTGTACAACTGATCCCACAATATATTGACCTGCATACACACCTGACCCCTCACAACCTGACTCATACACACCTGACCCCTCACAACCTGACTCATACACACCTGACCCCTCTCAACCTGACTCATACACACCTGATCCCTCACAACCCGACTCATACACACCTGACCCCTCACAAACGACTCATACACACCTGACCCCTCACACCCCGACTCATACACACCTGACCCCTCTCAACCTGACTCATACACATCTGACCCCTCACAACCCGACTCATACACACCTGACCCCTCACAACCCGACTCATACATACCTGACCCCTCACAACCCGACTCATACACACCTGACCCCTCACAACCTGACTCATACACACCTGATCTTAGAACATATCTGACTACGTATACATCTGACCCTCTCCTCACTACTTAACTTACGCCATCCACCCCTGACTCCATGCATGGGTTCACAGGACAGTACACATGGCTTTAAATACATACATGACCTAGCAGACACTACATGATGCTATGCATGAACCCAGATTAAAGTGAACTATGACCCTCATCAATATAAGACTCATCAATATACGTGAATATTCGTCTCATCAACGCACAATAAACTTCAGACCCTCAAATATATGTGAACAGTCATATCTGACCTTACCATCACAGGTGACCTACGACCTTAGGAACACAGGTGACCCCTTGCCCTCCTTTACAACACGAGCGAACTCTGGCCACCTTGGCAACATAGGTGACCTCTAACCTTATTAACACTAGATATGACCACTGATCTTCTAAACACAAATAACCTTTGACTGCCCTTTGCAACATATTTGATCAATGGTCTACATCCTCCTGGTGTGGCCGGTTCGTCTGGCTGGTTTTGCAGGGTCGCACGAGCGTCAAGAAGAACACGTCTTGCCCCACCTGGAATGAACAGATCGTCTTCACGGAGATGTTTCCCCCGCTCTGCCAGAGAGTGAAGATCCAGGTGAGGGACAACGATGCTGTCAACGACACTGTGGTAGCCACACACTTCCTAGACCTCACCAACGTCTCGAATGATGGTGATAAAGGTAGGTGTGGACGTGAGAGAGAGAGAGAGAGAGAGAGAGAGAGAGAGAGAGAGAGAGAGAGAGATTGAGGGATATTGAGAGGGAGGACAAGAGACCCTTTATATTCATTTGTAATCGTCCCACCAACATGTCAAGCGACCGCCAGATATCACTTGTCAAAGACTCCATGTGTCTCTGTCTCTCTGTCACTTACTCTGACTCTCGTAGTTCTTGACCTAAGCTGCCTCTCCTTTCTAACTCAAAGGAGAACTGAAAACATATTACACAACTTAATGTTTATTCATCAAATCAAAACTACATAAACATATAGGTAAACATTCCCCTCAATGTTACCGTAAAAATAATGAAACTGAAACAAAAGAAGCTAAACATTGAGTTTTATTATTATTTATTCTAACTATGTTTACATAACATCATATCAGTGTAAACAAGGCAACAACAAGTAATGCAAGAATTACAACAATAAAGAATAAAGTACCAACGAAGGAAACGCAACTCTACGGTATTATTTAGCCAAGTTTCACTTATTCACTTAATGTTCGTATCTTTGACGTAAATTTACTGAACGCTTCTGTTATTTCACTGTGATAAGAACTTCTCTACAAAATAATAATAATAATAATAATAATAATAATAATAATAATAATAATAATAATAATAATAATAATAATAATAATAATAATAATAATAATAATAATAATAATAATAAAACACCAACATCACACAGTGACAACATACACCACCATCAGTGACAACATACGTCACCATCAGTGACAACATATGCCACCATCAGTGACAACATTCGCCACCATCATTGACAACATACGCCACCATCAAACAGTTACAACATACACCACCATCAGTGACAACATACGTTACCATCAGTGACAACATACACCACCATCAGTGACAACATACGCCACCATCAGTGACAACATACACCACCATCAGTGACAACATACGCCACCATCAGTGACAACATACACCACCATCAGTGACAACATACGCCACCATCAGTGACAACATACACCACCATCAGTTACAACATACACCACCATCAGCGACAACATACGCTACAATCAGTGACAACATACGCCACTATCAAACAGTGACAACATACGCCACCAACAAACAGTGACACCATACACCACCAACAAACAGTGACACCATACACCACCAACAAACAGTGACACCATACACCACCAACAAACAGTGACAACATATACTAGCAGCAAACAAAACACGCACAGTGGCAACATACACGAGAATCACACAAACAGTCACAGTATACACGAGCATCATACATACAATGACAACATACACCAACACAGTGACAACACACACCAACATCACTGTTACAGTGACAACATACACCAACATCACTGTTACAGTGACAACACACACCAACATCACTGTTACAGTGACAACATACACCATCATCAGTCATTTGCACATTTTTTTAAAATCTTGTTTAAGAGTCTGTTTTGTCAGCTAAGTTTGCGTGACCAAATCATCGGTTTGAAAAACTTCTTAACTCGATCTCTGTCAGTAATGAACATTCTTATTTTCACGAAAAAGTAGCCTCCGAATACCCACTGATAATTATCTTTGCAAGTAGATTTAACTTTTTTGTGTATAACTAGGTATAATTTAGATTACTTTTTGTACTTTCCTTTGAAGCAATTTGTACCGTCTTTGTTACTTTGTGTATTGAGAGATTGATAGGTGGATGTGACGGCTGTCTCGCAATGTCTAGTTGACTTTTGATACCGAAATGTGCTGCTAATGCCTCTACTTTGGATGCCTCTGACTACTTCAGCGGCTAAAAATAAAGAAGTGACAACAATTTCTCTAGGTATTGATACTTTAGTGTACTTTATTGTAAATATTTCTATATTCACCTAGAAGCTCTCGTGACTCAGCCATATACCAAAACACATCACTAAGTACAGGATATACGACCTTCTGGAAAATAAATTCAAGGCCAATGCATTATGAGCTTGAAATAGACAGGTACGTATCTGGCCCTATAGAGCCAGAAATGTCAACAAACTGATATGCCTGCAGAGCGCTTGAACACCATCGTGACTTCTGTCAACAAAGCATAGAAATTAACTGATGACACAGGGCAAAGCTGTACATTCTTCATTCTGCAAGATTACAGTGTAGAATATTTCCAAATATGATCCCCAAATTAGATGGAATGCATCTGTCGATGAGTTTCATCGGCACTGTGGCGAAAACAGCTGCAACAGCCTGGCCGAACAAGAGATCTGTCACATGTAATTTTTAGGTGTGGAGAAAATGCTTATGGAAATAGGTTCTCCCCAAAAAATGAGGTTTATGCGTATGTTGAGAGGGGAGCTACTCAGAGTCATGGTCAGACAAAGTCAAATAAACGTGCTATGATGTCCTTTTTGCTTATATTGGAAGACATGACATAAAAGTAGTCCTGCAAAGATGTTTTGTTAAATTAGTATCTATCATAATGCTACATGTAAAGGAGGAACGAGGAAGCTTTTTCAATTCCAAGTAGTTAACCTTACGCTGCTATATATATTTACCTTCAGTCATTTAAATAATGCAAGGTATGGGATGTAGTAACTATAGAACATTAAAGCTTTACACGAACATTTCATGAAAGGTTCACATATGATGCGGCATTTACAGGGAATGTGATCGAAATATTGAGAGATATGTTTGACAACCTTCATGCTGTACGGACACGGTAGAGCTTAATAATAAAGGTATCACACTACTGTCTGAAACTCTGAAGACCTGGCCACTCAGCGCGAATCGTTGAGAATGAAGTTGACAGAAAAGGACTTCGAAGGAAACCATACCACGGGTGGGGTTCGAACCCGCGGTCAGAGAGTCTCAAAACTCCAGACCGTTGCGTAAGCCACTGGGCCAGCTAGCTTCAATAAGATTCATCCAACTAGGTATATTTCTACACCATAGGAAGGTTAGCATAGGCACCACTGTGTCCACAAATGCAAGTTTTTACAGACGAATCTCCCGCTAGCATGGCTTTGAAGGGGACTTGAGCTAGAGTTCGTCACGGCCATGCTAGCGGGAGATTCGTCTGTAAAAACTTGCATTTGTGGACACAGTGGTGTCTATGCTAACCTTCCTATGGTGTAGAAATATACCTAGTTGGATGAATCTTATTGAAGCTAGCTGGCCCAGTGGCTTACGGGACGGTCTGGAGTTTTGAGACTCTCTGACCGCGGGTTCGAACCCCACCCGTCGTATGGTTTGTTTTGCAATCGTGTCATTACGATTTCGTGAGTCATGTTGACTTCGAAGGAAATTTGATTTGAACATAAACGCGAAGGATCCGGAGAAACACTCATAAGGTATGAAATGAGGTTAATGGAAAGATTGTTCTCTGGTACCGATATTGGTACCAGACAAAGGTAGGAATTTGAAAAGAAAATGTCTGGATGTTTGTGTGCCACGATTCCAATGAATATTTTATCCATAACAGTCACGACGAAAATCAATTACTATAGGAAAATGCAAGATCTTAGATACCAAACTCATTTACTCAAGAATAACAATGCTACAAGCATGTAAACATTGGTAAAGTTTTGTCGTGTGACCTGTACCCACTGCTCTTTTCAGTGACTCAGAAGTCTAAACCCGTCTTAAAAAATCAACCAATGGTTGAATATAGTGGGAAACATCCTTTACCAGAGACGTCTTGGGCAGTGGCAGATGGATGTGTTCTTTTGTGGATTCCTCTCTGGTCATTATCAAGCTTATTAACCAAAAATTACAATTATGAACAGTGTAATAAATTTAAAGAACAAGTGAAACAGAGGTTGGAATATGGTGAAGATTACATAGTCTTTGACTATATGACAATTTCGATATAAAGAATTATAAAGAATCTCCAGAGGGAAAGAAGCCTACAGAGTATCGAAGATGAGTCCCATGAAACCCACGTCCTCTCAGAATCTTGCCTTCACCGTCATTGAAACGAAGATGCAGATGATAAATATATGCAGATATATCCAACAAGTTACAGATTTACACCAGAATAATGCAGAGAAACATACGCTTATAACTAGACAAGATGAAACACTTTGAAGGTGTGACCACTCACCGGGAAGACCTAGCAACAACTCATGAAGACGTTGACAACATCATCGTTGCACTCAATGAGCAGAAATACGTCATTCAAAGATACGTCATTCAAAGATACGTCATTCAAAGATACCATTCCTCTAAGGTTAGCAGGTATTGCTTTAACTGGGTGTGAAACTGTGTCAACTTGCTTTAGTGGTGGGAAAGGAACAATATTGAAAGTGGTGTATTGTAGGAAATGTTGAGGCAGATTGGTCTGATGTGTTGGAGTAGGAAACAAAATTCATAGCTGTCTGCCATCGACACCCACAGGCCAAAGTAATATCACAAGCTGAATTAACAATGCATTGCAGGGACTGAGAGAGCTGGAGCAACAAGTTGCTGAGCTTGCAACACAGTCACCCGCTACTGAGGTATTCCCTGGGAATATTAAACGTGCTCATTGGAAGACTCACAACAGGAAGAATGCTCTTCAGATATATCCTGCACCATTACAAAGTCACTGTTGCCGAGAACATTACCAAACAATCTCCTCTAATCATTATACAGGATTCTACAGTTGATCAAGACAAAGTGATAGTCCTTGCAAAACTTTTGAATGTAGATATATTGGTGGCAAAGTAGCAAACACAGTGTTTTGTTCTTGCCGTTCATCATATAAGTTTGTGATTAAGCATGATCAACATCAGATGAAGAGAAGGAAGAAATATCCACGTGAAGATCATAAGTCAACACGAATCATGTATGAATATACTTGATAATTTTGAGTTATAAAAGTAAATAAATATAAGAATCAGAGAACCTTAAGCCATTCGATTCCAGGTAATAGTTCACCACTCTTACCAACAGCAATGCTCAGTTCTTTAAAAAATAAATGATGAGGGGTTGGGTGGTCAGTCAGCCAGTGACTCCAAGTCGCTCAAAATATTGTAACTACTTTACCTTAAAAACAATTTGTTTCTTCGTTAAACTTAATTTTGTTTTCATAATATCTCAAATAGACTAAACATTAAAAAAATATGGCAGACCCTTGTGACTGCCGGACTATCTTCTCGACCCTGTCTAACATTAATACTTCTTCGTCTTTCAGAGAACCCAGATTCCTGTGGTATGATGCAACTCACTTTCTCGTTGCTATATATATATATATATATATATATATATATATATATATATATATATATATATATAATATATATATATATATATATATATATAATCAGCTATATTATTTATAGTCTGGTTTTAAAATTCATTTCCTACAAAGTGGACAGTCTTTGTTACAGACTTTTTCCTTTTATCAGTTTGATCTTTTCTGTCAGCAAACTATTGCCTGTTAATATTCCATTTTGTTTTACTTTTAATGAATGTATTTGTCTTGTCTTGAAATGTCTCGCTCACTCTCGATGGCACTTCTGCTTTTATTGCTTCTGCGTAAATTTTAATAACAAAAATCAGGTTATGCAACAAAGGCAATTTAGCTGCTTGAGCTCTTTGTGTGTGTGTGTGTGTGTGTGTGTGTGTGTGTGTGTGTGTGTGTGTGTGTGTGTGTGTGTGTGTGTGTGTGTGTGTGTGTGTGTGTGTGTGTGTGTGTGTGTGTGTGTGTGTGTGTGTGTGTCTTAAAACAATGTATGGTTCCTGCCTCCACTACGTCACTTGCCAGACTATTCCACTTCCTGACAACTCTGTGACTAAAGAAATACTTCTTAACATGCCTTTGACTCATCTGAGTCTTTAACTTCCAATTGTGACCCCTAGTTTCTGTGTCACATCTCTGGAACATCCTGTTTCTGTCCACCTTGTCAATTCCTCGCAGTATTTTGTATGTCGTTATCATGTCTTCCTTAACCCTATTGTCCTTCAGTGTCGTCAGGTCAATTTCCCTTAACCTTTCTTCGTAGGACATTCCCCTTAGCTCTGGACCTAGTCTTGTTGCAAACCTTTGCCCTTTCTCTAATTTCTTGACGTGCTTGACCAGTTGTGGGTTCCAAACTGGTGCTGCATACTCAAGTATGAGCCAGACATACACGGTGTACAGAATCTTGAACGATTCCTTACTGAGGTATCGGAACGCTATTCTCAGGTTTACCAGGCGCCCATATGCTGCAGCAGTTATCTGGTTAATTTGCGCCTCTGGAGATGAGCTCGGTATTATACTCACCCCAAGATCCTTTTCCTTGAGTGAGGTTTGCAGTCTTTGGCCACCTAGACTATACTCTGCTTGCGGTCTTCTTTATCCTTCCCCGATCTTCATGACTTTGCATTTGGTGGGGTTAAATTCGAGGAGCCAGTTGTTGGACCAGGCTTGTAGCCTGTCCAGGTCTGTTTGTAGTACTGCCTGATCCTCATCCGATTTAATTCTCCTCATTAACTTCCCATTATCTGCAAACAGGGACACTTCTGTGACAATACCTTCCGTCATGTCATTTACATGTACCAAAAACAGCACTGGTTCTAGGACTGACCCCTGTCGAAATCCGCTCGTCACAGGGGCCTACTCTGACACCTCGTCATGTACCATGACTCATTGTTGCCTCTCTGTCAGGTATTCTCTGATTCATTGCAGTGCCCTTCCTGTTATACACGCCTGATCCTCTAGCTTTTGCACTAATCTCTTGTGAGGAACTATGTCGAAGGCCTTCTTGCAGTCCACGAAAATTCAATCTACGCACCCTCTCATTGGTGTCTTACTTATGTTACCTTGTCATAAAACTCGAGTAGGTTTGTCACACAGGATTTTCCTTCCCTGAATCCGTGCTGGTTGTCGATCTAGGTGCTCCACCACTCTCCTCCTGATAATCTTCTCCATGACTTTGCATACTATACACGTCAGTGACACTGGTCTGTAGTTTAGTGCCTCGTGTCTTTCTCCTTTCATAAAAATGGGGACTACATTTGCCGTCTTCCGTTCCGCAGGTATTTGCCCAGTTTCAATGGATGTGTTGAAAATTGTTGTTAGTGGCACACACAGTGTCTCTGCTCCCTCTCTAAGACCCACGGAGAAATGTTGTCCGGTCCCACCGCCTTTGAGGTATCAAGTTCATTTATCATCTTCTTCACTTCCTCCTCAGTTGTGTGTATTTCATCCAGGACTTATTTGCATATCCCTTGTTGGTGTAACCCCCTGTTCTGACTTCCTGCAGTCCTTCCTGTCTCCACTGTAAATACTTATTCCTTAAATCTCATGTTTAGCTAATAATATACTTCTTGGTGGATTCTTGATAACTCCCCACCTTCTTTCCTCAGCCTGATTACCTGGTCCTTGACTGTTGTCTTCCTCCTGATGTGGCTATACAAAATCTTCGGGTCAGACTTAACTTTCGATGCTATGTCGTTTTCGTACTGTCGCTGGGCCTCCCTCCTTATGTATGCATACTGGTTTCTGGCTCTTCGAATATTCTCTTTATTTTCCTGGGTCCTTTGTCTTCTGTACTTTTGGTCTTACCATCATTTCTGTTGCCTTTGGAAACAAACATCTCCTCTGCCTCCTTGCTTTTTTTTTGTCACTTAGTCCATCATTTCGTTTACTGATTTTCCTACAAATTCTCTTTCCAACTGAACTTCCTGCAGGAAGTTCCTCATGCCTGTGTAGTCCCCCCTTTTGTAGTTTGGTTTGTCCCATCCTACTCCTGTTACCCTTTCCACTTGTAACTCTATGTACTCAAAGCTTAGAACCACATGATCACTAGCTCCGAGGGGCCTTTCATATGTGATGTCCTCGATGTCCGAGCTGCCCAGGGAGAATACGAGGTCCAGTCTTGCTGGTTCATCCTCACCGTTCTCTCTGGTAGTATCCCTAACATGTTGATTCATGAGGTTTTCCAGTACTACATCCATCATCTTGGCTTTCCATGTTTTGGGACCTCCATGTGGCTCCAGGTTTTCCCAGTCAATCTCCTTGTGAATAAAATCACCCATAACTAGTAACTTTGCTCTACCTGTGTGAACTCTTCTGGCCACCTCAGCTAGTGTGTCCATCATTGCTCTTTTGCTCTCTTCATATTCTTCTCTTGGCCTCCTGCAGTTCTGTGGCGGGTTGTACATCACTGCAATGACTAGCTTATGTCCCCCAGACTGAATTGTACATACCATGTAGTCACTTTCGCCCATTTCGTTCATTCTTTCCATTTACTCAAATCCCCATCGGTTTTTAATGAGCAGTGCAACTCCTCCTACCCCTCTGCTCCCTCTGTCTTTCCTCAGGATCTGATATCCGGGTGGGAAAATTGTGTCTGTTATCATCCTAGTGAGTTTTGTTTCTGTGAGTGCTTTGATGTTTGGAGACGTCTCCTTCATTCTTTCATGCCACTCCTCACATTTATTTGTTATTCCATCAGCATTCGTATACCAAACCTTCAACTTCTTTTCTAAAACTGTGGTCTGAGGAGAACGTTGTGGTTGGGGGATCAGGAGACCTGGTGGGGAACTATGGGGGGTTTCTGTGGGGGTGGAGTTTGTGATGAGGGGGTGGGGGCAGTGGGTATGGTGTGTGAGTTTTGGGTTAGAATGTTTGGTTGCTCTTCCTCCTGAGTCTGGGTTCTCCTGCTCATCTCTGTCTTTGCCTCTCTTTTCCTCCTTGCATTTTTGTACCCTCTCTTTCAGTTTCTGCCTTTCTTCTTGTGTTCTGTCATGATCGAGGTACACCCTCCAGTACGTCGGTATGTCCTTAGTCGTGCTTTCTCTTGCAGGATCCTGTTTCGAGCCAATTCTGCCTTGAAAATCACTTTGACTTGCCTGTTTTTTTCCTCTAGCAAACTCCCCTATTCTCAGAAAATTTGTCAACTGGGTCATGTCGTCCTCTCCTATTGCTTTCATGATACTTTCAATCGTTTTTTTCTCTCCTTGTCTACTTGCTTCATAAGTCTGTGTGCGTGTGTGTGTGTGTGTGTGTGTGTGTGTGTGTGTGCGTATGTGTGTGTGTGTGTGTGTGTGTGTGTGTGTGTGTGTGTGTGCGTGTCTGTGTGTGTGTGTGTGTGTGCGTGTGTGTCTGTGTGTGTGTGCTCACCTAGTTGTACTCACCTAGTTGTGGTTGCAGGGGTCGAATCATAGCTCCTGGACCCGCCTCTTCACTGGCCGCTACTGGGTCACTCTCAATGCGTCATGAGCTTCATCATACCTCTTCTTAAAGCTATGAATGGATCCTGCCTCCGCTACATCGCTTCCCAAACTATTCCACTTCCTGACCACTCTCTGACAGAAGAAATACTTCTTAACTTCCCTGTGATTCATCTGAGTCTTCAACTTCCAACTGTGTCTCCTTGTTGCTGTGTCCCATCTCTGGAACATTCTGTCTCTGTCCACCTTGTCAATTCCTCTCAGTATTTTATATGTCGTTATCATGTCTTCCCTATCTCTCCTGTCCTCCAGTGTCGTCAGGTCGATTTCCCTTAACCTCTCCTCGTAGACCCCTTAGCTCCGGGACTAGTCTTGTTAGCAAACCTTTGCACTTTCTCTAGTTTCTTTACGTGCTTGGCTAGGTGTGGGTTCCAAACTAGTGCTGCATACTACAGTATGGGCCTAACGTACACAGTGTACAGGGTTCTGAACGATTCTTTATTAAGATGTCGGAATGCTATTCTTAGGTTTGCTAGGGCCCGTATGCTCCAGCAGTTATTTGGTTGATGTGCGCCTCATGAGATGTGCCTGGTGTTATACTCACCCAAGATCTTTTTCTATGAGTGAGGTTTGTAGTCTCTGTCCCCCTATACTGTACTCTGGCTGCGGTCTTCTTTGCCCTTCCCCAATCTTCATGATTTTGCACTTGGTGGGGTTGAACTCCAGGAGCCAATTGCTGGACCAGGCTCGCAGACTGTCCAGATTCCTTTGTAGTTCTACCTGGTCCTCGTCCTATTGAATTCTTCTCATCAACTTCACATCATCTGCAAACAGGGACACTTCGGAGTCTATTCCTTCCGTCATGTCGTTCACAAATACTAGAAACAGCACCAGTCCTAGGACTGACCCCTGTGGAACCCCACTAGTCACAGGCGCCCACTCTGACACCTCGCCAAGTACCATGACTCGCTGCTGTCTTCCTGACAGGTATTCCCTGATCCAATGGAGTGCCTTCCCTGTTATCCCTGCCTTGTCCTCCAGCTTTTGCACTAATCTCTTGTGTGGAACTGTGTCAAACGCCTTCTTACAGTCCAAGAAAATGCAATCTACCCACCCCTCTCTCTCTCTCTTGTCTTACTGCTGTCACCCTGTCATAGAACTCCAGTAGGATAGTGACAGGATTTCCCGTCCTGAAACCGTGTTGGCCGTCGTTGATAAGCTCATTCCTTTCTAGGTGTTCCACCACTTTTCTGATAATCTTCTCCATGACTTTGCATACTATACATGCCAATGGTCTGTAGTTTAGTGTGTGTTTCAGCATCCCTAGAGACATAGCTCAACTTCCAAAGTTTCAATACCTTTGTCTTCTCATGTTTTCATTTCCCCTTCTAACCTTTAACGTAATGACGCCTGTTTCTCTGTCTTTCCCTTTCTACTTGAGTCTCCCAATCTTAGGGTATTTCCTCTCTCTCTTAGCACTATCTTTCTCCTATAAAAGCAATTTCCTTTTTAGAGATATATTACTATTGATAATACTTTTGGGGGATATGTTTAGAGTAACTCACCTCAATACACTTTAAATCAAATTATAAGAAATTGGTAGTTATCTCGTTTGGCTTTTTGTCATTATTGCGACCAAAGTTGATTGTACGCGTCGAGGATTACAATTTCCTCTGTTGATAACATCACCTTTCAACTCCTGTTAACCTTATTTTGACCTTTCAACTGCAGTTGACCTTATTTAACACGGGAGTGAGACCCAGAGCTGACCAGCGTGAGTGTTCCTTCCTGCTGATGTGTTCTCACAACACTGACAACTGGAATGCTTGATATTTCTTTTCTAACGAGTGATTCTATCTGATACACTCAGTTCCACTCACCACTCTGATGCACTCAGTCCCACTCACCACTCTGATACACTTAATCCCACTCACCACTCTGATACACTCAGTATCACTCACCATTCTGATATACAGTCCCACTCACCACTCTGATACACTCAGTATCACTCATCACTCGAATACACAGTCCCACTCACAACTTTGACACACTCATCCCCACTCACCACTCTGATACACTTAATCCCACTCACCACTCTGATACACTCAGTCCCACTCACCACTCTGATACACTCAGTCCCACTCACCACTCTGATACACTTAAGTCCTAACCTCACCACTCTGATACACTCAGTCCCACTCACCACTCTGATACACTCAGTCCCACTACCACTTGATACACTCAGTCCCACTCACCACTCTGATACACTCAGTCCCACTCACCACTCTGATACACTCAGTCCCACTCACCACTCTGATACACTCAGCCCCACTAACCACTCTGATACACACAGCCCCACTCACCGGTCTGATGTACACAGTATCACTGGTCTTCATCTTATTTAACACCTTCGTGTTCATCCTGTTGAACACCCCAGTCATCATCCTGTTGAACAACCAGGTCATCATCCTGTTGAACACTCCAGTCATCATCCTGTTGAACACCCCATTCATCATCCTGTTAAACAACCAGGTCATCATCCTGTTGAACACCCAGTCATCATCCTGTTGAACAACTTGGTCATCATCCTGTTGAACAACCAGGTCATCATCCTGTTGAACAACCAGGTCATCATCCTGTTAAACAACCAGGTCATCATCCTGTTGAACACCCCAGTCATCATCCTGTTGAACAACTTGGTCATCATCCTGTTGAACAACCAGGTCATCATCCTGTTGAACACCCCAGTCATCATCCTGTTTAACAACCAGGTCATCATCCTGTTAAACAACCAGGTCATCATCCTGTTGAACACCCAGTCATCATCCTGTTGAACAACTAGTCTATCATCCTGTTGAACACCAGGTCATCATCCTGTTGAACAACCAGGTCATCATCCTGTTGAACACCAGGTCATCATCCTGCTGAACACGCCAGTTTTCGTCCTATTAAAGACACATTTAAGAAAAGAAAGACTGATGGTCCTAATCTGACCTCAGGTCCAAAACTGAATCCTGAAGTAAACATAAACCTGTTTTTAACCTGATACTGACCTCACACTAACACGTTTTACCACTGACCGCAAATTTTTTGACCTGATATTTTCCCCTTATTGACCCATAACCGTAAATTACCTCTACTGACCAAATACTTAGTAGCCAGCTGGCACTCGTGACCTCTAAACCCCTCATTCTCAGGTTTCTTGCCTACCTTTGGCCCTGCATACGTGTACATGTACGGATCTACGCGTGACGGCGCGGTGATGGACGAGCACGCCTCCCTCAACGCTGGCCTGGGGGAGGGTATCGCTTACCGTGGCCGCCTCCTCCTCTCCGTCAGGTGCCAGATTACTGACCAGCTCGACGTGGCGCCTTCAGAGGTCGAAGTGGAGAACACCTTACCCATACAGGAGGTGAGTGGAGGCAGGATTGAACAGAATCCTTGTGTAGGTTGACATGACTCCTGCTGGGGTTGAAGAGAGCATCGTACGTATACAGGAGTTGATTGGGAGATAGATGAGGAAGAAAAGTCATGAAGAAGTTGAAGGAGGGGAGGGAAATCACTGAGTTAGTTATGGCAGGACGAGTTGGAGGAGCGAGGGGAAGCTAGAAATATTGCTGAATTTGGGAAACAACTACAAGCAATGTGTAATAAACTAAGGGAACGGAGAGATTTGATGAGGAAATGAAAGGAAATCTGTGTAAGTAGAGGAGAGATGACTGAGTGAGGGAGAGAACAATAATTAAATGAAAGAATATAAGGATGATTAGTTGAGGGAAGGAAGAGACGAGATAATAAGCTCGGAAAATAGATTAATGATCTATCTGTTAATAATTGTTGGCTCCGACAAGCCATCGTAAACACACTTATAGAAACATATAAAAAAATCCAATTGAAAGATATTATTTATTTTATTCCTTATTTATATATTTATGCTCCTTTTTCTTTCCAAAGTGAGCATTCAGCATTGTTGCTTAACCTTCTGTAATTCACTTTCTTTCAGGTACACTTGAACTTAAATAACTCATTGCAACTTCTCCAGCTATTTCATATTTGTTATCTCCATTTTAGTCACTGTTATAACATCCAAGTTCCTATCATTCATATCCAGTTTACATAGATTTTGCCGCTGAAGTGGCTAGTTTATTGTGCAGCCTTTATCTAGATTTGTATCCACAGTTCACTCATCTGTTGCAAGCAAATTTAGGAAATTTGCTTAATATGTCTTGTATCTTTTTTTTCATTAATAAGATATCATGCGTACCACATAGTTAATTATACTATCTCTATATTCCTCATTAAGTGGACAGTAAAGCACATAGTGTTCAAGATAGTGACCACCAACTTTGCGTCTAATATGATCATCATCTGTGTCTGCCAAACTGCCAGAAGTACTTGTAACCAAACCTAAGCCTGGCCACTACATCAGTCAGTCTGTTCACATTACAAGTTGCTCCATAAACGTACTTATCTATGTTCATGTTATCATAGTGGGTTATAGATCTATTCAGGCTTCTAACTGTACTTTATAACATTAAGTTTCATTATTATCTTCTTTCCTAATATTATTCCTAACCTAGACACAGATACACCAAAGTTTTATATTATACATTTCACTTCACGGTTATTTTTTTTTTTTTTTGGCTAACATATCAACTTTATCAAATGGCGTAATCCAGTGTTATAGAATCCATAACAATTGTACATTAATTCCTTTTTCTCGGAATTTTGAGTATCTATATCTGGCATTTCCAATGAGCATATTGTTAAGTCATTATGTGAGTCAAGAGCCTTCACTGATGACATAAAATCAGTAATAATCATAGAGTCCAGCTCAGTGTCATAATTTAACTTTAGTGTCACTAGGATGACAAACAATTCAGTTTGCCATCCTAATTCATCATAGTTTCTATCATAATAATATTGGATGAATTACTGACAATATGTTAGGTAAAAGGACACAAGTGCAACTAATGTGACATTTTATTGTGACAACGTTTCGCTCTCCAGGAGCTTTGTCAAGCCGTTACAAACAATACATGGACACAGAGGGTATATATAGTAAGGTACAAAGCATAATATAATCCTTGTAGATAGCGGTAGTAGTAGTACTTGTGGTATTAGTAGTAGTAGTTGTTGTAACACTTGTGGTAGTACTAATAGTTATGATACTTGTGGTAATAGTAGTGGTACTAGTAGTGGTAGTGGTGGTGGTGGTAGCAGCTATGTGATAACGGGGTTTATTGTTTTGAAGAAATTTTTTACTAATACTTCAGAGATGATGAAGCTGCCTTTATTCTGTTTAATTGTGTTATAAAATAGCGATTATTGATGATTCAAGGCATTTACATCTACGGAAATTTGGTTCTTTAATCACTAGGTGGACATCGTTGAATTCCATCAGGTGGTTGGCGGAATTCCGGTGTTGTACGCATGTTGTACGCAGGCGTGCGTACAACACCGTACGGCAGTGGCAACAAGAGAAGGTGCAGCCCTGCCAGTAGACTCCTGCTTAGATCCATCAGTGTATATAATTTGCGATGAATTATTACTAACAGTTAGACGAGAAATTTCTTCTTAAGCAGTTGTCTTTTCAAGTGATTTAAGAAAGGGATTACTAGTAATGAGCTTCTTGTGAGGGGCTTCAGGTATGTGATATTAAATGAACACATCTTCTATAGAGAGGCGAATGCTATTGTTGTCTACAGTAATGCAGTTGATGCAGGTTATAAAATTTGATACAAATGCATGTTTTCACAACCCACTTATATCTATGTGTATTTACTTTTAGACATTTAGTAAGATTTGCAATGACAGTGTCTGGTTCATTTTTTTTCATATTATAAATAAAATATATGACTTTATTATTTTTAAAATTATAAATGAAACACTTGAGTTTACATACATACTATGTTTTAGTATGAATTTTATTAACGTTTAAAAATTATCTGGCTCAGGTCGTGTCATAGATTCTGCTATAAGGGACAATACTGCTTACAACCGTCGAGGTGGTAGCACCTTTTTGTTTAACTTATCATAAAAGAAACCTCTACACTATATACATACATGTACATACATGCATGTACATACAAAACATTCCTCCTTCAGCCGGAGGGAAGAGTAATAGAACACACTGAACAGTTAACATTACAATAATCTTTCTTGCAATGTAATCTCGGCTAGCCTGAAGGAGGTAAGCAAACTAGTCAGATGATCCATGGAGTGGACATAACAGCGGCTGGGGAACAGGGGCGGATCCAGGGAAAAGCCATGGGGGCCAGTCTCCCCTGGGCCACTCTGCGGAAAGGCCATGGGGGCCAGTCTCCCTGGCTACTCAGAGGGAAAAGCCATGGGGGACAGTCTCCTTGGGTTGCTCGGAGGGAAGACCATGGGGACCAGTCTCCATGGGCCACTCCAAGGGAAGTCATAGGGACCAGTCTCCCTGGGCCACTCTGAAGGGCTAACCCAGGGACCCGGAATAGAACATTAGAGGCTATAGGGATGATGGGACTTCCAATGATGATCCTAACTTAGAAAATCATGTTTGTTGTATTATATCTAATGCAACATACATATCAATAAAATTTAATAAGAAATAATCTAATATTGCGGCCAGGGATTTTAGAGAATATTTTCCTTTAACATAAAGCAATGTGTATTTTTGTTCTATTACTGCACCAAACAAAAGATATAGCTCAGCTTAGTTTAGATTTGAGATGTTTTCATGAATCCAAAATCAATTAATATTATTTTTATGTACAGTTACAGTACATAACAGTTTATATGAGGAGAATTCAGAGGACGAGTCGGTAGCAAGATAGTTACACTGGGGACGCCACCCTTCATCTTCGGCTGACACGATACCCAAATGTTTCCCAAGTGAAGGTCTCGGTCACAGGACCAAAAGCTCCAGTGGCGGGTCATCATGTGACTAAGACCCGCGACAGGAAACAACTGCTCTGTTTCCTGACAAAACTGACCTAGCCTAACCTTGTGTCTTTTGTCCACAATAACAATACTTTTCTGTTGTCGTGCATCCTCAGAGCAACTATGGCAGGAGTGAGGAGTTTCTCTTGTTCGCGTCGGTGCACGAGGCCACCATGATAGAGAAGCGGGTCAGTGACAAACCTGTCACCTTCGAAATTTCCATCGGCAACGCTGGTAATTCCATTGATGGGTGCTCCTCCACCAGGCCCTCCAGCGACGAGGAGAGCGATGGAGACTCAGGTGAGGGAGGGTGAGTGATGGTGACTCAAGTGAGACAGAAAGTGATGGAGACTCAGGTGAGAGAAGTAGGTAGGGAGAATGATGGTGATTCAGGTAAACGAGAAAAGGAAAATGATGGAGACTTAGATGAGGGAGGGATGGAAAGTGATGGACTCATGTGAGGCAAGAACCGTGATGGAGGCTGAAGGAAGTAAGAATGTAGAGAAGAGTAATGAGGCACCGCAAGAGACGAATGTGAATGAAAGATTAAGAAAGTTCTTGGAATGAATTACCATTCATAACTGTTGTATTGCATATGCCGTCCATGTTTCTGCTTCTTTATATATATATATATATATATATATATATATCATATATATATATATATATATATATATATATATATATATTTATATATATATATATATAAAATGGACGGTGACTCGAATTGTGGTCCTGGTATATAACAGACCGGAAGCTGTACCTTAGAACAACGAAGCTTACAGTAGAAAGATTTTACAGGCACATTATATTCGTGACTTGTCAGTACACCTACGTCACCAACTGTGACCCTACTGTCTAACCTTGGCCGCAGAAGCTTCATGGAGCGTGTATTTTCATGTATCTCTAAACTGTATACTCCTTTAACTCAAGATAAGTAATAAAAGAGAAGAGACAGTAGAGTCACAGTTAGTGCCGTTGGTGTCCTGCCTTAACCTTTGTGTCTCTCCCGGGTGCAGGTCCTGAGTCCATCATCGCTGAGGCATCAATGTGGCAGTCGACGACACCTCCAGCCAAGCCCATGACCAACGACAAAGTCTACTACTTCCTGCCTTTCTGGGACGACAAGCCGTGCCTCTATGTAAGAGCTTTCTTCCAGGACCACCGTCGTCGCCTCTACCACTCCAACGTCATCGACAGCATCACCACCAAACTGGTGAGTGCCTCAGAGCTGTTCCTTTCCTCTCTTCTGACTACCACATCGAAGTCTGTTAAATGTTTTGCACTCTGGCTGCATTGCTGGTGTTTTCATGTTCTTACGTGAATATGTAAGAAACCAGGTAAACTTCTCCCTTTTTCTCTTCCTTTTTCTTTCTCTCTCTTCTTCTTCTCTCTCTTCTCTCTTCTCTCTCCTCTCTCTCTCTCTCTCTCTCTCTCTCTCTCTCTCTCTCTCTCTCTCTCTCTTCTTCTCTCTCTTTTCTACTCTCTCTCTCTCTCTCTCTCTTTCATAAGATACTGGCACTCAAAGGCTTACTGTCCTCAAGCATCTTATCAAAACCATCCCTTCCGAAAGCTACCCATGAATTTACTCACGTACCCACGACATCAATCAAACCCAGCCCCTCTCACTCATATATTTGTATAATCTCTTCTTAAAGCTACCCAGGTCCTAGCCTCGATTACCCTACTCGGAAGATTGTTCCACGCATCGATCCACTCTTGTTTGAAAACCAGTACTTACCTACGTCCTTTTTAAATCTAAATTTATCCAACTTAAATCCGTTATTCCTGGTTCTTTCCTGAGTCGATATCCTCAGTATTTTATTAATATCGTCTTTGTTTATGCCCATCATCCACTTATGCACTTCGATAATATCTCCTCTCATTCTACGTCTCTCAAGAGAGTGAAGATTCAAGATCTAGTCTTTCTTCATACGGGAGATTCCTTATACAGTGAATCATTTTAGTCATCCTTCTCTGTATATTCTCCAATGAATTTATATCCATTCTGTAGTAAGGAGACCAAAACTGAGCGGCATAATCCAAGTGAGGTTTTACTAGTGATGTATAGAGCTGTAAGATAACTTTTGGACTCCTGTTACTACTACTTCTTGAAATAAATCCTAGTTATCTGTTAGCCTTATTATGCACACTTAGGCACTGTTGTATTGGCTTTAGGTTCTGCTTACCATGACTCCCAAGTCCTTTCCACATTCTGTGTGATCAAGTTGTACTTCACCTAGTTTATAACTTCGAGGGTTATTCTCATTCCCAAGGACTAGGTCCACGATGAACTTCATCTGCCACTTTTCAGACCAAGACATTAATTTGTCCAAATCCTCCTGGAGTTCATTGGTATCTCCCTCAGAATCAATCATTCGGCCTATTTTTGTATCAGCAAATTTGCTCATGTCACTTGCAATTCCTTCATCAAGATCAATAATGTAAATTATGAACAACAATTGGCCTAAAACTGATCCTTGTGACCAGTCCCCATTCAGATTTGATCCCATTAATGGAAACTCTCTGCTTTCTAGTGGTAAACCATGCCTCTATCCATGCTAGAACCTTACCTCCTATACCGTGAGCTGCCACTTTTCTTAAAAGTCTTTTGTAAGGTACTCTATCAAAGGCTTTACTGAAATCCAAATAAACAACATCAAAATATTTTATTGAAGAACTTCAGCAAATTTGTCAGGCAGGAACGACCTCTCGTGAATCCGTGCTGAGATTCGTTAATCAAATTATGCTCTTCAAGGTGAGCTATAATTGATTCTGATAATTTGCCTACTATAGACGTCAGGCTTATTGGGCGAGAACGGCCAGGCTGCAGGCCTGGTCCAGAAACTGGCTCCTGGAGTTCAACCCCACCAAGTGGAAAGTCATGAAGATTGGGGAAGGGCAAAAAAGACCACAGACGGAGCACAGTCTAGGGGGCCAGAGACTACAAACCTCACTCAAGGAAAAGGATCTTGAGGTGAGTATAATACTGGGCACATATATTGGAGTATGCAGCACCAGTTTGGAACCCACACCTAGCCAAGCACGTAAGGAAATTAGAGAAAGTGCAAAGGTTTGCAACAAGACTGGTTCCGGAGCTAAAGACAATCGACCTGACAACACTGGAGGACAGGAGATAGGGGATATGGTAACGACGTATGAAATACTGAGAGGAATTGACAAGGTGGATAGAGACAGGGTGTTCCAGAGATGGAACACAGCAACAAGAGGTCACAATTGGAAGTTGAAAACTCAGATGAATCACAGGTATGTTAGGAAGTATTTCTTCAGTCACAGAGTTGTCAGGAAGTGGAACAGTCTGGGAAGTGATGTAGTGGAGGCAGAATCCATACATAGCTTTAACAAGAGGTATGATAAATTTCATGGAGCAGGAAGAATGACCTAGTAGCAGCAAGTGAAGAGGCGGGGCCAGGAGCTGTGACTCGACCCCTGCAACCACAACTAGGTGAGTACAACTAGGTGAGTACACACACACACACAACACACACACATCAATATACAATTCCCTGTGCTCTGGGGCACATCATTTGGCCAACAAATTGGTTTTGAATGAAAGGCTTCACACTTGGATGAATTCATTTTGGTGTTTCCTTTGATGCTTTCCTACCACCACCGCCGCCGCTTCAACTCTTCTTACATGGTTAAAGAAAAAAATGAGAAAATAATCTTTCTTCGTTTTGTAGTTTCGGCAAGAGGCTGTTCACTTGACTAGTTACGATAAGAGGCTGTTCACTTGACTAGTTACGATAAGAGGCTGTTCACTTGACTAGTTATGATAAGAGACTGTTCTTTTGAGTAATTATGCTCCATTAAGCTCTTCTAGTTAACCAGTGCTCCAGTTTTTTATTTTTTTCGATAATATTTTATGCTCCAAAAATCTTTTGTTTATATTGGTCATATTGTTGTTACGTGGATGATGGGCATAAACAAAGGCAATATTAATGAAATATTTGACAAGACTAGGTCGAGTAAATTATCATCTCTGGTAGGCTCTGTTATACACTGTTTCAGAAAACAGTCTGAACTACTTCCATAAAGTCACTGGACTCCAGATTACCGTTCAAAGAAGTCCAGTCAATTTGACTAAAGTTAAAATCCCCTACTATCACTATGTTATTGTGTCTAGAAGGCATAACAATTTCGTCCCAAAGAAGTCTCCCTCTATCGTGGTCCAAGCCTGGAGGTCGGAATATAAGCCTGGTGCTTCGACAGTTAGTATAAAATACATTAATAAGTTTTTTCATGTGAACCTTTTTTCTATTCAGCTTTTCTTTTACATAATTTATGTTACTATCATTACCCTGTGTTACTCGATGACTGTTATTGTTGTTAAGATTTATAATATTAAAGCCTAAATCAATATTTCGACACTCATTATTTTCCATTCCTAGACCCATACCTCTAACTAATCCTAGTTTAAAGCCCTAACATCCTCAACTGAGATAGCGAGAAAACCCACACCTGCCCTGGATAAGTGAACCCCATCCCTGGCATACAAGTCTCTTCTGCCACAGAAGTGGTCCCAGTTGTCAATGAATGGTACTGCATTATTTTCAGTTTGTCCACCCAGCAATTTATACCAATCGCTCTAGACAGCCATTCATTTCCAACACCCCTTCTTGGCAAAATGCCACATATAACAGGCTCCCTCCCTTCTTCCTAATAATGTCTATTACTACCCTATACTTTCTAACTAAATCCTCACTTCTATGCTTGCCTTCATCATTGCCTCCAGCACTGAGGTAGATAATAGGATTGCTCCCATTACCATACATGATATTGTCAAGCTGGCTAACAATATCTTCCATCCCAGCCCCAGGGAAGCACACCCTTTGTCTATTACTCCAATCCTTCAACCAGAAGGCCCTATCCATGTACCTAATCTGATTGCCCCCAACAAGCACAATATTCTTACCTTGTTGTTCTTCATTGTGACATCCCCAGTAGTCGATTCACATTCGTCTGGTAGCACAGAGAAAGGGTTCGAAGTTTCCACAGCAGTCTCTTGCTTCTTCATCGTTTCCATCTCTCCATTCATACTCTTGATCTTCAACTTCGTCCCATGCTGTCCAGCCACTGCCCAGGTTTTCTTGACCTGTGGATTCCCAACAGGAGGACTACTGCGAATCTTCTTTTCCTCCGTCAATCGCCGTATCTCGAGCTTAGCCACCCTTAGTTCCTCCTTAAGCTGCTGGTAAAGTTGCTCAATGGAGGGCATCTTGGTTCAGTCCACAGAGAGTACACTAGACACGTCTTCACTGACTGGCTTCACATCATAAATGCTGTCATGTAACTTCAATCAAATCTTATGTCTCACGTTGCTGGCATGATGTAGAAGAGGCTGGGCTGATGGGATCTGGGGAAACCCTCCTACGCCTCACATAGCTACAGAAATTCATCTGGTTATCTATGAGATAATGTGTATAAATGGTTTAGAAAACCGACAGGTTGATTAATGCGACACTAAAAACGTTTCGCCACGCAGTGGCTTCTTCAGTCCAATGCGGGGGAGGGGAAAAGGTGGAAGATGAGGAAAAGTTTGAGGTAATCAGTCCCTCAGCCTAGAGTCGATGTGTTCAGTCCATCAATCTTGATAAAAGTACTGAAGAAGCCACTGCGGGGCGAAGCATTTCCAGAATAAAGATTCCTGTCAGACACAGCAACATCTTGGGATCTTAATGCAGGAATTTCTCCAAACTTGTCTAACCTAAAGACACGACCTACTTCCACTAGTGGTCTCCACTGGTGACTCCGTCTACCATTGCTCCGCCTCATCTGTCATCAGTATATAAGCTCCAGTTTTGTCAAGATTGATGGACTGAACATATCAACTCCAGGCTGAGGGACTAATTACCTCAAACTCCGCTGCATTGGACTGCAGAAGCCACTGCGTGGCAAGACGTTTCCGGAATAAGGATTCCCAAATATTGCATTTATCGTTTATGAGATAAGAACATAAGAAAGGAGGAACAGCATCACGGACGCTGTTTAAATGAGTACATTAGTATCACTGACGGTGTTTAAATAACTACATTAGCATCACGGACGTTGGTAAAACGGCCACATTATCTTCACGGACTCTGGTTAAATGACTACATTACCATCAAGGACGCTGGTTAAATAAATTAACGTAGCTGAAATATTAAAGATTACAGAGGGTTATCTTAAGATAGACGCCATTCTTCCACCTTGGATTACACTAATAAGGGAAACACTGAAGCTTATTTAAACCATATTTGTTTTGTTTAATATTTACATCGAACCTCAACACAAAACTTCAACAACAGTGAAGGAAAGACGCATTGCAGAACCAGCTTTATTATTACAGTATTGCAGAACTAGCTATTATTATTGCAATGTTGCAGAAATTATTTTATGATTACAATATTACAGAACCAGCTTTTATGGTTACAGCGTTTCGCTCTATGTCGATCATTATCAAGCCTTGACTTGATAAAGCTCTTCATAGAGCGAAACGTTGTCCAAACAATAGCTTGTTTTGCAACGTGAATATTTTCTTCACTATGTGGTCGGCAGTCCGCTATTTATACTCAACTCTTCAACAACTCAATAAATTCTGGATGGTGTAAATAAAAGTGTAGACTGCAGCATCTCCCTGACCTCATGAAACACCTCCCTGACCTCACGCAACACAAGGTACACAACGCACATCACAAATTTATAAGTGTCCACTCAGCAGGGCTCAGCTCTTCTTTATGATAGGAGCTCTTTGTTTTTCGCTTGCCACTGACTACCACGATTCATCTTGTAACTTGAAACATGTTAATGGAAACCGAAAACTGGACGAGTCTTAGGCCCATCCTCGATTACTCTCAAGTCGGGAGCGAGAAATGGCGTTACTGTTTTCTTTCTCATCCCTTCAAGACACCCCTTCAGGTAGGGCTTTCTTGATGCTGGTGAATGGCGCTTGATGCGAGACATTAGCTACCTCCTCCCCTAATCCGATCAAACCTGACTATAGTTAAATCTCAGGTGACCCGTAGCTTGGTTGGTATCGCACTCAGCTTACACAGTGAGGTCCGTCGCTCGATCTCTGGTACGGGTGTAAATATTGGGGTGTGTTTGCTTAAGACACCTGCTGTCCCTTTTCACCTAGCAGTAAATAGGTACCTGGGTGTTAGCAGACTGGTTTGGTTCGCATCCTGGGGACAAAATTAACTAATTTGCCCCAAATCCTCTGCATAATAAAGGGCTTTCTATATAGTATGTCACAGATGTCAGCTACGTCTGTATAGGTTGTATATGTACTTGTAGAAATAATGATTATTACTGTTATTATTATATGTAATCTTTCGGTTTCTTTTACAATAGGAAGAAGGTCTATCTGAGGTGTCGTCCTTAGTGGAGGAGGAGGACGAGAACGCTGAGCCTCGATTGAGGGAAGTCTTGGAGGAGCTGATGGCAGGGTGTGGCCAGTACATGAGCCTGGCTCGGGCCTACTCCTCCAACTCGTCTGGCCAGAGAACCAAGCTGGACAAGGAGCGAGTCAGACTCTGCCAGAGGGAGATTGTGAGTGACCTGACCTCGGTGTTAAGTGAGAGTTGTGAGTGACCTGGCCTGTGTTAAATGAAAGTTGTGAGTGACCTGACCTCGGTGTTAAGTGAGAGTTGTGAGTGACCTGACCTGTGTTAAATGAGAGTTGTGAGTGACCTGACCTGTGTTAAGTGAGAGTTGTGAGTGACCTGACCTGTGTTAAGTGAGAGTTGTGAGTGACCTGACCTGTGTTAAGTGAGAGTTGCGACTGATCCGATCTCTGTTAAGTGAGAATTATGAGTAACATGACCTCTGTACTGAGTGAGAATTGTGTGACCTGACTGGGGATACATGGGGATTACTGAGAGGTTCCCTGTGTGATCTGACCAGGGATACATGGAAATTAATGAAAGATTTCTCTTGTGATATGACCAGGGATGCTTGGTGATTCATGAGAGGTTTCCTGTGTAAAACCTGATCAGAGATACCTAGGTATTTATGAGAGGTTCCACTGGGATATATAGGGATGAATGAGAGGCTCATTGTTGGTCATCTGACCTAGGATACATGTCGATAAATGAACGATTTCAACAGGGATACATAGTCATTAATGAGAGGTTCCACCAGGGATACATAAAGATTATTGAGAGGATCTACCAAGGATAAATAAGGATTAATGAGAGGTTCCACCAGGGATACATATGCCATAGCGAGAGATTTCACTAGGGATACATAGGTCATAGTGAGAGATTCTACCAGAGATACTTTGGGATTAATGAGAGGTTCCACCAGGGATACATTGGAATTAATGAGAGGTTCCACCAGGGATACATTGGAATTAAAGAGAGATTCTACCAGGGATACTTTGGGATTAATGAGAGGTTCCACCAGGAAAACATAGGGATTAATGAGAGGTTCCACCAGGGATACATTGGGATTAATGAGAGGTTCCACCAGGGATACGCTGGAATTAATGAGAGGTTCCACCAGGGATACATTGGAATTAATGAGAGGTTCCACCAGGGATACATTGGAATTAAAGAGAGATTCTACCAGGGATACTTTGGGATTAATGAGAGGTTCCACCAGGAAAACATAGGGATTAATGAGAGGTTCCACCAGGGATACATTGGGATTAATGAGAGGTTCCACCAGGGATACGCTGGAATTAATGAGAGGTTCCACCAGGGATACGCTGGAATTAATGAGAGGTTCCACCAGGGATACGCTGGGATTAATGAGAGGTTCCACCAGGGATATATTGGGATTAATGAGAGGTTTCACCAGGAATACATTTTGGTTAATGAGAGGATCCACCAGGGATACATTGCTATTAATGAGAGGATCCATCAGGGATACATTGGGATTAATGAGAGGATCCTTGTGTGTCACCTGACATAACCTGATATGAATTTCTGCTATATGGAAACTGAAATAAATCTTAAATGTGTGTTTTGCTTTGACCTGACCTGACCTGACCTGACCCAGGGAAAATTTTAGTCATGTAGTTAGTTCATATGATATTGTATTTCCTAGCTTGCTTAAACTCTTATTTTGTTGCTGTACATTTTCCCTGCTTCTCATTCCTCTTTCAGCTGTAAGTTTGTGTGTCACTCTTCACAAGTGTTTCCTGGTGAGGCCTCCTGACACCCACCTCCTCACTTGTGTTATTCTGCTTCATATTGATTTCTAGCTCAGATCTTGTCACATCTGTTTCCCACCACCTTGCCCTCACATCTGTTTCCCACCACCTTGCCCTCACATCTGTTTCCCACCACCTTGCCCTCACATCTGTCTTTACATCACGTATCTGAATTCTGAAAATGACATATTCGTCTTAGTTGCGGTTGATGCCAACAGGACCATCTGGGGAGCTCTGCGAGGCACACCAAGGCACTTCTGAGCCGACACAGCTTCAAGGAGCGCTACAAGACCACTCACTCCTACCTAGCGAAGCTCAAGGAACTCATTGAAGACGTGAGTACCTCTACTAAAAGCTTTTCCTTCAAGGTCTGGGCTTTGATGCTCCTGAAGGGCTCTTGACCTAAGAAATTAAAACACCCTCCCCTTCCTCGGATCAAATATGATGACCTCCCAATTCCCCTGCGAGTTTAGCGTTTTTCTATTAATTTGGTAACTGAATTGGTAACTGAAAGATTGTTACCTAAGTTAATGCCTTCTTGGGTTGAGTGCTATTATTAAGACTGTACAGAGTCTTCAAAGTGGCTTCTTCCGTCAGTGGGTTCTTGTTAGTTGGAGGTGTCTTTCAGGTTGTAATGGGTCATTTATCATATGCATTATTTTCCGAGGATGATTATGTCTTCGGTTCTCCAAGGGACGTGTCAATGTTTGGCCATCAGTAACAGCTTGGTTGATCAGGCCCTCATCCACTGTGAGGTGGATCAGGAAACACACACAGACACACACACACACGCTCACACGCACACGCACACACACCCACACACACACACACACACACACACACACACACACAGGAAGTGGAAAAGCTTGGGAAGTGATGTAGTGGAGGCAGGATCCATTCATAGCTTCAAGAAGAGGTATGATAAGGCTCATGGCGAAGGGAGAGTGACCCAGTAGCGGCCAGTGAAGAGGCGTGGCCAGGAACTATGACTCGACCCCTCTAACCACAACTAGGTGAGTACACACACACACACACACACACACGCCCCGATGGCATGGTGGCTAGCGCTCTTGCTTCACGCACAGAGGGCCCGGGTTCAATTCCCGGCGGGGCCGAAACATTTCGAAGTGTTTCGTTACACACACACATACACACACACACACACACACACATACATACATACATACAACAGGCCTAGTGTCTAATCGACATGTGCCTAGGACAAAATGGTAACTAACACACACACACACACACAAACAAACACACACACACACACCACAAATAGGTGAGTACACACATTAACAAAAATCTTCAACACATCCATTGAAACTGGGCAACTACCTGAGGTGTGGAAGATGGCAAATGTAGTCCCAATTTTTAAGAAAGGAGACAGACACGAGGCACTAAACTACAGACCTGTGTCACTGACGTGTATAGTATGCAAAGTCATGGAGATCATCAGGAGGAGAGTGGTGGAGCACCTAGAAAGACACAAGCCTATAAATGACAACCATCACGGTTTCAGGGAAGGAAAATCCTGTGTCACAAACCTACTGGAGTTTTATGACAAGGTAACAGAAGTAAGACATGAGAGAGAGGGGTGGATAGACTGCATTTTCTTAGACTACAAGAAGGCGTTCGACACAGTTCCTCACAAGAGGTTAATGCAAAAGCTAGAGAATCAGGTACACGTAACAGGAAAGGCACTGCAATGTATCAGAGAATATCTGACGGAGGCAACAACGAGTCATGGTACGTGACGAGGTGTCAGAGTGGGCACCTGCGACCAGTGGGGTTCCACAGGGGTCAGTCCTAGGACCTGTACTGTTTTTGGTATATGTGAATGACATAAAGGAAGGTATACACTCAGAAGTGTCCCTGTTTGCAGATGATGTGAAGTTAATGAGAAGAATTAAATCAGTCGAGGATCAGGCAGGACGACAAAGAGACCTGGACAGGCTACAAGCCTGGTCCAGTAACTGGCTCCTTGAATTTAACCCTGCCAAATGTAAAGTCATGAAGATCGGGGAAGGCCAAAGAAGACCGCAGACAGAGTATAGTTTAGGTGGCCAAAGACTGCAAACCTCACTCAAGGAAAAAGATCTTGTGGTGAGTATAATACCGAGCATATCTCCTGAGGCGCACATCAATCAGATAACTGCTGCAGCATACGGGCGGCTGGCAAACCTAAGAATAGCGTTCCAATACCTCACTAAGGAATCGTTCAAGACTCTGTACACCATATACGTCAGGCTCATACTGGAGTATGCAGCACCAGTTTGGAACCCACACCTGGTCAAGCACGTCAAGAAATTAGAGAAAGTGCAAAGGTTTGCAACAAGACTAGTCCCAGAGCTAAGGGGATTGTCCTACGAAGAAAGGTTAAGGGAAATCGGCCTGACGACACTAGAGGACAGGAGGGTTAGGGGAGACATGATAACGACATATAAAATACTGCGAGGAATAGATAAGGTGGACAGAGACAGGATGTTCCAGAGAGGGGACACAGAAACAAGGGGTCACAATTGGAAGTTGAAGACTCCTATGAGTCAAATTGATGTTAGGAAGTATTTCTTCAGTCATTGAGTTGTCAGGAAGTGGAATAGCCTAGAAAGTGACGTAGTGGAGGCAGGAACCATACATAGTTTTAAGACGAGGTTTGATAAAGCTCATGGAGCAGGGAGAGAGAGGACCTAGTAGCAATCAGTAAAGAGGCGGGGTCAGGAGTTATGACTCGACCCCTGCAACCACAAATAGGTGAGTACACACACACACACACACACACACACTATCAACAAGTGCCTTTACAACCCTTAATTAATACAAGCCAAGTAATGAGTAATGTCATTATCATCTCTGAGAAACTAAGTTATTTATTATTTAACCTTCCTGTGTTATTTAATATTAATTGTGTAATAAGCTTGCCTTTGTGTATTGAACGTACTCATTATAATTGTAACAATATAAATAAAATGCGAAAAGTATCGGTATCGGCCGTTTACCCAGGGTGACCTAAAAAAAAAAGAAATATTCACCATCACTCATTCCATCACTGTCTTGCCAGACGCGTGCCTATACTACAGTTCAAAACTACAAATATCCCCACCCACCCAGGACTCAAGTCCAGCTAATCAGTTTTCCTGAATCCCTTCATAAATGTTACTTTGGTCACACTCCAACAGCACGGAAGTCATAAAAACTACTTGCCTCCATTCACTCCTATCTAACATGTTCACACACGTTTGTTGGATACCCTTCACATACAAAACCTTCTTTACCCTTTAACCTTTAATAGGATGACCAATACCGCCTTACCTATAGTACAGATTTATATGCCCTCCAAATCATCCTATTTTGTTCCTTCCTCTCTAAATGTCCAAACCACCTCAACAACCCTTCCTCCTGTTCATTTATATGCTTCACTGTAAACACTTGGTCTAGACATCCTCTACGCTTCCCAAAACCTACTTGATAATCTGCGATCCTGTTCTCTCTCTTCCTCTTCCCCTTATGAGGTATACTCAATATGCATATTCCCTTTAAATTCTTACCTTCTTTTGTATCATTTGCCTCTATATAAAGGAATTATGCATGCTCTGTGCCAGTCCTTAGGTATCCTCCTCTCTTTCACACATATATTGAATAAAAGCACCAACCATTCCAAAAGTATATCCCCACCTGCTTTTAACATTTCTCTCTTTATCCCATCAATCCCAGCTGCTTTACCCCTTTTCATTTTACCAACTGCCTCACGCACTTTCCCCACACTCACATCTGGCTCTTCCTCACTCCTAAAATCCTAAAAGATGTTATAACTACCTGGCTTATATATATATATATATATATATATATATATATATATATATATATATATATATATATATATATATATATATATATATATATATATATATATCACCCCGAGGCAGGGTGACCCGAAAAAGAAAGAAACACTTTCACCATCATTCAACACTTTCACCATCATTCACACATAATCACTGTCTTTACCGAGGCGTGCAGTTATGACAGTTCAGATGTCACTCCAAACAGCAAATATCCCAAACCCCTCCTTTAATAAAGAGCAGGCATTGTACTTCCCTCCTCCAGGACTCATGTCCGGCTAACTGGTTTCCCTGAATCTCCTCACGAAATATTACCCTGCTCATACTCCAACAGCTTGTCAAGTCCCAAAAACCATTCGTCTCCATTTACTCCTAACACTCACACATGCCTGCTGTATGTCCAAACCCCTTCCACACAAAACCTTTTTTACTCCCTCCCTCCCTTCTTTCCTAGGACGACCCTTACGCCTCCTCCCCTAGCTACAGATTTATAGACTCTCGAAGTCATACTATTTTGCTCCATTCTCTCTAAATGACCAAATCACCTCAACAACCTCTCCTCAGCCATCTGACTAATACTTTTAGTAACTCCACACCTCCTCCTAATTTCCACACTACGAATTCTCTGCATAATTTTTTGCTGCACACATTGCCCTTAGACACATCTCCACTGTATCCAGCCTACTTCTTACTGCAGCATTTACAAGCAATACTTCACACCCATATAAGAGTGTTGGTACCACTATACTCTCGTACATTCCCTGCTTTGCCTTCATGGATAACGTTCTTTGTCTCCACAATTACCTCATTATAATTTATCAGTTCATTATAATTCATCAGTTCTCGTCCTTCATATACCCATCCGCTGACAGGTCTACTCCCAAATATCTGAACACATTCACTTCTTCCATACACCCTCCCTCCACTCTGATATCCAATTTTTCCTTATCTAAATCGTTTGATACATCATCACGTTCCTCTTATCTATGTCCACTTTCAACTTTCTTCCTTTACACACCCTCCCACCCTCGTCCACTAACCTTTGCAACTTTTCTGTAGAATCTACCAAAAGCACAGTATCATCAGCAAAGAGTAACTGTGTCAACTTTATTTTGTATTTGATTTCCCATAATTTAATCCCGCCCCTCTTCACAACTCCCTAGCATTTATTTCTACAGCCCCAATCTAAATATATGTTAAACAAGCATTGTGACATTACAAATCCCTGTTTAATGCCTACTTTTATCAGAAAGTAATCTACCTCTCCTACCATAAATTTACGTGGTTTACTCAGTAAACTTATTCCCTTATAATTTGTACACTCTCCTTTGTCCCCCTTCCCTTTATATAAAGGCTTTATACACGCTATCTGTCAAGTCCTAGGTACCTTCCCCTATTTCATACATTTATTGAACAAAAGTACCAACCACTCCAACATCATATCCCCCTATGATTTTAACATTTTTGTCATGATCTCATCAGTTCCAGCTGCTTTACCCCCTTTCATTCTACCCAATGCCTCACGCACCTCCCCCACAGTCACATCCGGCTCTTCCTCACCTCTAAAAGATGTTATACCTCCCTGGCCAATCGTGAAATTACTGCTTCTCTCTCTTCATTAACATTTAACAATTACTCAAAATATTCTCGTCATTTTCCCAATACCTCCAACTCCACATCTACTAACTCTCCTGTTCTGTTTTTAACTGTCAAATCCATTTCTTAACTTATTTAACTTACTCCCCAAAAAAATCTTATTCTAAGCAAAATTTGTTGACAGCACCTCACCTACTCTATCATCTGATGAAATTAATTAAGACACATGTGCAACATCTGGCTAACTTTATTGTAGACTTTTCGCCATCCAGTGGCTTTATCAATATAAATTCTAGGACATTATTTGAAGACAGTAGAACTATATACAAAAGATGAGGTAATCAGTCCCTCGGCCTTGGAGTTGTGTGAACAGCACCGAAGTCGTGGAGTTACTGGAGCAGAGGCAAGGAGGCTGGCGCTTATATACTAACGTCAGGTGGAAAGGGACGTGCAGAAGACGAGGACATAGTCACTGGTAGGCGGGAGTACCCAGTGGAAGTAGATCATACCCAAAGAGATGGGTTAGTTGTAGTAGTAGTTGTCGTAGCCGTGAAGAAGGTTATGTACATGTCCTCAGAATCAAGATTCCTTTTGCACTCCCTCACCACTCTCTTTACCTCTCTTTTACTCTCCATATACTTCACCCTTCTTATATCACTCCTGCTTTGTTAAAACCTCTCATAAGCAACCTTTTTTTCTTTTATCGCACCCTTTACCTCATTATTCCACCATTCACTCCTCTTTCCTCCTTCACCCACCCTCCTATAGCCACAAATTTTTGCCCTGCATTATAACACAACATTTTTAAAACTATCCCACCATTTAAACCCCCATACTACCTATATTCTCATTAGCCCACCTTTCTCTCAATAGTTTCTTATATCTCACCCTAACTTCCTCCTCCCTTAGTTTATAAACGTTCACCTCTCTCTTACTTGGAAATAAATGGTATAAAATACCGACACAATGGAAAAATAAACACATAAGCAGTATGTGATCCTTTATTGACGACGTTTCGCCCACGCAGTGGGCTTTATCAAGTCACAAACAGATCTCTCTCTTACTTACTTTTGCCGTTTTTCTTTTGCCTCATCTACCTGTTACTCTAACTGTAGCTTCAACTAAATAATGATTCCATATATCTGTTGAAACTCAATAAACATTCACATTCTGAAGCCTACCCATCAACCTTTTATCCACCAATACATAATCTAACAAACTACTTTCATTACGTGCTATATCATATTTTGTATACTTATTTATCTTCCTTTTCTTAAAATATGTACTACTTATTATCAAACCTTTTCCTATTTATAGTTCAATTAAAGGGCCCTTCAATTTCATTTTACCCCTGGTACACCAAACTTACCTACTACTCCCTCCACAACAGTTTTACCCAGTTTAGCATTTAGGTCGCCCACTACAAGAACTCTCTCACTTGGTTAAACACTCCTCAAGCATTCGCTCAACATCTCCAAAAATCTCTTTCGCTCTCCTCTATACTTCTCTCTTCTCCAGGTGCATAAACACTTACTATAATCCACTTTTCACATCCGACTTTCACATAATCCTTGAATTTATATATTTATATTCCTTCTTTTCCTGTCATAACTGATTCTTCAACATATTATTGCTAGTCCATCCTTAGTTCTAACTCTATTAGAAACACCAGACCTAATCCGGTTATTTCTCCATGCTTATTATATATATATATATATATATATATATATATATATATATATATATATATATATATATATATATGTTGTGCCTAATAGGTAAAACTGGTCAATTAGCAAGAACTCATTTAAAATTAAATTCTTTCTAAAATTTTCTCTTATACGTTTAAATATATATTTTTTTAAATTTATGTTAATGTAAAAATTTATAATTTTGTACCAAAAGAAACTTAGAAAACTTACCTAACCTTATTATAACAAACACAGTTTAATTTAGCCTAACCCAACTAAATATATTTTAGATACGTTTACTATAATTTAATAATAAACAAATACAATGAAATATATTTTTTCGTTAGGTTCACAATGATTTTTGCGAAATTATTGCATTCACAAATTTTCGCTTTACCTATATGGCAAGTAGAGCGTTGCTATTTTAGCGTCAAAATCGCAAGTTTTACCTAATCGGCACGACATATATATATATATATATATATATATATATATATATATATATATATATATATATATATATATATATATACTGGGATGGCCCAATAGTAGAGAATATAGCCTCAGCAATGCTTCAGAGTGCGTCAGGGAAGGATAGAGCCCGCCTCCTGGCAGTGAGAGCTCTCATGCAGGGGACTTTCTGTTGGCTGTTCCCAACTCCAGTCTTGGCACACGCCTCGACCCACAGACCATCCGCATTGGTGTTGCCCTTCGACTTGCCGCCCCTATTCTCGCCGAACACATGTGTACTTGTGGCAGGGAAGCAGCAGACTGATTCGGGTACCATGGTCTTGTGTGTCGTAAATCCGATGGAAAGATTGCAAGACATGAAGAGGTTAATAACATTATCAAAAGGAGCCTCACAACAGCCGGATGCCCAGCAGTAAGAGAGCCACCCCAACTATGTAGAACTGATGGCAACCAAAAGCGTCCAGATGGTATCACCCTTCAAGCCTGGACAGACGGCAAGCAGGTGGTGTGGGACTACACATGTGCATCTACCTTGGCTGATACCTATCTCTAATACACCAGGGAGGAAGGAGGGGCAGCTGCCACCTTCAGGAGTCCCAAAAGTCGAGAAAATATGGAGAACTTGTCCATCATTATATTTTTGTTCCCATAGGCTCGGAGACCCTTGGCTCATGGGGAAAGAGTGCATCTAATTTCCTCAAGGAGCTGGGCAAAAGACTCAACAGGGTAACTAGGGATCCCAGGGCAGCTAGTTTTCTGTTCCAGCGACTCAGCGCTGCTGTTCAGAGGGGTAATGCATGCTGTATTTTGGGCACGCGCCCCAGCTCTGAGGAGCTGGATGAGATTTTCGCATTATGATCAGTGACAAACATGTAACAATATGTACTAGACATGTATCTCTCACACCTCTTGTACTGTATATGCCATCTTTATATCAACAATGTATCTCTTAAATCTTTTGTACCATATTATGTAATAAAATATACCTATATATATACATATATATATAATTCACTGAGACTCTAACAACCCGATTAGTCAGAATGGAGTTACTGGAGAGGGTGGAGGATCGAGTCTGCACCAGTCCTTACATTATAATACTTACGAACATAAAAAAGGATGAACACTGCATTATGCCTGTTGTCCCATACTGGGTAGGTCCTTCTCAAATCCAACCCCCTCTCACTCATGTATTTATCCAACCTAAATTTGAAACTGCCCAAGGTTTTAGCTGCAATAACCCTATTAGGCAGACTGTTCCTCTCATCAACTACCCTATTTCCAAACCAATACTTTCCTATATCCTTTCTAAATCTATACTTATCTAATTTGAATCCATAATTACGGGTTATCTCTTGGAGAGATATCCTCAAGACCTTATTTATGTCCCCTTTGTTAATAACCATCTTCCACTTGTACACTTCGATCAAGTCTTCCCTCATTCTTCGTCTTACAAGTGAATGTAATTTAAGGGACTTCAATCTTTCTTCATACGGAAGATTTCTAATTCTATGTATTAATTTTTTCATTCTTCGCTGAATGTTTTCTAACGAATTTATAACCATTCCGTAATATGGAGACCATAACTGAGCTGCGTAATCTAGGTGAGGCCTTACCAATGATGTCTAAAACTGTATTATAACCGCTGGACTTCTGTTGCTTACACTTCTTAATATAAATCCCAGTAATATATTTGCCTTATAACGTATGCTTAGGCATTACTGTCTTGATTTAAGGTTGTTGCTTACCTTAAACCCCAAGTTCTTTTCACATTCTGTACGGCTAAGTTCTACTTTATTTAGCTGATTATGAGCATTACCGAGCTTCAGAACTTTGCATTTATCTACAATGAACTGGATTTGGCACTTTTCTGACCAAGAATTGAGTTTGTCTAAATCCTCCTGAAGTTCCATGACATCTACCTCTGAATCGATTATCCTACCTATCTTCGTGTCATCAGCGAATTTGCTCATATCACTAGTAATTCCCTCGTGAATGTCATTGATATATATTATAAACAACAAAGGGCCTAAAACTGATCTCTGTGGAACACCAATTGTTACAGATCCCCACTCAGATTTTACCCCATTTATGCACACTCTTTGCTTCCAGATGGTGAGCCATGACTCGATCCATGACAGCACTTTTTTACCAGTGCCATGAACTGCCATTTTCTTTAGCAGTCTCTGGTGCGGTACTCTATCAAAAGCCTTACTAAAATCAAAATAAATAATGTCTGAAGAAAGTTAGTAAATTAATTAGACAGGAACGGCCCCTTGTCAATATATGCTGAGTTTTATTAATCAAATTATACTTATTAAGATTTTTTTTATAATATCATCTATAATTGACTTTAGTAATTTGTCTACAGTTGAGGTCAGGCTTATTGGGCGGTAATTTGACGGTAATGACTTGTCCCCTGCTTTAAAAACAGGAATTACATTGGCCAACTTCCACATATCAGACACTACACCTGTCTGAAGAAATATATTAAAAATATTTGTCAGTGGTTCACCAAGTTCCATTTTTCACTCCTTAAGAAAACTTGAAAAACGCTCATCAGGGCCTGGGGATTTATTTTGCTTCAATCTGTCTATCTGTTTGATAACCATAACGCTAGTGACTGTGATATTACATAATTTATCTTCTTCAGGGACATTATAAAAATTAATTATTTGGATATTATTTGTGTTTTCCCGTGTGAAAACCGAGAGAAAATAATTATTAAAAATCGATCACATTTCATTCTCCTTGTCAGTAAGATGCCCAGAGTTATTTTTAAGGGGACCTATTTTTTCTCTAACTTTTGTTCTATAAACCTGGAAAAAAAGCTTTCGGGATAGTTTTCGAATCCCTAGCAACTTTAATTTCATAGTCCCGTTTTGCTTTTCTTACCCCCTTTTTAATATCTCTATTAATGTGAATATATTGATTGATTTAATGACCCTCACCTCTGTTGATTCTTCCTGGTTCCCGGATGCAGCCTCAAAACAGTCTGCCGGATGTGTTTGTGTGGATGATCAGCGGAGGCAAGAGAGTGGCATACCAGCGTCTAGCAGCCAGGCACCTTCTCTTCTCCCCCGTGGAGCAGGAGCGAGGCAAGCACTGTGCCACGACCCAGACACTCTTCCTCAAGGTCAGTTTCCTTGGCACCCTTCCCTGAGGTAAGGACTGCATCTTCCTTAAAAAAATAAACTAAGACTTCCATCTTCATCTTCCTTCGAGATAATGATTTCAACTTAAGATAAAGATTTTATTTTTGAAGTTAGGAAGTTCATCTTCCTCCAGCTAAGAATCTTATTTTCCTCAAGGTAAGAATTACATTTTCTTTATATTGAGGATTTCAATTTCCATCCTTGAAGAACAAAAAGGCACAATACCGTGACTGGAACAATACACAAATAACCCGAACATGGGAGAGAGGAGCTTACGAGGACGTTTCGGTCCGACTTGGACCATTTACAAAGTCACACTTTGTAAATTTTCTAAGTCGGACCGACTCGTCGTGGTAACTTCCTCTCTCCTATGTACGAGTTATTTGTGAATCATTCCATCCTTCTTATGTTAAGTCTTAATCCCCTTAAAGATAAGAATCTCATTCCTTGAAGTTAAAGAGCTTCAGATCCCAAAATCTCAGACATGAGTTCCATCAAGATAATACAAATATCCAAACATTAATGACAGAAGGAACAGTCACGTTCTGGAAAGTGGTTCAGCAGTTCCTTTTAAGAGTGACTGACCCCTCAGAGCCAACCCAAAGTTATTAAGACGACCCACACTGGACCAAGATGAGACGGGAACGTGAAAAAACACACGTAGTAGACCTATGCAATTTATTAGACAGTTTTCGAAGTAAAGGTAACTGTATATCTCTTACAACAGTTAATGTATAAGTATCTCTCTCACACACAACCCGCACATATAAACGTCGTCGTAAGCTCCTCTCTTTTATATGTGCGGGTTGTGTGTGTATTGTTCCAGTCACGGTATTGTGCCTTTTTTGTTATTTATCTGTCTCACCACTACGATTAGTGCATAAGTATCCCTTTCACTGCCACAGTTACTATATAAATATCTCACTACCACAGGTTCTGTATAAGTATCTACCTCATTCCCTCAGATATTGTACCACAGTTACTTTATAAGTATCTACTCACTACCACAGTCACTGTAAATTAACGTGTCTCTCACGGGTACAGCTGCCAGGTCGCAAGTCTAGTGGTCCTGGAGGCTGGGCAATCCAGGGCAAGCTGCAGGTGTACATGTGGTTGGGTCTGATGAAGCACAAGAAGAACTTGGTGCCCGGCATCCCTAAAGGTTACGAACTTAGCTACGAACTAAGGAACATCGAGAGGAGCCTCACACTGCCCCCCGTCTCCCTCCACTACACACAGAAGCAGGTCAGAAGCGCCACATACATAGACTTCTAGATTCAAGGGACATTGTGTACCGTATTTTCTGATTTATTATATTTTAATTACAGTTTTTGTTTTTAGATTTGAGTACCACATTACTACTGCATGATGCACTCTTAGCAATAAGTATCTTACGAATGTTTCTTAACATTTCCTAAGATACAATTAGAAGATACAAAAGAGAGCCTAAGGTACATGATATAGGTGAGAAAAATGCGTATAAGATACAGGTATAAGATATAGGTAAAACTTGCGATTTTGGCTTAAATAGCAACGCTCTTCTTGCCATATAAGACAAGCGAAAATTTCTGTATGCAATAATTTCGCAAAAATCATTCTGAACCTAACGAAAAAATATATTTCATTGTGTTTGTTTATCATTAAAATAATGTTAACGTATCTAAAATATATTTAGTTAGGTTAGGCTAAATTAAATTATGTTTGTTGTAATAAGGTTAGGTAGGTTTTCAAAGTTTCTCTTGGTACAAAATTATAAATTCTTACATTAATATAAATGAAAACAATATATCTTTAAACGTATGAGAGAAAAATTTAGAAAGGACTTAATTTTAGATGAGTTCTTGCTAATTGACCAGTTTTACCTAATCGGCACGACATATATATATATATATATATATATATATATATATATATATATATATATATATATATATATATATATATATATATATATATATAGTGTGTGTGTGTGTGTACTCACCTATTTGTAGTTGCAGGGGTCGATTCATAGCTCCTGGCCCCGCCTCTTCACTGATCGCTACTAGGTCCTCTCTTTCCTTGCTCCATGAGCTTTATCAAACCTCGTCCTAAAACTATGTATGGTTCCTGCCTCCACTCCGTCACTTGCCAGACTATTCCACTTCCTGACAACTCTATGACTAAAGAAATACTTCTTAGCATCTCTCTGACTCACCTGAGTCTTCAACTTCCAATTTTGACCACTTGTTTCTGTATCCCATCTCTGGAACATCCTGTCTCTGTCCACCTTGTCAATTCCTCGCAGTATTTTGTATTTCGTTATCATGTCTCCCCTAACCCTCCTGTTCTTCAGTGTCGTCAGGCCGATTTCCCTTAACCTTTCTTCGTGGGACATTCCCTTTAGCTCTGGAACTAATCTTGTTGCAAACCTTTGCACTTTCTCTAATTTCTTGGCGAGCTTGAGCAGATGTGGGTTCCAAACAGGTGCTGCATACTCCAGTATGGGCCTGACGTACACTGTGTACAGTCTTGAACTATTACTTACTGAGGTATCAGAACGCTATTCTTATGTGAAACAGCTCCCACCACAGTCCCACCCTAGGGTCGACAGAGCCCCAGACGATGCCATATTGTCTGTTCCCTCAGGAAGAAACTCGGAGTAGACAAAAGTATGAGAATATAAGAAACAGATAACAAGGAGAAATTACTAAAATTTGAGAATAGAAGGTAACACTCTATTCTTTCAGAAGTATGCTGCCACCACCTGCTTTTTTAATAGAGGAAGAGATAAAATTAGCTATAGTCATAGGAGATGGGGGAGACACGGATTTTAGGTTAGAGCAGGAGAAAATCCAGTAAGAAATAATACAGGATAGTTTATAACAAGGTAGTGGTCCTGATAAGTACTGGCTCTTAAGGTATCTTGGCCTGAAAACTGAGCAGTAGGCACCTTATCACTGGCTTGACTCTCCAAAAAAATGATATCAATATTTTATTTAACTTAACCTCTGACAAATGGACCTTACATACATGGCTCAAAGAGAGAAGTAAAATATACCCAGATAAAACCACTTAAAATTTAATAAACACATTACAAGGGAATCTGAAATTTTTGGCCCCAAAGAAAAAAGAATTTCCAGCAGCAAATACATATAAGATCTGAGGATCATCCTCAATATTATAGCAGAACATTCTTACTGATACTAGAACTACCACCCCACACAGTTCCCAAGGAACTCCCTTGCTTTACCATACTGTCTGGGGTTACCTACCTTGATTTAATGCCTTGATACTTTCCTTCGGGTCGCTACTGAGATTTTCCAAATCCCAGATTACAAGTCTGGTCTGATCCTCCAGGGCTAGGGTGTTCAAGGTCTCTAGTAACTATCTCCTTTCCTCAGTATTTCTGGTTGATTCTGCTACCTCTTAGGCATCTCTTCAGAGGTGCCTAGTCTGGCCAACCCGTAAACTTCTACTAATTCTTAGGCACCTCTTTGTGGGGTGCCTGACTGCTGCTAAGCTCTATAACAATATTTTTCTGGTTTATTCACAAATCACACAGGCAAGAACTACTACAAAACAAATTTAAAGATCTTACAAAAAAATATGAGAGGAACATAATTAACAAGACACTACTTCACATTCATCAAAACAATAAAATGGCACATCAAAAATAATTCACTTAAAAACTCAAAGATTAAACAAAAAAATAAGACGTCTAGCTGAAATAGAGTAAACACCCAATATAACTTTCACATTTAAAAGATGCGAAAGAGTAAACATATGTGTAAAAATTGGGCAAATGCATAAAATAAAAAATGAAACATAGGCGGAAATAAAATAGTTGTACAAGATAGCAAAGATACAGATAAACTAGGTTAAGTTACAGGTAACAGGCGAATTACAGAAAATAAACATAGTTAATCATAAGTAGCAGATATTTAATAAAAGAGTATTATCAAAAGGAGCTCAACTTATTTCTACTCACAATAATTATTACAATGAATACTAATACTAAAAAAATAATCAGATACATAAAAAAAAATGGACTTTATACACTGTATTACCTCTAAACAGAAATTCTAGTGCAAACATATTGGAACCAACAATAATAAAACATCAACATGCGCGGATCTTCATACTTCAATACATTTTCTGAAGTTAATTTTCAGCTTTTACAGTAATAAGGATATTTGCACATCATTTACAGACGTCAACAATAATAATAATAATAATAATAGCAATAAAAAATAAAAATAAGTAATACCGATAATACTTTCTCACTTAAACATTTGCCTTTGTTCAGCATTACATTTCAATAAAACAATGATGGAAGATGACATTTCCTAGCTTATCTTTCAATTAAACTGCATTTATTTGCTACACCTGAGTTACAGAACCATGCACATAGTAAACAGATAACGAATATAGACAAGAAATACATGAGAAAGACAGTCATGAAATTTCCACAACGAATATTTATCACACCTTAACGTAAGTAATGCTCGAGCGGCTGATTTGCTTAATTACAAAGGTTTGCCAGGCGCCCATATGCTGCAGCAGTTATCTGGTTGATGTGCGCCTCAGGAGATGTGCTCGGTATTATACTCACCCCAAGATCCTTTTCCTTGAGGAAGGTTTGTAGTCTTTACCCACCTAGCCTATACTTTGTCTGAGGTCTTCTTTGCCCTTTCCCGATCTTCATGACTTTGCATTTGGTGGGGTTAAATTCGAGGACCCAGTTGCTGGACAAGGCTTCCAGCCTGTCCAGGTCTCTTTGTAGTCCTGCCTGATCCCCGACTGATTTAATTCTCCTCATTAACTTCACATCATCTGCAAACAGGGACAATTCAGAGTCTATCCCTTCCGTCATGTCATTCACATACACCAAAAATAGAATTGGTCCTAGGACTGACCCTGTTGCCTCCCTGTCAGGTATTCTCTGATTCATTGCAGAGCCCTTCCTGTTATGTGTGCCTGATCCTCTAGCTTTTGCACTAATCTCTTGTGAGGAACTGTCTCGAAGGCCTTCTTGCAGGCCAAGGAAATGCAATCTACCCACCCCTCTCTCTTGTGTCTTACTTCCGTTACCTTGTCATAAAACTCCAGTAGGTTTGTAACACAGAATTTTCCTTCCCTGAATCTGTGCTGGTTGTCGTTTATAAGCTTGTTCCATTCTACGTCCTCCATCACTACAGGTTCGAATCCTCGGCTAGTCGCAGTGTTGTTATTGATTCAATACCACTAGTTCGTGGTCACAATAATACATATTTGAGTGTGTGTATCTGTTTGTGTTACACCAGAGTAACCATATACCGAAAACGTATTTAGAGTGTATATATATACAGCATAGTGTAAATAACACATTTAAAACTCCAAACTACATTTATTTTTACGAAAGGTCGTATTTATAAGCTTTAACCTTTGTTCATATTAAAGCCCATCCTTTTCTATGGTATGTAACCACTCCCAGGAATGTGACATGTCGGCAATCACCCATTTACTACTAGGCGACTAGGACTGCAGGTGTACCCCTCGCCCAGCCCAGGAATCAAATCCGAGATTTTTCATTTAAACCGAACGTTTTTTAACCACTAATGTCCACTTGAAACATACACGAGTATTGGAAGATTCTACAAGCATACGATACATGTAGAATACGTTATACGGTTTAGATATAACAGTGTTATCTTTTTCCCGTTGGTGCTGCTGTTACTGATACTGCTGCTAATGGGGCTCTTTCTGCTGGTGGTGTTGCTACTGCTGGTGTTACTGCTGGTACAGACGTTCCAGCTGCGCGCACACATGTACCAGGCTCGCTCCCTCATAGCCTCTGACTCCTCCGGCCTCTCTGATCCCTTCGCCCGCGTCATCATTGGAGAACATTGCCGTGTCACACAGGTAAGTGGTTCCCGTTGTAGGAACATACAAAATAATCTTAATAATAATCCACCATATCTAGACTTACACTAAAACACACCCCAGAACTCCTGATTATTAATGACTGCCTAGCAGACCGCATTTTCACCGAAGACTCACCCTACACTTACCTGATCCTCTTCAGGTGATCGATGAGACGTTGAGCCCGACGTGGGACGAGATGCTAGTGCTGGACGACATCCTCGTCTACGGCACCAAGGAAGAGATCAAGGCCAGCCCGCCTCTCGTCCTCATAGAGATCTTCGACCAGGACAATGTGGTGAGATGCTGGGAGACGGCGGTTGGTAGATGGTAATGGGTAGATAATGTTGGATATGAAGCAGCTTTACCGTAATTTTGTTTATGCTAGCATTGAAGTTAAGGAAAGTGGAGAGCGGGGAAACAACCTTTTGTTATCCTATCCTAATCTAGTTTCTTCAGAACAGTGATTCCAGAAACGCTTTTGTTCATGACCAATGAAATCTAAATTACATTCGTCTCGCTATCCATATTGGGCCTACTTACTTAACACATTACCAAGTTTGATGATAAGTGTTGAAAATTTACGATTTTTCATTTTGGGCTATAGGCTATCCACGAGATCCTAGCCCACCTGACGACCCAGGGTTTAGCAACTTATGGTTTAGACTGTAGACAAAAGTTACGAGAAGAAGACAGTAGTTGTTCAGTCTTTCTCATCAGGTAGAAACTATATGAACCACAACGTGTTCAGCTATCCGTCTGTTCCATGGGTCACTTTCTGGGCCTTAAGACTTATCAATTACCTTAATTAGTGCATTAATTCCAAATGTTAAGGAAATTATATATATATATATATATATATATATATATAGTGCCGAATAGGTAAAAACTGATCAATTAGCAAGAACTCATTTAAAATTAAGTCTTTTCTAAAATTTTATTTTATACGTTTAAAGATATTTTTTTTTCCATTTATGTTAATGTCTGTTGAGTATACCTGGTAAAGTGTATGGTAGAGATATTATTGAAAGAATTTAGGGTAAGACGGAGAGTAGGATAGCAGATGAACAAGGGTGTGTAGACCAAGTGTAGACCAAGTGTTTACAGTGAAACATACAGGTGAACAGAATTTAGATAAAGATAAAGAGGTTTTTGTGGCAATTATGGATTTGGAAAAGGTGTATGACAGTGTGGATAGGGGGGCAACGTGGCAGATGTTGCAAATGTATGGAATAGGAGGTAGGTTATTGAAAGCAGTGAAGAGTTTTTACGAGGATAGTGAGGCTCAGGTTAGAGTATGTAGGAGAGAGGGAGATTATTTCCCAGAAAAAGTAGGTCTTAGACCAGGATGCGTGATGTCACCATAGTTGTTCAAAATATTTATAGATGGAGTTGTAAGAGAAGTGAATGCTCGGGTGTTGGCAAGAAGGGATGTTAAAATATAAAGAATCTAACACAAAGTGGGAGTTGTCACAATTGCTCTTTGCTGATGACACTGTGCTTTTGGGGGATTCTGAAGAGAAGTTACAGAGGTTGGTCGATGAGTTTTGTAGGGTATATAAAAGAAGAAAATTAAAAGTGAATATAGGAAAGAGTAAGGTAATGAGGATAACAACAAAATTAGGTGATGAAAGATTTGATATCAGATTGGAGGAGAGAGTATGGAGTAGGTGAATATATTCAGATATTTAGGAATGGACCTGTCAGCAGATGGGTCTATTAAAGATGAAGTGACGAGGGAAAAAAGGTGAGTGGTGCACCGAGGAATCTGGAGACAAAGAACTTTGTCCATATAAGTAAAGTGGGGAATGTATGAGAGTATAGTTATACCAATGCTCTTATATGGGTGTGAAGCATGGGTGATGAATATTGCAACAAGGAGAAGGTTGGAGGCAGTGGAGATGTCATGTATGAGAGCAATGTGTGGTGTGAATATAATGCAGAGAATTCGTAGTTTGGAAATTATTAGGATGTGCGGGATTACCAAAACTATTATCCAGAGGGCTGAGGAGGGGTTGTTGAGGTGGTTCGGACATTTACAAAGAATGGAACAAAATAGAATGACTTCGAGAGTATAAATCTGTAGTGGAGGGAAGGCGGGGTAGAGGTCGTCCTAGGAAAGGTTGGAGGGAGGGGGTAAAGGAAGTTTTGTGTGCGAGGGGATTGGGCTTCCAGCAAACATGCGTGAGCGTGTTAGATAGGAGAGAATAGAGACAAATGGTTTTTAGGACTTGACGTGCTGTTGGAGTGTGAGCAAGGTAACATTTATAAAGGGATTCAGGGAAACCAGCAGGCCGAATTTGAGTCCTGGAAATGGAAGTACAGTAACTGCACTCTGAAGGAGGGGTGTTAATGTTGCAGCTTTATAACTGTAGTGTAAGCACGCCTCTGGCAAGACAATTATGGATTGAACGATTGATGAGTTTCTTTTCTTGCCGGTGTTATGGCAAGGCGCACGGGAATCACTCGAGTGTAATGGGATGCTGGAGATGGCGTAATGAGGTCACCGATGGTCGTGACTCTGGTGAAGTCCAGCACCAGACTATTACAATGCTTTATGAAGGGGCACAGCTAGCAGCGTAGATAACAGAGTTAGCTGCCGGCCGTAGTAATCAATTGGAAATCGGCAACAGAGTATAAAGGACAAGGCCAGTTCCTCAATATGTTGCCGAAATAGTAGCTCTGTCCTGGTGGTATCGAAAAATAGAGTTCTCCAAAAGGCTGTTGACCTGCCCAGAAGTGGTGTAACAGCAGAGTTTCTCGTGATGATGCTGGAGTGTAGATCCAAATGTGAAGGAACAACAGAGTTCCCAAGATGAGACCTTTGACAAGATAGTGGATCAGCACAACAGAGTTATTATAAAGCAGTAGACGGGTAGACCAAAGGTAAAGGAACCACAGAGTTCTCATGATTATGGATTATTGTTTTGACCTATGATTAGATCAATGCTGCTCTTCTCATCCCGCATCTGGTGGGTGACCCTAAGCATCAGCAAGGCTGAGAAAGAAACAAAGGAAATTACAATCCGAACATGAAGTCATTCACATGATAGGCTGAAGGCCCCTAAAAGAAATGGTGATGACTGACTATTACCCAAGTCCAGACAAAAGTAAAAAAAATCATAACAAGAGTGACTTGTCTATTGAATTAAGAAAGTAAAACTAAACATTAAATTTTCAAGAGTAGAGCTCTATACTTACAGACTTGATGAGAGCAGGAAGCCAAGTGACGCTAATCAGTCTGCAAGTGTCCCTTGTTGCCTCTCACCCGGTAGGCGAAAGGGATGGGGGTAAGGTAACTGAACAGGCATACTGCCAGTCATACTTCCTCCACCAGTCATTCAGTCTTCCAATCTCATTTAATGAACTTTTCCCTCACAAAGAGTATTGCGGAAATGAATGTATTCATATATTTGGGAGAGGACTTCTGTGAAAGACGAAATGATTCATAGAATTGATGAGGGGAAAAACGTGAGTGGTCTGAGGAGTTTAGTGCTTCTCCCTTGATTATATTATTATTATTTATTGTGGAGACAAAGAACGTTATCCATGGAAGCAAAGAGGGGAATGTATGAGAGCATAGTTATACCAATGCTCTTATATGGGTGTGAAGCATGGGTGATGAATGTTGCAACAAGGAGAAGGCTGGAGGTAGTTGTGTCTGAGGGCAATGTGCGGTGTGAATATAATGCAGGAAAGCTTGGAGATTAAAAGGAGGTGCGGGATTTCTAAAACTATTATCCAGAGGGCTGAGGAGGGCTTGCAGAAAAAACTGTGAAAAATGAGGAGGAGTTTGAAGTAATCAGTCACTCAGACTAGAGTCTGTGCTCAATCGACTCCAGGTTGAGAGACTAATTACCTCAAATTTCTCCTCATCTTCCACCGTTTCGTTTTTCTGCATTGGACTGAAGAGTCCACTGGCTGTGTTGCACAAGTGTCTTATTCATCATCTTGTCGGTTTTCTAAACCATTTATTCAAACTATCCCCACTTCCCACTCACTATCCTCCTCACCCCACTCACTAACCTTTCCTGACTTCCTTATGGCCAACCATCCTCCTTCCCTACCCAGTAGGCTTTTTTCTTCACCCCTACCCCACCTACTATCCTTTCACCCTACCCACCTATTAACATTCCCTTCTCCCAACTCACTAACCTTCCCTTCTTCCCACCCACTAACCTTCCACCTACCCATTAACTAACCTTCCTCTCTCCCCTCCTATTCATCACCCCTTCTTTACCCCTACCCTTTCTCTCTGCCCCACTCACCTTCTCTTCCTCCACAGGGTAAGTCAGAGTTCATCGGGAGGGCCTTGGCTCGTCCTCACATCAAGCTACGAGAGGAACCCTACAGACGACCGCATCTTCAGTGGCACGACATATTCCGCGGCACCGACCACGCTGGGGAGCTCCTTGCTACCTTCGAACTCCTGCAGGTGAGACCCTTAAACTGCTTCTGGTCAAACCTTCGAACTTTTCCATATATGACTTTCTCATTACTCTAGGTAAAGCCGCTCTAGGTAAGACTTTTGAACTCCTCCAAGTAAAACCTTCTTACTAATCCAGGTAAGTTTTTTTAATGCCTTCAGATAAGGCCTTCAAACTCGTCCAAATGAAACCTTTGAAGTTCTTATCCTCCAGAAAATATCATGGAACTCCTCGAGTTAAAGCCACGCCGTGAAGCTGCCTGCAACATTCTTATTCCCGTACATTTTAGAACTCCAGCACATCAACAGACGTAAGCTTTAACTATATATTTAGGAGTACATGTAATTGTTTAAGTAATTTAAATCACCTAAAATGAAACTCTAAACATGTGCACAAGACTTCTTTCCAGCTGCAGGTTCCTGAGCCATCTTGGTATTCCATGGTTGCACTATCATAACAGTTGAACCTTGTTGAATGGCGATACCCTTGCCAGTGGTCACAGGCGTCTGCGGATCACTTCTCAGTAAAACGATACATATATACTTTATCATTAAAATTATACAAGAGTTTCCTGAGTCGAATACTTGTTAAGATCGTTGCAAAGTCCTTTTACTTTCTAATTGCCGCTGACTTATTGTCACCTTACCCTTAATAAAAGCATTTAAGCATCCAAATAATGAAGCCTCGTAATTCTTGTCTTCCCTCTGAGGGAAGATCCATTTCCAATCAATTAAAAATCTCATTCTAAATTTGTCTTTCAGTTGTATTCAAGCAGCGTATTGTCGACAGCAGTAAAGAAAAGAAACACATTTTGGTAAAATATTTACTTGGAATAACGTAGTCCCAAAATAAGCTTATTCAGCATCGTGTATCTTTTCTTCATATATCTTTAATTATATTGTCCAGGTTTCAGGTTTAGTAATCCAGGAAAAGGATTTAAATACTTTTCCATTATTCCAATACAATAGGATTTTGTGTTTTATCTGCTTTTCAAGGTCATTAATTGTTATTCCTCCTGAGTCGCTGATGATTGAAGGTATTTATTTGTAGTTCCAGGATGGTGAGGAGGGTGGGGACGTGGTAGCCATGCCCCAGGCTAAGGAACATCACTGTGGGGACTCCGGACCCGTGCTGCCCGTCCCTAGGGGTATCAGACCCACCTTGGCCAAGTACAGACTCGAGGTGGGTGGCGCATCTCTTGGGCCTATGCACACGATAGGGGGGAGAAAGTGAGTGTGAAAGAGTGCTTGTGTATAATGATTATGAATGAGAGAATAACTGCTTGAATTTATCTGAATCTTTCTGAATGTGTAAGATTTTCAGTGTGAGTTTATTAGTGAGTAATTGTATGAGGCGAGTGTGTGTAGGAGCTGGATATAACATTTTAAATAGAAATATATTAAACATTAATTCTAGCAAAGTTTAAAAGAGTAAAAGAGCTTTGAAGTGTTCACTAGGAATGACCTCAAGCACACAACACAATGTGTAGCTACAAACAACAACGTCAATATAATAAATCTCGTAACTAAAAAAAATAGCTCAAAATACCAGAAAGAACATTACCACAATAGAATGTGCTTGCCAGAACTCAGACAAATAGAAAATAATAAAGGGAAGGTCCAGAGACTTCATACTTTCATTAATAGAAAGTAAACCTTAAGATGAAAGGATCATTGTAGAAACGAAGACTACGAGAAGATCTCATTCACACTTCTACATGCTAAAAAAAATGAAGTGTAAAGTGATGTAGCGCCACGAAACTAAGATATGAAACTCCGAGACAAGCGGGACAACAAAGAACAAGTTATATATCGTATAACAGACTTCCCTCTGATGCGAATACAATAGTCCTTCAGGACGCATTTGGACAAACACTTTGCAAATACCCGATTCAGTTAAACACAGTTTGAAAGCCTCCCTACCGTGGGTGGTTATCACTGAGACCGTTGCCAGTCTGCCAGGAGGAGAGTAATAACCGTAGTAGTTGTGATAGTAGTAGAAGTAGCAGCAGCAGCAGTAATAGCTGCAACGCTAGTAATAGTAGTAATAGTTGCAGCTAAAGTAGTAATATTTGCAACAGTATTAGTAGCAGTATTAGTAAGACTAAATTCTACTTTATTCATTCCTATCAAATCTCCATTCACGATTTTCAATACATGATAATTCACTTTACCCAATATATCCTACCGACACTATATCCTGCCGAAACTGTATCCTGCCGACACTGTATCCTGCTGACACTATATCCTGCCGACACTGTATCCTGCCGACACTATATCCTGACAACAATATATCCTGCCGACAATATATACTGCCTACACTATATCCTGCCGACAATATATCCTGCCGACACTGTATCCTGCCGACACTATATTCTGCTGACACTGTATCCTGCCGACACTATATCCTGCCGAAACTGTATCCTGCCGACACTGTATCCTGCCGACACTATATTCTGCTGACACTGTATCCTGCCGACACTATATCCTGCAGACACTATCCTGCCGACACTATGTCCTGCGATACTGTATCCTGCCGACACTATATCCTGCCGACACTGTATCCTGCCAACACTATATCCTGCTGACACTATATACTGCCGACACTGTATCCTGCCGACACTATATCCTGCCGACACTATCCTGCAGACACTATATCCTGCGATACTGTATCCTGCCGACACTGTATTCTGCCGACACTATATCCTACCGACACTGTATCCTGCCAACACTATATCCGGCCGACACTATATCCTGCTGACACTGTATCCTGCCGACACTATATCCTACTGACACTGTATTCTGCTGATACTGTATCCTGCTGACACTGTATCCTGCCGACACTATATCCTGCCGACACTGTATACTGCCGACACTGTATCCTGCCGACACTATATTCTGCCGACACTGTATCCTGCTGACACAATATCCTGGAGATTATATTCTGCAGACACTATTCTGCCGACACTGTATCCTGCCGACACTATATCCTGCCGACACTATATCCTGCCGACACTATATCCTGCCGACACTATATCCTGCCGACTGTATCCTACAGACACCATCCTGTCGAAACTGTATCCTGCCGACGCTGTCTCCTGCAGACACTCTATGATGCAAACACTGTATGCTGCAGACTTTGTATCCTTCAGACACTGTATACTGCCGACACTGTATGCTGCAGACACTGTATGATGCAGACTCTGTATGATGCAGACACTGTATCCTTCATACACTGTATGCTGCAGACACTGTATCCTGCAGACAGAAGCAGCAATAACTCTACCGTAGTTTACCCTTACACAGATAACATTCAAGTATACATTTTATTTGTCCTTTCCCCTCGTCCTCATTAATGTTCCCTTTGATTTTAAGTGTCATTATGTGTCTCTTCTCGCAGGTGTTGTTCTGGGGTCTGCGGGACCTGAAGAGGATCCACCTCCTGACGGTGGACCGCCCGAGGGTAGATGTGGAGGTGGCAGGTCACATTATCCAGTCTGCCGTGCTCACCTCCGCTAGGAAGAACCCCAACTTCACCAGCCCCGTCAAGTACATCGACCTGGTGAGCTCCGCGAGGGAACCCGGGCGGTTAATATTCCCTTGCAAAACAAGGAGAGTCGGGGGTCACCTTGTCACACGAGGAGAGTCGGGGGTCACCTTGTCACACGAGGAGAGTCGGGGGTCACCTTGTCACACGAGGAGAGTCGGGGGTCACCTTGTCACACGAGGACAGCCGGGGGTTACCTTGCAACAAAAGAACACCCGGGGGTCACCTTGCAACAAAATAACAGCAGGGGGTCACCTTGCAACACAAGAACAGCTGGGAGTCACCTTACAACACAAGGAAAGCTGGGGTCACCTTGCAACACGGAGAGCTTTCAAAAAATGACCTCTTTCACTATCTTGACTTATACTAACTCTTCTGGGGTATACTACAGTTCTAATAGGATCCGATTTTAAATATTAAATCAATTTAAATTTTAGACATATGATATATATATATATATATATATATATATATATATATATATATATATATATATATATATATATATATATATATATATATATATATATATATATATAATATATAACAACGCTGCGACTAGCCGTGATCGAACCCGTGTTGCTTTAGCCCACCTCATGGTGAGGGAAAATTCACGATGCTCTAACCCACTAGGCCATTGAATCCTACGATTATGCACCCAGCAGAACTAGGTGTTATACCATGATCCGAGGACATACGATGGTGTGGGTGCCTCAGAGCTAATTTCATTCTACTTCCCGTTTGGTGTACTAGCCTCCACGAGCTGGATTGTATTTTCCAGTGGGTTAGAGCGTCGGGAATTTTCGCTCACAAGGAGGCGGGCTAAAACAACATGGGTTCGATCCCACGGCTAGTCGCAGTATTGTTATTGATTAAATACCACTTGTTCGTGGTTACAATACTATATATACTGCTTGTGGAGGTTAGTACACCAATTGGGAAGTAGAATGAAATGAGTTCTGAGGCGCCACACCATCGTATGTCCTCGGATCAGAGATACAGCGGCCATACTATAATAAATATGTTGGTCATGACTGAGTATCAAAGTATTGCACGAGAGGTACGACCACATACATTCATATGTTGATTAACGTTGTGTACAGGAGAGTGTCTTGCATGCTCTGTATCTCTCTCTCTGAGTCTCCTCATGGCTGACCTGACACGACCTTATAGTTATTCATGGGTTTAGTGTGCCTATGTTGCTCTCTTCTGAAGAAGTAGGTCTTGCCTCCTGTTGCTGAGTTCCCAGTATGTCTCTCCTGTCTGTCCTCAAGCTGAAGAAGTTCCACTACTCTTTTATGTTTAATTTCCAAATCTCTCTCTCTCTCTCTTCATCTCTCTCTCTCTCTCTCTCTCTCTCTCTCTCTCTCTCTCTCTCTCTTCATCTCTCTCTGTCTCCCTCTTCAGAGAAAGAACCAGGTTTTACCTCCTGTCCCTTCACTGTGTCTCACTTATGAGAGTGGTGTGACACGTTGCTTCTTCCCTTACAGGAACTGCCGGAGCAGGAGCTGTACTGCCCGCCCATCACCCTGCGTGTGGTAGACTGCCGCAGTTTCGGCAGGTTCACACTGGTGGGCACCCACATCATCTCCAGCCTCCACCGCTACATGTGGAACCCCGTCACCAAGAGAGAGAGAGAGGCGGCGCTGCGAGACTCCATCACAGGTCAGCTCCAAGGTGAGTGCATTATTATTACAAGCATAACTAAGTTCTAAACCAACGAGGGTCATACAACAAAGTGGGTGAAGCAGTGGCCGAGGGAGGAGGAAGAGGAAATAAGTCATGTGTTACCTGTCAGTTACCTAAAGGTTACCTGTAGTCTCTTTCGGGGGGTCACCGCCCACGGTCACCACCCAGGCTTCCTGGTTGCTGGCATGATCGATCAGGCTGTTGGTTCCCGCCTCCCGCAGCCAAACTGTGCATCACAGCCCGGTTGATCAGGAAATGATTAAGGAACCTACAGTGTTCCGCCTAGTGACTACAGTGAGGCCGTGATGATGGCCACAGTACAGCTTCTGCCCTAGGTAATGCCATAGCTATCATGAACAGATTCACAAAGGCATCTCCTTCGAGAGGCGGAAGGGTCATCTTAGGATTAATCCTCCTTATGCATGAAACGAGGGTGTCAAAGAATCGTGGTCCCTTTACACTTAATGAGTTATCTCTCAATGTACTCCTCGCTTCCCTGCTTCTCAAAGGAGACATGTTGTGCTGTCTGCTAAGCCTCCTGTACTCACCTTTTTGTGGTTGAAGGGGTCGAATCATAGCTCCTGGCCACGCTTCTTCACTGATTGCTACTAGGTCCTCTCTATCCCTGCTCCATGAGCTTTATCAAACCTCGTCTAAAAACTATGTATGGTTCCAGCCCGAGTTGGGTTAGTAGTCCCTCGTTTCAGCCGTGAATTCAGGTCTGAATCCTGGCACGACACTTCAGGGTAACTCAATCAATGGGGTACTGACCTTATTCGTCACTGTAGGCAGTGTGATTTGTGACAAGCAGCTGATATGGTAATCTCTGGTCGTGGGGTGCCACCTCTCCACGTTGGTACTCTTGAGTGCATTCACAATACTTACGTGGTAGGGTTGGGGGGGCGGAGATTACCTGAGAAATACCTATGTGAGTCACACAAGTTCCTGCTTGAGCTAGTGAGTTCCTTGCCTGTGGTGAACGTATGGTGCAACAATGTAGTCCCCGCCCAGAGGGAAAGGTGCCCTGTCTTACTGCTGAAATGTGACTGACTCGCCCTCGGTCCAACCTGCGCCGTAGGCATTCAAACTGACGGGCGGAGGGTGCCTAAGGCATAATTAAAGTATGGGACGTATAATACTACAATAAGCTAACAACTATCTCTAACTTAGCTTAAATATATGTAGTAATAATGTAGTAATTGTAATGTATAATTAGCCTAGGAGTTAGGCTACTCCTTAGTAATTAAGTATATACAGAACTGACACCTGTCTCTAGGCATTGTCTCTCACCCTTCTTATACAATCATTCCCCCAATTGGGGGGTGCGTGTAATGGATTCTGGAAAATACTGATATTTTCCACAGGTGGCACCATGGGGTTGGCACCATGGGGGTGGCACCCTGGGGTGGCACCATGGGGGTGTCATCATGGGGTGCCACCCTGGTTGTGGCACCCTGGCTGTGGCACCCTGGCTGTGGCACCCTGGGGGTAGCACCATCGGGGTGGCACCCTGGCTGTGACACCCTGAGGGTAGCTCCCTCAGGGGTAGGACCATCGGGGTAGCACTTTGCATGTGGCCCCCTGGTGGTAGCACCCTGGCTGTGGCACCATGAGGGTAGCACCATCGGAGTGACACCCTGGCTGTGACATCCTGGGGTATGGCACAACATAGTCAGTGCCAGACACAGAAATGTGCTAAGGAAAGATACAAGACTCACGAAATCGTAATGACACGATTGCAAACAAACCATACCACGGGTGGGGTTCGAACCCGCGGTCACAGAGTCTCAAAACAACCTTTTAGCATGTAACTGCAGCTGTACCTAGGTAGAATACAGACACACACACACACACACACACACACACACACACACACATGTCAGAAAAGATCCTGCCTGCCCTTCATTAACACCATCTGCCCTCCACTCATACCACCTGCCCTCCACTCACACCACCTGCCCTCTACTCACGCCACCTGCCCTCCACTCACACCACCTGCCCTCCACTCACACCATCTGCCCTCCACTCACACCACCTGTCCTCCACTGATACCACCTGCCCTTCACTCACACCACCTGCCCTCTACTCACACCATCTGCCCTCCACTTACACCACCTGTCCTCCACTGATACCACCTGCCCTTCACTCACACCAACTGCCTCTCTCATCTCTCAGGAAATAACGAGGACAACAACGGGACTGCCAACCATGCCTTAATCTCCAATAACGTGCACGGTGGTGTAGTGGGCGGGGGCAGCGTGTCCTACAGGAAAGAGACGGAGAGGAGTCCTCTCCTGCAGAAGGACACCGTCATCACCATCGACTATGTGGGTGTATGGCCAAGTCGTTCCATTGGTTTGGTTTATTTTCATAACTTTCAGATTTCATATTGACCTGTGTGTGCTTTTTTTATGTTTTATGGAGGGGGGCTTTTTTAAATTAAATATCTGCTTGCTTGCTTGCTTAAATTTAGTAAATGATTTTATTACCTTGCTGAAGGTAGGTGTAAGTTTTCTTAAGTTTTAGTAACCGTTCTTACCCTAGCTGTACAATTGGGTATTAGCTGGTAAACCTGCCGCTGTGGGTTGCGATATGTGGAATGTTGATATGAAAAACTCCAACAAGTCTTTCTGGTAATATTTTCTGGTGAAGATGCCAGTGTATAAGAAAGCTACAGACCTGCTGGAATTAATGAAGTGCTGCTGGAATTAATGAAGTGCTGCTGGAATTAATGAAGTGCTGCTGGAATTAATGAAGTGCTGCTAGAATTAATGAAGTGCTGCTGGAATTAATGAAGTGCTGCTGGAATTAATGAAATGCTGCTGGAATTAATGAAGTGCTGCTGGAATTAATGAAATGCTGCTGGAATTAATGAAGTGCTGCTAGAATTAATGAAGTGCTGCTAGAATTAATGAAGTGCTGCTGGAATTAATGAAGTGCTGCTGGAATTAATGAAGTGCTGCTGGAATTAATGAAGTGCTGCTGGAATTAATGAAGTGCTGCGTAAAAGTAATCAGCATATTGCGGTATCTGTAATGATTTAATTTATATTAGTCACACAACTTAATCTTTCACAAACTGTGTACACCGACGGCTTCCTCTACTAAGCCACCGCTGCAGCTCAGCTGGTAGTGTTGTCGTTGTGGAGCCCAATGATAGCTTCTCCACTAGGCCACCGCTGCAGCTGGTAGCGTTGTCGTTGTGGCACAACGATGGCTTCATCTACTACGCCACCGCTGCAGCTCGTAGTGTTGTCGTTATGGAACACATCAATGGCTTCCTCCACTAGGCCACCACTGCAAATGGTAGTGTTGTTGTGGAACACAGCTACGGCTCTTACATAGAAACGGGCTCAGACATGAATAATATAAGATTCACCACTCAAATTGAGATGTTAACTATATTCCTTGCGCTCAAATGTGTCCATATGTCTAATCTTGACATCTTAAGCGTAAATGATTCGCTCTCATCCAGTATGTGATGAGGAGCTGTCAGCAGTATGATGGACGCCTCATCAGTATGTGGAACGCAACCGGTTTTATCTTTCCAAATAGAACATTTGAACAACACCTTTGTACCTGACTCAGTTATACTGTAAATTGTTTATTGTTAGGTCTTGTCCCAGAAAGGAATCCTGGTGATGGTGGTTCATTTTCATCAAAACGTTGCCTGTATCTCAATATATATATATATATATATATATATATATATATATATATATATATATATATATATATATATATATATATATATATATATATATATATACCTGGGACCTGAACCCATGTCGTTTGGCTCGCCTCATGGTGAGCGGAAATCACATGACGCTCTAACCCACAGGACCACTCAATTCTGAGTGATCCTGTGGGTTAGAGCGTCATGTGGTTTTCGTTCACCATGAGGCGGTCCGAAACGACATGGGTTCGAATCCTTGGCTAGTGCAGTGTTGTAATTGATCAATACCACTCGTTCTTGGTTACAATAATATATATGCTGCTCGTGAGGCTAGTACACCAAACGGGAGTAGAATGAAATTAGCTCAAATTCACTCAAAGGCTCCTCGGATGACGTTAAAACACCTAGCTCTGCTGGGTGCGTCATTCTTGTAGGATTTGGTGGTCCTGTGGGTTGAAGCGTAATGTGGTTTTCGTTCACCATGAAGCGGGCCAAAACAACATGGGTTCTAATCCTTGGCTAGGACAGTGTTGTTATATATATATATATATATATATATATATATATATATATATATATATATATATATATATATATATATAATGCCAAATAGGTAAAACTTGCAATTTTGGTTTAAATAGCAACGCTCATCTTGCCGAATAAGGCAAGCGAAAATTTTTGTATGAAGTAATTTCGCAAAAATCATTCATTGCGTTAGTTTATTATTAAAGTATTGTAAACTTATCTAAAATATATTTAGTTGGATTATGCTAAATTAAATTGCGCTTGTTATAATAAGGTTAGGTAAGTTTTTTTAAGATTCTTTTGGTACAAAATTATTAATTTTTACATTAACGAGTTCTTGCTAATTGACCAGTTTTACCTATTCGGCACGACATATACATACATACAGTTTTTTGTGTATGCCAATTTAAAAATTTTCATCACCTTACCATCATAAAAATTCTTTGATGAGAATGATAATAATATGTAATAATAATAATAATAATAATAATAATAATAATAATAATAATAATAATAATTATTATTATTATTATTATTATTATTATTATTAAAGGAATAATATATTCTAGTTGTCATTTTATCTCCCAAAATATGTAGTCTGTCTGTCTCTGTCCCTCCCTAAACCTCTGTCCCTCCCTAAACCTCTGTCACTTCCCTAAACCTCTGTCCCTCCCTAAACCTCTGTCCCTCCCTAAACCTCTGTCCCTCCCTAAACCTCTGTCCCTCCCTAAACCTCTGTCCCTCCCTAAACCTCTGTCCCTCCCTAAACCTCTGTCCCTCCCTAAACCTCTGTCACTTCCCGTACCCATTTCATATTTTGTCTCATTGTTCCGATTGGTGTGTGTTGATGGTGCCTGGGCACGGTTGGTGCCACTCAGGGCTCGGGAGCGGTGTCCAAGCTGGTGGCAGTGTCCAAGAAGGAGAAAGCGGAAGCCAATAAACGACGGAAACAGAGTATGGAGGTGGAGGAGGAAGACGAGGAGAACAGAGACTGGTGGACTAAGTACTTCGCCTCCCTGGAGGCCGTCGCCTTGGTTAGTATCCTCCTACCCTTGTCTGCCCTTTTCTATAATTTTCTGCCATTTTCTACCCTCTTGTACAATTTTCTGCCCTTTTCTATAATTTTCTGCCATTTTCTACCCTTCTCTGCCTTTTTCTACAATTTTCTCCCTTTTTCTATAATTTTTGTCATTTTCTGCCCTTTTCTATCTTTTTTGCCCTTTTCTACTTTTTATACCCTTTTCTACCTTTCCTGCCCCTTTCTACCATTTTCTACACTTTTCTGATATTTTTTTCTGCCCTTATCTGTCATTTCTTTCTAAAATCTTATGGTATTTTATATATGAAATTACTGAATTATTGTTTTTTAATACCTTAAATATTTACTTGTGGAAGCGCCATAAGAAACAATATGCTTTAAGCAGTGTAGGTGAATATTTAACAGTTTTCTAACAAAATTAACTTCGAATTGTTGAATTCTGTGCGATAACTGCCCCTTTCTACTATTTTCTACACTTTCCTGATTTTTTTATGCCCTTTTCTTCCATTTTCTGCCTTTTAAAATAGGTACCTTGATGCCTATGAAGGGCTCCTGGGCCACTAAAGTAGAGCTCCCCCTCTCCTTCCTTGGATCAAACAAGATATATATGTCATCAGCTGAGCTATTGTTTAATTAAATCCGTAAAAACCCTTATGTTGTCATTCCCAATATTCTTGCAGCAACAGCAGGAAGACAGAAACGCCAAGGAGAGGGGCGAGAACGCTGACGGGGAGCAGACGCAGACGCAGGAGGGGCAGCGGGAGGCAGCAGTAGCCGCGGCAGCAGCAGCAGCAGACAGGAAGAAGCACACCACCTTCAGGGGCACCTCCACAGCAGCCAAGCTGGCTGCCAGGCTCAGCCCTAAGAGCCAGAGACGGAAGCACAAGCCTAACATCGCAGTCCTCAAGGTGCGTAGACACCTGTGTGTTGCTACACACCTGCTGCTACAACACTTGTGTTGCTACACACCTGCTACTGCAACACCTGTGTTGCTACACACCTGCTACTGCAACACCTGTGTTGCTACACACCTGCTGCTACACACCTGCTACTGCAACACCTGTGTTGCTACACACCTGCTGCTGCAACACCTGTGTTGCTACACACCTGCTGCTACAACACATGTGTTGCTACACACCTGCTGCGGTACCATCAAAAGTCCACTAATTTATATAATACAAGTACAGAATCCATTTAGCACAAATCAGAGTTCTTGTAACAAAAAAAAGAGGATTAATATGTGCAATGCCAATGAACCCTGCAACAACACTGAACCTGCCATGACGAAATTGGAGACAAATTATGCACGTACACAATGTCATGAACCCAATTCATCTGGCCGAAAATACAAGAAGAATAGTCTTGAAAGGTTCTAATTTTAAAACCTTGTAAAAAAAAGATAGTTCTCCAGAGTGCACTGATGGGGATTTGAAAAACAAGGTATTATACATAACTTTACATTAAATGATATCGGAATCATTTCAATGGGATATTTTTTTTTTCTGAATTCGATCATTTTCTTTCAAGAGTCTCGTAGAAGACTGATCTAAAAACTGGATAATAGGCCTGCGTAGGACCTATCCCAGACTACCACATGGCTTGGTCTGTGATGACCTTGGTCGAGTGATGATCCACTCTAGGGAACTTCACACTTGTGAGGAGTGTTGATCCTCTTTAGGGAACTACACACTTGTGAGGCACACTTGATCCAAGAAATGAAACTTGTCTTCCCCTTCCTTGGATCGAACATGACTGCAGTCCCTTTCCTAGACGCTGTAAAATAATAGTAAAAAATAATAATAATAATAATAATAATAATAATAATAATAAAATAATAAAAAATAATAACAATAATAATAACAACACCACCACCACCACCACCAACAACAACAACAACAACAACAACAATAATAATAATATTAATAATTCATCCCAGGTCATCCCAGGGGAACTGGAGACAGAATTCAACGGCTTTCGTGAGTGGCTTCACACCTTCGAACTGTACAGGGGCAAGAAGACAGGGGATGAACTGGAGGATGAAGGACGCGTCGTGGGCAAGTTTAAGGTAAGACATGGACAAGTTTACGCTAAGGCATGGGCAAGTTCAAGCTTCTAGTCAGGTACATTGTAAGCAATGACCGAGCCAGGGAAAAAATGTTCTCGAATCTACAGACTGGCAACGAGACGATTGATTCTAATTGATATTTTTGCCGCCAACGCTGCTAGTCAATTGTGAACCCCATATCCATCCTGTGGACGATAGCTGAAGAGTGTATGGATACACAATAGGCCTAGGAAGTATCCCCCACCCAATAAAAAGGGAGATAACAGGAGTACATATGTAATGTATCTAGAATTTCTCTTATCTGTTGCATGTAAATTCAAGATATTTGTTTAATATATCTGATGTCTTATTTTCTTTAATAAACTGCCTTGACATATCACATATGTAATCATACTGTCTTCGCCAGCTCTGTATTTATCAATAACCGGACAATCAAGCGCACAATGTTCAAAAAAGTGACCATAAAGTTGACCACATTCTATGCGTTTAGTCTGAAAGACGCTGTGACGTGAGAAAAGCTTTGGCATTTCTAGGAAAAGACGTTGAAGAGCTTATGCGTCACCAAGCCGCACTCAAGACACCAGCGAGGACAAGCTTAATTTCATCAACACTGCCTTAGAGAATTAAAG
>WNWK01001019.1:307500-338343 GCA_009830355.1 Cherax destructor | reverse complement strand
ACTATACTTGAGTAATGTCTCTGATCCTCCTTCTTCCTGTTGCTATCACTATACTGAGTAGTGTCTTGATCCCTTCCTTCTCTTTACATTTACACTATACTGGAGTTGTGTCTCTGATCTCCTCCCTGCTACTTCACTATACTGAGTAGTGTCTCTGGACCTCCTCTCTCCCCGCTACTTCACTATACTGAGTAGTGTCTCTGGACCTCCTCTCTCTCCGCTACTTCACTATACTGAGTAGTGTCTCTGGACCTCCTCTCTCTCCGCTACTTCACTATACTGAGTAGTGTCTCTGGACCTCCTCTCTCTCCCGCTACTTCACTATACTGAGTAGTGTCTCTGGACCTCCTCTCTCCCCGCTACTTCACTATACTGAGTAGTGTCTCTGGACCTCCTCCTCTCTCCCGCTACTTCACTATACTGAGTAGTGTCTCTGGACCTCCTCTCTCTCCCCGCTACTTCACTATACTGAGTAGTGTCTCTGGACCTCCTCTCTCTCCCGCTACTTCACTATACTGAGTAGTGTCTCTGGACCTCCTCTCTCTCCCGCTACTTCACTATACTGAGTAGTGTCTCTGGACTCCTCTCTCTCCCGCTACTTCACTATACTGAGTAGTGTCTCTGGACCTCCTCTCTCCCCGCTACTTCACTATACTGAGTAGTGTCTCTGGACCTCCTCTCTCTCCGCTACTTCACTATACTGAGTAGTGTCTCTGGACCTCCTCTCTCTCTCCCTCTTTCACTATACTGAGTAGTGTCTCTGGACCTCCTCTCTCCCCGCTACTTCACTATACTGAGTAGTGTCGACCCTCCAAATTGGACCGACCTCTCTCTCCCTACTTCACTATACTGAGTAGTGTCTCTGGACCTCCTCTCTCCCGCTACTTCACTATACTGAGTAGTGTCTACTCCTTGCTTCGACCTCTAACTGAGTTTGTCTTTGACCCTCTTCTCCTGTTTCACTATTGTTTCTCTCTTCCCTCTGCTCTTTTCTTTTCTCATCTTTAGCTCTACTATTTATTAATCTCTTACTCTCTTTCTCTTCTTTTCTTTCTCTCTTTTTCATACTCTTCTTTCTTTTTTCTTTCTCTTTTTCTTTTCTCTCTTCTCTCTCTGTTATACCTTCATTTGTGGAGAAAACTGAAGAGAATGAATTTTACATTAATTTTAATTTAAGTTTGATCGAGGAATTCCTAGAAATTATGCTTTGGAGAATAATTAATGTCTGTACGAAATTGAAAAACTTTGACCATTGACCTTGTGGGTGCAGCAGATGCTGGGACCCACCTGCTGACGACGAGTCTCGCTTTCTGCGGCTCTAGGAGGACCTTGGTGAGGTGTGAGCAGCTCTCTTCCATAGCGCCGCCTCCGGTGTGTAGGCATCCCCAGGTTAACTTAGCTCCTATGTTCATTCCTCCATCCTCTCCTAATCCTCTCTTAGCTATATATCTGCAAGGTGAATGACAAATATTATTCTAAGCCAGTACATAGTTGTTGTCTCTCTCCTAGTTGGTCAAACTCCTCGCTGGGTGGAGAATCTCTCCCTCTCTCTTGAGAGATGTTTTATTCAATCTCCTGGCCTGTACAATGAAACTTCTTCAGTACAATATATTATCTACCCCAGGCAAACACATTTTTCTTTACAGTTGTGTCTCGTCTCCTCACTGGCAATTTATTTTCCAGAGTCTTGAGCAAAAAACTGTCAGTACCTCTGCGTTGCATCTGTCTTCTCTTAGCGAGGCTCTCTTGTTTACGTTCACTGTGCTCTTATCTCAACCAAACTTCACTTACCAAATTTATTTCTTCACCCAACGTGTGGCAGTGATACTCATTAATCTTCCTCGATGAACCTGAGTGAGTGTGGCAAAGAATCTTCCTCTGCTGCTAATATCACACGTCCCCCCAAAACTAAATGATTAAAATAAATTCTCTTCTAGTCCAGCAGTAAGCACTAGCAGGTACACTGCTGTCACTGCTGCTGCTGCACTCCAATAACACATCTTCTTTAAGACCAAAAAAATATAAGCGTAAATAAAAGCGAGTAATTGTATAGGTATTATGTGCGCTTTCTCCTGCTGACAGTGGCACTTCCTGTACCTGTGTCCTGGCGGGTGTTAGTGAATCAGTTTTCTGGCGCGTCTTATCTTCTGTTGCTGCTTAGCTGCTCCTAGCAGGTCCTAGCTGCTCCTAGCAGGTCCTAGCGACTGCATGTGCTGAGCGTTCATGCTAAAAGGAAGTTAAATTTCTGCAATATTATTTTTTTATTTTGGACGGGGGGGGGGTGATATTTGTTGTATGGTGAATTCGTTAAAGAAGTCAGCGTGTTGTGGAGGATGTCACGAGTATGATTAATGGAACGTCATTGTCTCCGGCCAATGATAAGCCAGTCACTTCCGACCTGGGACCTCCACCAATATTGATCTCGCGGGAAGACTTACTACTACTGCAAGTCGTCACCTGATGAATATTGAGCGAGGGGCTACGTAAACCAGAGTATTCTCTCTCTCTCTCTCTCTCTCTCTCTCTCTCTTCTTTTTTTTATCTTCTCTCTCTCTTTCTCTCTCTATCTCTTTCTCTCTTTTCCTCAAATACCTTATGTTTTGAGACATCCGTGGGTGCGTCCGGTGCCTGGTGAACACTTACTAAGCAAGAGGTTAATGGAACGACCCAAAGGAGCGACTCCTTTACCCCAGCACTAGAAGTTGGCTTGTGAGGTCCTTGCCTGTACCTCAGAGATCTCCCTCCCCTCCTTCACCCTCACACATACTCCCTACCCACGACGTCCTCCTCCCTTTCTTCTTTCTACCCATCCCCCACCCATCCCCATCCCCCTTCTTCCCAAGCCTCCGTCAGGCTCGCCGGCTGCACATTAAACGAGGATTCTTGTGTATGTCTCTTCCGGCTCCTTCAAGGTTTATTTCAGGCTCCTTACAAGGATCCCAGTGAACATAAGTTTGACTTTTCTTGGGTTATCCTAGGTAATTTACACATATATTGCTATGTATGATAATTGTACTTATGTATACTTGTACCTAAATAAACTTACTTAAGGTGTATTCCAGCCAGGTTCCTTCAAGACACTACAGCCAGAACACCTCACCTTAAACTTGAATGACTCGTCGGTACATGTCCAGGCCCACCTACACTTCACCTCCTTGTCTCTCTTTTATCTGGCTTCTGACTTAGCGTAATCTCGGGGCCTCTGACGCCTGTTATAATGGATCGCGCCTCACCTACGTCTTTAGTGGCGCCACTAACAACACATCATATCTCTCTTATCTGTTAATGATTCCTGAGGATCATCGTTCTGTGTCCTGGTCTCAGACCTCGCCTCATATACTGAATATTATGCCAAGCAAAACCAGTAGACCCACCTCAGTGCTACTCTGTACTAGTGCATTCTTATATATAGTTTTTTTTTATTAACACATCGGTCGTTTCCCACTAACGCAGGGTGACCCGAAAAAGAAAAACTTTCATCATCATTCCCTCAATCACTGTTTTGCCAGAGGCGTGCTTACACTACAGTTATAAAACTGCAACATTAATACCCCTTCTTCAGAGTGCAGACACTGTACTTCCCATCTCCAGGAATCAAGTCCGGCCTGCAGGTTTCCCTGAATCCCTTTATAAATGTTACCTTGTTCACACTCCAACAGCACGTCAAGTCCTAAAAACTATTTGTCTCCATTGATTCCTATCTAACACGCTCACGCATGCATGCTGGAAGTCCAAGCCCCTCGCACACAAAACCTCCTTTACCCCCTACCTCTAACCTTTCCTATACTTTTTAATATAACTCGCAGTCTTTATACCCAAGGTCATGATTCATCTGCAGTTCCCATTGAGTCTAACAATTTGCAGTCTGGTACTTCCGTGTCTAGTCTCAACTCCCTCCCTCTGTAGGTCGCTTCCAAATTTGTCAAAATTACCTATTACAGAAATTAACGGACATTAGTTGGGTGTCTACCAATTACAGTTCCCTTCGAAAACTACTGATCTCAAACTTGTATCAGTATCAAGTTTTACAGTAGTTTCTTGCTCATCTTTGATACCTCACCTTCCTATAATTGCTAAGACTCATCAGAAAGATTTAGAAGATATCGCAATTCATATATACTTGAGCCCTACAATATTGTAATATGCTTCTGTCTAGAGTATCTCTCTAACACTGGGGAAGCTCTTCATCTACCCTTGTTTAAAGTAGCATTCTCACACCTGGGAAAGCTCACTTATACGAGAGTTCTTGATGCAGTGCCTGAGAAAGATATTTGTCTCATCTCACCTGATCTTGCACTGAAGCTTCAGTTATTACCTTTCCACTACAAAATTATATACTGCTGTCTATATACAGCTCAGTCTCTTTAAGAAGAATGTTGTGTTATGCTGCTCTTCCCACAATATAAAAGCTGCGTTATCTTATTTTTGTCGGTTACTCATTCTGTAGAGCTCACTGTGAGTTTATTATCACAGTAGATTCAAGAGGAATACTTAAACAGATGTGTCTCCCCTCTCACCTGTGAGCTGTGTCTCCCCTCTCACCTGTGAGCTGTGTCTCCCCTCTCACCTGTGAGCTGTGTCTCCCCTCTCACCTATGAGCTGTGTCTCCCCTCTCACCTGTGAGCTGTGTCTCCCCTCTCACCTGTGAACTGTGTCTCCCTCTCACTTGTGAGCTGTGTCTCCCCTCTCACCTGTGAGCTGTGTCTCCCTCTCACCTGTGAACTGTGTCTCCCCTCTCACTTGTGAGCTGTGTCTCCCCTCTCACCTGTGAGCTGTGTGCCCTCTCACCTGTGAGCTGTGTCTCCCCTCTCACCTGTGAGCTGTGTCTCCCCTCTCACCTGTGAGCTGTGTCTCCCCTCTCACCTGTGAGCTGTGTCTCCCCTCTCACCTGTGAGCTGTGTCTCCCCTCTCACCTGTGAGCTGTGTCTCCCCTCTCACCTGTGAGCTGTGTCTCCCTCTCACCTGTGAGCTGTGTCTCCCTCTCACCTGTGAGCTGTGTCTCCCCTCTCACCTATGAGCTGTGTCTCCCCTCTCACCTGTGAGCTGTGTCTCCCCTCTCACCTGTGAACTGTGTCTCCCCTCTCACTTGTGAGCTGTGTCTCCCCTCTCACCTGTGAGCTGTGTCTCCCCTCTCACCTGTGAACTGTGTCTCCCCTCTCACTTGTGAGCTGTGTCTCCCCTCTCACCTGTGAGCTGTGTGTCCCCTCTCACCTGTGAGCTGTGTCTCCCCTCTCACCTGTGAGCTGTGTCTCCCCTCTCACTTGTCTTCCCGTACTTGAAGCATCTGTGGACTCGCACATTATACATTATTTCACATCAGTGTCTTGATTTGGGTGACTTTCCATCTGCTCGGAATATTCTATAAAAGAAACATTATAGTCTGCACTTAAAGTTTTCGTCTCTCTTAACAAATATATTGTGTTTATACTTTGATTGGTAGTTTATAAGTTTTCGACTTGGCCACAAAGATGCCAACTATGAATAAGGAGAAAACTTTACGATCATTATGATAAAAGTTGTTCCCAGCAGCACGGGTGTGGGCGTAGGTACGTGCGAGAGTGAGGTGAGACGGTGTGGCTGTGTGGGTTTGGAGGTTGTGGGTGTCTGTATGGAATTTGGGCTTTTAGGTGTATGAGGTGTGTGGGCGTGGATGTGTGTGTGTGTGTGTGTGTACTCAACTAATTGTTGTTGCAGGGGTCGTGTGTGTTGTGTGTGTGTGTGTGTGTGTGTGTGTGTGTGACCGTATGTACTGTGGGCGTGAGGGGTCAGGCAGAGTGCCAACACTATGCTGGTGCCAGCCAGCCCTCGGGCACACCAACTGTGACACCGAATTTTCCCTGATTTAAGTTTGACCTCAGAGATAGAACCAAGTTTTGCTGGCGACTAATGTCATCTTAACTAAAACAAAAATGTCACTGTACCATCAATAACTCCTCTCCCTCCCCCATCCTCACGTCTTTACTGCCTCCAGTACTCCATTATGTTTACTGTGCTGAGTCTAGGATAATCGTAATGAAGAAGCAAACTCTTACTTTCTTGGCTCTGAGGTTTATCGACGACAAACCTATTATCAACTTTCAGAATCTTTGGCCTTAAGTTAAAACACTTTTGTTAGCTTAGCCATACAAGCCACAACTTGGGACAAGCTCCTGTTTGCAACTTTGACAAGCTCTGCTTCTAAACAAATGCGAGTTCCCAAAACTGTCAGCGGGAGCCAGTAGCAACTTTACGACAGTGTCAGCCAAGGAAGTAGCTTCCTTTCTTAGTAGAAGCTCCAGGCTGCAGTTCTCAGCTGCTTCCCACCAGTTATCGCAGCTTCAAAAGATACCCAGTTATAGCTGGTTCTTGTCTCGCTCATGGGCACACTACCAGCACTTAAATTTAAGCGTAATAGTAATATATTCTAAGATAGGCTAAGTCACGTTACTTTCGGTTAGGTTAGCCAGTATTAATATAGTTTAGCGAACGCGGTAGTACCATAAAGTGTTGGTATCCCCAGACCTTGGAGGAGACTTCACCGCAGAAACTACCTCTCGTAGGGAAGGTTCCAGCTCCACGACGCACACTACCTCATGATGAGAAAAACTTTAATGGCCAGAGACTTTAAAACTAATTTCAAGACGAACTACTCTCGCCTTTCCGTCTCCATTCGAAGGTGAGAAGATCTGAGGGGGCCATCACAGGGGGCCATCACAGGGGGCCATCACAGAGGAGGTGACACTGTCACCATCACAAATCATCGATGCCGCTTCGGGTGAAAACCTCGACAAGTGTCGGCTTGTCTATCAGTAGGATGAAGACGACAGATGTGTGATTACAACATGGCCTGAAACAACGTATGGTCGTTAGCGAGGCTGAGACTACATGCGGTCGTTAGCGAGGCCGGAAATACATATGTTCATGGACGTGGGTGGGCGGTGAACCTGGCAGCATCAATAATTTAGTTACAACAGACAGGGGCCATCAGAGGACAGAGGACGCCCAGCAGCATAGTGATGGCGCCTTTCAAAGAGATATTCACTTCATCAAGGGGTCCCGCGGCCGCCTTCGTGATCAACTGACGAGGATCATCCCCGTAAATTCATTGTTGTTGGTCACACTGTATCACCCTGCACAGGAATGTTTTGTGTTGACAGACATGACGCACCTCTCACTCACCTTAACCCTCACTACACATCTTATCTTTGTTACTGTTAAGTATCAATTAAGTCTTGACCAACTGTCATATTCGTTTTCTAAATCTCAATTTTTGTGATTTTAATGCATTGTTGTTTTTATTTGTATCCCTTTATTCATTTCTTTCATCTATACATAAATCAGTTTACAGATAATAGAAAGGACATTTATGATACTGAGACAGAGCGTCAGAGCCAAGCTCAGCCATAACTACCACTTGGCACTTCCTTATCACTCTAAAAGAAGTGTAAGTTTGCTCTCCCTACTCCTCTCTCTCTCTCTAGAGAGAGAGAGCTAAGGTAGCTCTCATGGTCCAGGTGCTGGCACGAGTCCTCCCCTGTAAGCCTCTCTCACTCTCCCTAATAAACCGTCCCTTCCTGCTTCATCATTGTTCGTACTCACCCACCTCCACACCGGAACCAGTCTGTTACACATCTCTTCATACACACGTACACATCTATCAGCTTTTAACAATTATTTCCTGCCGGTCTATACACAAGACGCAAATGATATTCCATTAACTAATAATTCTAGAGTCCCTGAGAAAACAAATTACGTAATATTAGTTACTTGAAACATGGTTTTTAAACAACTTGATCAATTAAGGTAAAATATGTCCCCGGGTCTCCACGAAATGTTTTCATAGATACTTAAAAAATAAAAACAGTATCTTAGCCGCTTATTAGTCTAGTTAGTATTTCTCCGCAAACAAGTATTGAACCCGAGTGGAAGGTGGATAATGTGATTCAGATCTGTTGCCGTGAAAAGCATTTCTGTTTGGAGTTTTGAGGACCATCATAGTACAGCAGTATCAGCCATATACACCATGTGCAACAGTATCAGCTATGTACACCATGTGCAACAGTATCAGCCATGTACACCATGTGCAGCAGTATCAGCCATATACACCATGTGCAACAGTATCAGCCATGTATACCAAGTGCAACAGTATCAGCCATGTATACCATGTGCAACAGTATCAGCCATGTACACCATGTGCAACAGTATCAGCCATGTATACCATGTGCAACAGTATCAGCCATGTACACCATGTGCAACAGTATCAGCCATGTACACCATGTGCAACAGTATCAGCCATGTACACCATGTGCAGGAGGTCTTGTACACTTCTGGAGTCTTACCAATTAATAACAACAACCTCCCACACCATATTATTACAGTGAGCAGATTTTTATTTAGGTTTTTCATACACATCCAAAGTGTTTACAACGATGGTGAGGCGACGCAGACGCTCAAGTGCATCATGTACATTTAACCTGAGATAATCCAATTAAGTCAAACATCGCGACTTATTTACATTACTGCCGCCTTTTTCTTGGTTATTAGTTTCTCGAATGAGTTCATCAGTGTATGTTTGGTATTAGTGGTGAGTTATAGGAACTCGCTACACCAGTAGCACAATTTGGTAAGAAAATTTGACAGGTGATGATAATGGCAGCTGATACTCCGTGTCACTTGTCTGTCCAGTTATTATACGGGTCACATCAACCCCCTGAAAACATCATACAGGTCACATCAACCCCCTGAAAACATCATACAGGTCACATCAACCACAGCTGCAGTGTAAGGAATTGAAATGTTTATTATTTTTGACAAATGACGAAACCTAAAAAAACTTTTTTTTTTTGTTAGTTTTTCTCAGTCTCGGGAACATAATCCATTTTTTCCTTATGTAAGCACCGTGTTATTCAAGAATCTACAGAGACTAAGCTTTTCTAGTCTATAGACTTGTAAATAGTTGTCAATGGTATGGTGATACAAGCTGTGGGTAACGATGCTTATGAACAAATCAAGAAACGTTTTGCCACTCTCAGCGGAACGTTTCCTTCAATTAATGTCTTGAACTGTATGTAGGTGTTTTTATCCACAGTACATGCTAAGCATAGGTTTATACTGTCGGGAAAGCAGGTGAGAGGTAGTTGAGATGCGGAGGGCGGTGTATACTGAGGGTCATGTCAGCCAGGGTACTGAGGATCATGTCAGCCAGGGTACTGAGGGTCATGTCAGCCAGGGTACTGAGGATCATGTCAGCCAGGGGTCCTGCTACCTGGAAACTTGCCTGGTTCTGGATGGTGTCGGTGTGAGTGAAAGCAGATTTACATCATTTTCTTGTGTTCCTGTCACCTCATGGTTGGCATTAACTCTCTTAAACCAGGTAATTGCTTTGATAGTGGTGGAAGAGAGAGCTGGTGAGGTAACTGGATCTCTTTAAGCAACCTAGAAATGTTTTCAGAGAATGATGACAAAATTAGTCAAATGTATAAGGAATCTTTCAAGACAGATTGAGACACGGCTGAAGTATACAAGCGGAAGACAGGTGTAAATAAAAGAAATATAACTAGAGTGCTAAGGATATCTAACTAAGAGATAACTAAAAATATATATATATTCAATTTTGATAACTTCAGATTTAGAAACAATATAGAAAAGAACTGGTTTGGAAATAGTTGTAGATGAGTGGAACAATCTGTCAAGAAGAGTGATTGAAGCTAACATCTTGGGTACCTTCAAAAACGAATTAGACAGATATAAGTGATAAGGGTTGGATTTGAGGACCTGCCTAGTATGGGACAGTAGGCCTACTACTTTTAGGTTATAATTATTTGGTACAAAAACACACGAGTTTATCCTATTTGTTCTTCAACGAGATTGTGATCAATTTATTATATTCGACATTATAATAGTGGAGTGGTGCCAAACCCAGCGGGTCACACAGCGGGTCATACAGCGGGTCACACAGCGGGTCACACAGCGGGTCATACAGCGGGTCACACAGCGGGTCACACAGCGGGTCACACAGCGGGTCACACAGCACCAGGGTACCCGGATCATTCATCTATGTAGTATTGAGTGTGGGTACAGGGTGGGCGAGGGTTGGGGGTGGCCTTACCCCTGTGTTAGAGCACCCCTGCCAGATAAAGTTTGGGTAGCTCAAGTAGTACTATATAATGTTTTCAGTCATACGCATGTAGCCACTTTAATTATGTGACTTTAATTATGTGACTTGGAGAAGAGGCTGGTCTCTTGGGGGGGGGAGAGGGGAGTGGGATTTTTTTTGGTATGTTTGGGGTGTGTGAGGGGGCGTATGCGTTTTCCATATTGTTATGGAATTGAAGAGTTTGTGTAGGTGAGTGTAGGGGGGAGGGGATGACGGAGGACTTACCTATAAGTCCTGTTTTCGGTGACGGTGCTGATTTTTTGAACTTGACAGCGTAGGTTGGATGTGTACGAATCTGGTTTTGAGGACTAATGATGGGGGGTTACGGGGGTTGTGGGCAGTATAGAGGTGGCTTTCCTAAGACACAGTGGCAGGTATAGTATGATAAAGGTTTAGGATGTGCCCCTTGATATGAGGGATTTTTATTTGTCATGGCATGATGTCATGTAGCAAGAGTTATTGGAGACGCAAAGGTATGAAGGTGTGTCATGTCTATGACGGGTTAAGTATGTAATGTCATTATATTATACATTATGTATAGGAATGCATTTTACAGAATTCAGTATTGTGGTGTAAAAGATCTAGAGAGCTCCATATTTTGTGTTATGAGACATTCCTACTATGTTAGTAGGATCATATTAGGTAACGATAACCTTTTTTTGTGTTAGTATTGAAGTAAAAGTAGGTTTATGTTTATTGTATACCTGTGCAAAGATACCCGGATCATTCATCTATGTAGTATTGAGTGTGGGTACAGGGTGGGCGAGGGTTGGGGGTGGCCTTACCCCTGTTTTAGAGCACCCCTGCCAGATAAAGTTTGGGTAGCTCAAGTAGTACTATATAATGTTTTCAGTCATACGCATGTATGATGTTTGTTTATAATTTTCGATATGTCTGCCGTATATCTGCAATACGTAGGGAGACACTGGTCAGAGAAATAGTAAACATCGAATTAAAACTAAAGGAATCCTACAGGAATCAAGAAACGAGGGAAGAACTAAAAGCCATAAATGAAATTGAAAGAAACCCAAAGTATTTCTTTTCTTATGCCAAATCAAAGTCCAGAACAACATCCAGTATTGGGCCTCTACTTAAACGGGATGGGTCCTACACAGATGACAGCAAGGAAATGATTGAGTTACTAAAGTCCCAGTATGACTCAGTTTTTAGCGAGCCGCTAACCAGACTGAAAGTCGAAGACCTAAATGAGTTTTTTATGAGAGTGCCACAGAACTTGGCAGATGCATGCCTATCTGACATTACCCTGACGCCAAATGACTTCGAAAAGGCAATAAATGACATGCCCATGCACTCCGCTCCAGGCCCAGTCTCATGGAACTCCGTGTTCATCAAGAACTGCAAGAAGCCCCTATCACGTGGTTTTAACGCCCTATGGAGAGGGAGCATGGACACTGGGGTCGTCCCGCAGTTACTAAAAACAACAGACATAGCCCCACTCCACAAAGGCGGCAGTAAAGCAATGGCAAAGAACTAACGTCCCATATCATAAAAATCTTTGAAAGGGTTCTAAGAAGCAAGATCGCCACTCATCTAGATACCCATCAATTACACAACCCAGGGCAGCATGGGTTTAGAGCAGGCCGCTCCTGTCTGTCCCAACTACTGGACCACTACGACAAGGTCCTGGATGCTCTAGAAGACAAACAGAATGCAGATGGTATATACAGAGACTTTGTAAAAACCTTTGATAAGTGTGACCATGGTGTGATAGCACACAAAATGCGTGATAAAGGAATAAGAGGAAAAGTTGGTAGATGGATCTATAATTTCCTAACAAGTAGAACACAAAGAGTAGTAGTCAACAGAGTAAAGTCTGAGGCGGCTACAGTGAAAAGCTCTGTTCCACAAGGCACAGTACTCGCTCCCATCCTGTTCCTCATCCTCATATCGGACATAGACAGGGATATAAGCCACAGTGCCGTGTCTTCCTTTGCAGATGACACCCGAATCTGCATGACAGTGTCGACCATTGAAGACACTGCAAGACTCCAAGCAGACATAAACCAAATCTTTAAATGGGCTGCAGAAAACAATATGAAGTTCAATGATGAGAAATTTCAATTACTCCGATATGGAAAACGTGAGGAAATTAAAATTTCAATGGAGTATAAAACAAATTCCAACCACACAATAGAGCGAAAAACTAATGTCAAAGACCTGGGAGTGATCATGTCAGAGGATCTCACCTTCAAGGACCATAACACCATAGCAATCGCATCTGCTAGAAAAATGACAGGATAGATAATGAGAACCTTCAAAACCATGGATGCCAAGCCTATGTTGACACTTTTCAGGTCGCTTGTTCTATCTAGGCTGGAATATTGCTTCACACTAACTGCACCTTTCAAGGCAGGTGAAATTGCTGACCTAGAAAATGTGCAGAGAACCTTCACCGCACGCATAACTGCGATAAACCACCTCAACTACTGGGAACGCTTGAAGTTCCTAAACCTGTACTCTCTAGAACGCAGGCGGGAGAGATACATTATTATATACACTTGGAAAATTCTAGAGGGATTAGTACCAAACTTGCACACGAGAATCACTCCCTACGAAAGCAAAAGACTCGGCAGGCGATGTAACATCCCCCCAATGAAAAGCAGGGGTGCCTCTAGCACGTTGAGAGACAACACAATAAGTGTCAGGGGCCCAAGACTGTTCAACTGCCTCCCAGTATACATCAGGGGGATTACCAACAAACCCCTGGCTGTCTTCAAGCAGGCACTGGACAGACACCTATAGTCGGTACCTGACCAGCCGGGCTGTGGTTCGCCTGGTTGATCAGGCTCTGATCCAGCATGAGGCCTGGTCACGGACCGGGCCGCAGGGGCGTTGACCCCTGGAACTCTCTCCAGGTATGTGTAGGGTAAGTCTTATCAGGTCAATATGTAATGTAATGTATATCATAGTGTATTTAATGTATTATTGGTATGTACACCCAGGTTGGCGGAATCATATCAGGATCAAATGGATGGTCTGGATGGTCTCAAGACTGGTTCATAGTCTAGGAGGTAGCTTACCCTGGATGGTCTCAAGACTGGTTCATAGTCTAGGAGGTAGCTTACCCTGGATGGTCTCAAGACTGGTTCATAGTCTAGGAGGTAGCTTACCCTGGATGGTCTCAAGACTGGTTCATAGTCTAGGAGGAAGGTCTACTATCTCGATGAACTTGATTGTGATGGGGCAATGGTGTGAGCAGTTATGAGAACTTTATGAAGCTTTACGAATATGTTGGCTTAACATTTATATTTATAATATATGTTATGTATACTTGTATGTATGATAGGTTACTCTTTTTGTCTTATATCATGGGCTGGGGTATTAGGTTCACATGTATCAGAGTATAACATTTTGAGAAGGAAGAATCACGAAGCCTGGAATAGTTTGTGGAATTATCAGTGATTGGGGGGTAAATAGAATGACATTTGCTAGTTGTTGATGTGCAGAGATTTAAGAAACTTTTGTAAAAGTTAGGCATTATGGCTTGCCTAAGTTATTTGTAAGCATCAATGTGTATTGAAATATATTAGGGGTATATAGACAAGGCTTCTTTCCTTTATTAGTGGTTATAGACTTGATTCCTTTGAGATGGTATGTCTCCTATTAGTAAGATTATTGTAAATTCCATCATTGTATGAAGCAGTACGTCTTATGAACAGTTCGTTCTATTATTGTATAACATCTTTTATGTTAAGTTTTTAAATAAAATATAAAAAAAATTATGTGACTCACTTCTGATCAGTTATTTCACAGAACCATCAGTTTGAGTCATAAAGTTGGTACATTAAAATATAAGCAACTTAAAATGAAGGCAAAGCTTCCTTTGAGGGAGACACATCAGCACTAAGAGTCTGAAGACAACCAGAAGATGCGAGAGTTTGGTGCCAGAGTTGCATGCGTCGGCTTCTATTTTCCTCTCGAATTTTGGAGGATTTGTGCTTATGTCACATATGATTTATCGGAAAGGCAGAGGTAATGGAAATCTTTCTGGATATTAAACTATCTTCTTTACTGGACCACTGAACATTAATTCATACTAGGGATGGCTCTTAATTTGAATTTTGTGTATGTGTACATTTTTTTTTTTTTTGGGGGGGAGGGGGCTATTTCTTGAACGCCTTTTAACTCTTTACGCTCTTTCATCTGGTAAGAAAGTTTTAGTTTCTGCTGAATCAGTAATCTCTGGTTGTGATATTCTGTCATTTTTAAGCAGTTTTCTCACCTGGTCTCAGACCGGGCCGCGGGGGCGCTGACCCCCGAAACCTTCTCCAGGTAAACCCTTCTTTACTTATGTACAATATTCTCCATTCTCTCTCAGTGGCCGATCTTTTGGTTTTCTTACTGGAACATATATTATACAGACCCTGTTAGCTACCTACCAAATGCATCTCAACTACTCAAACCCATACTATTTGCAGATGACACTACATACGTTATCTCGCACCCAAGCCCAGACATACTAGCCAACACTGTAAATACTGAATTGCAGAAAATATATACCTGGATGATGACCAATAAACTTACTCTCAATATTGATAAAACCTATTTTTTTCAGTTTGGGAACAGAGCTACAAACGCACCACTTAACATAATGATAAACGGGTCCCCTATCACAAAACTCACAGAGGTAAAATTCTTAGGAATCCATCTTGACAGTGGCCTCAAATTTCAGACACATATACAACAAATTTCCAAGAAAGTCTCAAGACCGTGGGAATACTATCCAAGATACGGTACTATGTTCCACAACCAGCTCTCCTTAACCTATATCACTCACTCATTTACCCCTACCTCACCTATGGAATCTGCGCATGGGGCTCAACATCAATAACTAATCTCAGACCACTAATAACACAACAAAAGGCAGCAGTTAGAATGATAAAAAATTCACACTCCAGACAACATACTCCACCAATATTCACCATACAAGACATTCATACTTTTTACTGTGCCTATTACATACATAGAACACTCTATGCAAATATTAACCCACCACTCAAACTTCTCCTTACCAATTTTAACAGGACACATGACCATAACACTAGACACAGATCACTCCTCGATGTTCCCCATGTCCATCTAACACTATGTAAAAACTCAATGCATATAAAAGGCACGAAAATTTGGAATTCATTACCTGTCATTGCCAAAGAAACCCTGCCTGTACCCCAATTCAAAACGATGCTAAAAAACCCCCTTCTCACCCAAACCTAAATGCTCAATATCTAACATTCCCAACAAAGTAGAATAATCACTTAAATGTAAAAACCTGATTAATCACTTAAATGTAAAAACCTGTTATGAATAATACATACTAAGCTAACTGTTTCTATAACATTTACATTATAATGACCACGTAAACTGTAACTGCAATGCAATTAATTGTTTTAAATGGTTATCTCACTCAATTAGTTGCATTGCTACAATTAATAAATTATTATGTTCAACTTATATTCAAATTTTATAACATAGATACACAATTATACTTATTTTATAAATTATCAACCATAATTTTTTACCATGTAGTCTACTATTAAATAGTCCTAAGAATGCCCACAATGCACAGCATATTAGGGGCTTTTGGCATGTACATCTCATTTATACCTATGTATCATGTTTACCTAACTATGTATCATTGTACCATGTCTAAATAAACTATTATTATTATTATTCTGTATTCATCTCTTCCATATTATTATACTATTATAATCAAATAGAAGCGCTAAATCTCTTCCATAGACTGGTGTAGGTTATGGTTGTTTAGGGAAATTTCCCAGCGGACGTCAACCAGTTTTATATTTATCTAATCCAAATAAATAATTGGATGTTGAAGTTTTAAACATTAACAACAACCCTTCACACTAGCTATCTCTTGGGATCTCTATGCATGTTTCTGTGTCTGAACTTCAATGTGGTCGTGATCTGAGAATATTATATTTGAGAGTATGTCCCTGATCTGCTCCACATTGCTATGGGCTAGCGTGCTTCTAGGAACCGTGGCTGATAGTCACCCACCTTCCATTAACATGTGGCAGATTGAAATCACCAAGGAGGATAATATTTATTGTAAGGTTTTCAAGGCAGTTGTCTATCTTCCTTAACTGTTCCGTAAATTCTTCATCTGTTGGTATTGGTGGTTTATACAAACGAATAATTACCAAGATTCGTTTTTTTCTCCACTATATTTACAAGTATTTTCACAGTATCATTCGATAAGCTCAAAATTTATTTTCATCAAAGTTCTTTACAACATTGTAGGTCAGCATTCATATCGCAGTCCAGAACATCCCTTGTGTTCTCTCATGTGAATACTCCAAACAGCATTTGTTTCGCAAGCAGTCCACTGAACCAGATAATTTCTTTCATATTTTGTTATTTAAGCTTCCCTTTGAAAACGTCTGTAGTGGTTCCAGCAATATTTCTGATATCTGCTGGTAGCAGGTTGAGAAATCTAGGTTCACGGATGTTGATACAGTATTTTCGTATTGTGCCCATGGCTTCCCTTTTTTTCACTGCGTATTTTACACTTCCTCTCTGCACGCTACCATTGTTATGGTAGCATGCAGATATGGGACTAGGCCCTCCAGTGTTTTCCATAGGTTTATAATATACTGCAAATATCTCGCCTTCTCTCTAGAGAATGCATTCCCGGTCCTTTGAGTTCCCAATATAAAAGCTTCATTGGTTCTACGCACACAGTAAACAGTCTTTTAACTCCCAGAATGTTCGCAAAAAAAAAAAAAGAAAGGTATCCTATAGGTTGTTTGGGATACCTGGGTTTCCAGTCTTTTAGTATACCTGGTAATGTACCATCCTGACATGGCTCTTGCTACATATATCTAGGCTTCCCTCCAGTTTCTTGTACGAACGACTGGTTCAGTTTGTCCCACTGACCTGCATCTCTGTTAGTCTTCCTTGTTTGTCCTCTTTTTCTTTCTGTCTGCTCTATACTTCCGATTTCTTGGTACTTTATTTATTTTTTACATTATTATTATTATTATTATAATCAAAGAAATTTCTTTTGTACAGTCGCGTTCCTTTCACGGGATAGTCAGGGCGACTGTCATAACATTCTTTGAACTGTAATGCGAATTTTGTAATGGCATTTGTACACAATAAGTGCAACTATTCGCATTCCAAATTCTTCAATAACATAATTGTCATAGAGAAGACATTATGCGGCATCCTTGCCATCACACCAAACTTACACACCATAAACACTCACCTGCCAGACAAGTCTCTCAAAATTCTTTTAACCAAATTCCAGTACATTATTATATTTGGGAAGCGCTAAACACGTGAGGGTCATACTTTATTCTCGTCAACATATAATTAAGAATGAAAACTGTCGTATTATTGCTCGGAAATACATTGTGTATTTCTTAATTATAATCAGTCTGTGGTGTATTTTCAGAATAGGATACACCACCTAATACACTCACAGAAAAGCCCTAAATTCGTATGGGCATTTTTGCTCTGGGGTCAGAGCGACAGAATTTTAAATTATTATAATCAAAAGAAGCGCTAAACCACAAGGGTTATTATTAATATAATCAAATAGAAGCGCTAAACCACAAGGGTTATACAGACAGAATTTTAAAGCATCGAAATAATACATTTTGATTGTTTAAGATCTTTTATTATATCATTATTATGGAAGTCATACAACTTAACAATTTTATTGATTACTGTAGTCATGGGGAAGCGATAAACCCACAGGGGTCATTCATACAGAGGCTGGGGAATAGGAAGCAATCAGATTCCGTCCACGGAAAGCAAGGTCAGGGAGGCTTTAAATTCAATTTTTAATTATATACAAACTAGAGATTTTATTTATATATGTCGTGGCGAATAGGTAAAACTGGTCAATTATCAAGAATTCATTTAAAATTAAGTCCTTTCTAAAAAATTCTCTTATACGTTTAAAGATATTTTTTTTTCATTTAGGTTAATGTAAAAAAATAATAATTTTTTACCAAAAGAAACTTAGAAAACTTACCTAACCTTATTATAAAAATTATTATTATAATCAAAACTTATTATAAAAAGCGCAATTTAATTTAGCCTAATCCAACTAAATATATTTTAGATAAGTTTACAATAATTTAATAATAAACAAACACAATGAAATATATATTTTTTTTTCGTTAGGTTCAGAATGATTTTTGCGAAATTATTGCATACACAAATTCTCGTTTGCCTTATTCGGCAAGAAGAGCGTTGCTATTTAAGCCAAAATAGCAAGCTTTACCTATTCGGTACGACATATAAACTGAATAAAGGTCAATAAAAAGACATAATTGTGGTGCTCTTTTATTATGAGCAATAAATATTATGGTTGGTTGGAGGAATGTAGACGCCTCTTCCTTCCTTCCTGCTCTACACTTACCGTCACAACACCCAACGCCTTATTCCTCACACCATTACTAAATTCTGTATTAATGAATCGTATAATAAATCAGTTTGATACATAAAGATCTCCCTCCACACCGATATAAAAAAAAATGAAAATTTTAAAGTGACAATTCTCTTAAAATTTGTACTCTGTTCCAGCCAAAATAATTCTTACTCTTAATTATAGTGCTAGTCCTTCCCCTCTTCCACCCCCCGACTCTAGTAACTACTGAACTGCTCTAATTTAGCTTCCCCGTCAAGTGTTTCCGGCACACCATTTGTTTTTTACCCCAAAAGTTGTAATTAGTGCTGACACGAGGGCGTGTACTGGGAGTGTCACTATAGTGCTGACACGAGGGCGTGTACTGGGAGTGTCACTATAGTGCTGACACGAGGGCGTGTACTGGGAGTGTCACTATAGTGCTGACACGAGGGCGTGTACTGGGAGTGTCACTATAGTGCTGACACGAGGGCGTGTACTGGGAGTGTCACTATAGTGCTGAAACGAGGGCGTGTACTGGGAGTGTCCTGTCACTATAGTGCTGACACGAGGGCGTGTACTGGGAGTGTCACTGTCACTATAGTGCTGACACGAGGGCGTGTACTGGGAGTGTCACTTCATAGTGCTGACACGAGGGCGTGTACTGGGTGTCACTATAGTGCTGACACGAGGGCGTGTACTGGGAGTGTCACTATAGTGCTGACACGAGGGCGTGTACTGGGTGTCACTATAGTGTTGACACGAGGGCGTGTACTAGGAGTGTCACTATAGTGCTGACACGAGGGCGTGTACTGGAGTGTCACTATAGTGCTGACACGAGGGCGTGTACTGGGTGTCACTATAGTGCTGACACGAGGGCGTGTACTGGAGTGTCACTATAGTGTGACACGAGGGCGTGTACTGGGAGTGTCACTATAGTGCTGACACGAGGGCGTGTACTGGGAGTGTCACTATAGTGCTGACACGAGGGCGTGTACTGGGAGTGTCACTATAGTGCTGACACGAGGGCGTGTACTGGGAGTGTCACTATAGTGCTGACACGAGGGCGTGTACTAGGAGTGTCACTATACAAATACTTAACTTAAATACAAATCTTATCGATGCCATCATATTTGATGTTAAATGTGGCCTTAATGGCCCTCTTGTAACAAGTAGACCTTATCATTCCATCCAAGGTCTAACTCCGACAAGTTGATCAATAAAACGTGTGTAACACCAGAGTGTCCAGTGACGTTTCGCCTGCCGATAAAGCTGCTGCGCAGACGAAACATCTCTGTGACGACACCCAGGCGTTGCATGTGTCTTATATCTTGTACCTAACAGTACTAGTGCCTCACACGAATTGCATCATAAGCAACAGCGTCCTGTGGGATACTTCCAAGTGGCGACATCTGCTATTTGTTGCAACATCTGGTATCATATGTTGCAACATCCTGCATTATATGTTGTAACATCTGGTATATGTTGCAATATATGCTATATGTTGCAACATCTGGTATCATATGTTGCAACATCTGGTATACCTCATATTGCAGGGGGGAAAACAACGCCTGAGCAATATTAAATAATCAGGTACGATCCAAGGGGAATAAGTCAAGATCCTTGGATCAAGAGCCCCTCTCTCGAGATTATAATGATGGGGAATTGCTAAATCCAAGAAAAAAGAATGTTCCTACACTGGCTTCCTTCAACACACGTGACGAGGCTTCCTTCAACACACGTGACGAGGCTTGCTTCAACACACGTGACGAGGCTTGCTTCAACACACGTGACGAGGCTTGCTTCAACACACGTGACGAGGCTTGCTTCAACACACGTGACGAGGCTTGCTTCAACACACGTGACGAGGCTTGCTTCAACACACGTGACGAGGCTTGCTTCAACACACTGACGAGGCTTGCTTCAACACGTGACGAGGCTTGCTTCAACACACGTGACGAGGCTTGCTTCAACACACGTGACGAGGCTTGCTTCAACACACGTGACGAGGCTTGCTTCAACACGTGACGAGGCTTGCTTCAACACACGTGACGAGGCTTGCTTCAACACACGTGACGAGGCTTGCTTCAACACACGTGACGAGGCTTGCTTCAACACACGTGACGAGGCTTGCTTCAACACACGTGACGAGGCTTGCTTCAACACACGTGACGAGGCTTGCTTCAACACACGTGACGAGGCTTGCTTCAACACACGTGACGAGGCTTGCTTCAACACAGTGACGAGGCTTGCTTCAACACACGTGACGAGGCTTGCTTCAACACACGTGACGAGGCTTGCTTCAACACACGTGACGAGGCTTGCTTCAACACACGTGACGAGGCTTGCTTCAACACACGTGACGAGGCTTGCTTCAACACACGTGACGAGGCTTGCTTCAACACACGTGACGAGGCTTGCTTCAACACAGGGAGGATGTACTTAATCAGTGGTACTTGGACGAACACATCAATGTTTCAGACTCTTGGTAAAGGTTAGTTGTCCGTGATTTAAAGGTCTTCACTCTCCATGGAACTGTCGGACCACCACTTCAGTGTCAACCATGATGCTACCTGTCTACTAGTGTCAACCATGATGCTACCTGTCTTACTAGTGTCAACCGTGATGGTACCTGTCTACTAGTGTCAACCGTGATGGTACCTGTCTACTAGTGTCAACCATGATGCCTGTCTACTAGCGTCAACCGTGATGCTGTCTACTAGTGTCAACCATGATGCTACCTGTCTACTAGCGTCAACCGTGATGCTACCTGTCTACTAGTGTCAACCGTGATGGTACCTGTCTACTAGTGTCAACCGTGATGATACCTGTCTACTAGTGTCAACCGTGATGCTGTCTACTAGCGTCAAACGTGATGCTGTCTACTAGCGTCAAACGTGATGCTGTCTACTAGTGTCAACCGTGATGGTACCTGTCTACTAGTGTCAACCATGATGCTACATGTCTACTAGCGTCAACCGTGATGCTACCTGTCTACTAGTGTCAACCGTGATGCTGTCTACTAGTGTCAACCGTGATGCTGTCTACTAGTGTCAACCATGATGCTACCTGTCTACTAGTGTCATCTGTGATGCTACCTGTCTACTAGTGTCAACCATGATGCTGTCTACTAGTGTCGACCATGATGCTACCTGTCTTACTAGTGTCACCATGATGCTACCTGTCTTACTAGTGTCAACCATGATGCTACCTGTCTTACTAGTGTCAACCATGATGCTACCTGTCTTACTTGTGTCAACCATGATGCTACCTGTCTTACTAGTGTCAACCATGATGCTACCCGTCTACTAGTGTCAACCATGATGCTATCTGTTTACTAGTGTCAACCATGATGCTACCTGTCTACTAGTGTCAACCATGATGCTACCTGTCTACTAGTGTCAACCGTGATGGTACCTGTCTACTTGTGTCAACCGTGATGGTACCTGTCTACTAGTGTCAACCATGATGCTATCTGTCTACTAATGTCAACCGTGATGCTACCTGTCTACTAGTGTCAACCGTGATGGTACCTGTCTACTAGTGTCAACCGTGATGGTACCTGTCTACTAGTGTCAACCGTGATGGTACCCGTCTACTAGTGTCAACCATGATGCTACCTGTCTACTAGCGTCAACCGTGATGCTACCTGTCTACTAGTGTCAACCGTGATGCTGTCTACTAGTGTCAACCATGATGCTACCTGTCTACTAGTGTCAACCATGATGCTACCTGTCTACTAGTGTCATCTGTGATGCTACCTGTCTACTAGTGTCAACCGTGATGCTATCTGTCTACTAGTGTCAACCATGATGCTACCTGTCTACTATTGTCAACCATGATGCTATCTGTCTACTAGTGTCAACCATGATGCTACCTGTCTACTAGTGTCAACCATGATGCTATCTGTCTACTAGTGTTAACAGTGATGCTATCTGTCTACTAGTGTCAACCATGATGCTATCTGTCTACTAGTGTCAACCATGATGCTATCTGTCTACTAGTGTCAACCATGATGCTATCTGTCTACTAGTGTCAACCATGATGCTACCTGTCTACTAGTGTCAACCATGATGCTACCTGTCTACTAGTGTCAACCATGATGCTACCTGTCTACTAGTGTCAACCATGATGCTACCTGTTCTATGTGAATATTTCTCACTCAGTTTCATAAGACACATCTTAACCCATCAATATATATTACTACATTCACGGGAAGCACTAAACCTACATGGGTCACAGCGTCTAAGGAATGGGAGATAATAATTATTAAAAAAGAAGCGCTAAACCACAAGGGTTATACAGCGGGAGATAATAAGCTTTAATTCACGGTGGATAGTTAAAAATCCTTCAAAAGGTGCTTTGATGCTAGTCTCTTGATCCCGGGGACTGGAACTAAGTTCCCCTTCCTTGGATCATACCCTATTAGTTCCCAATGCTCAGGTGCTGCATGGCCCCTACGAGTTTAGTACTTCTTTTTAAATATAATAATAATGTTTACTCCGAGGAAGGGGGAGGGTAGGTCCAATTTCCTGGATCAAGTCACCACTCTGGATGTATTCTAATGTGATAATGTTCAATCAACAAACATGTTGTTGTTGTAAGGGGCACCTAAGTTCCCCCCTCTTCTAATAACGTGTTCATTTTTCCACTATAATCTACCTTGTCCATAATTACTATCGCATTTACTTTGTTTCTTAAGGTGAAGTCCAGGATCTTTCCTTAATTCAAAGATTTGTTAAGTTATACCATGAATTAAGGAAAGATCCTGGACTTCCCCTTACGAAACAAAGTAAATGCGATAGTAATTATGGACAAGGTAGATTATAGTGGAAAAATGAACATGTTATTAGAAGATGGGGGAACTTACGTGCCCCTTAAACATTACCAATCATTTGAAAATGTAGCGGGAGAGTTGTGACTGGATCTCAGTGCCTCGTTGAAGGCGCTAAGTAGTGACCAGTCTCAACTTACACACTTCAATGAATATATTACATTCACAAAGCGCTAAACACTTGAGTGAACGAGTATCACTTGTATGAACACTCCTGTAGTTGCACTTGTTGCTGCTGCCGTTGCTGCTGCTATGTAATCCAAGTGTTGGTGCTTCGAAGTCAGGTGATCTACACTGATAATTCTTAACTCAGTAAACTACCCTTACCGTAATAACATTACCTCGGTCTGTGACTCGTTTTAAACATGCCCACCTGTTTCCCTCAGCTGGAGTCTCTTAATAAAGCCTGAAACTATGACATGAACATATCGAATAAGATTTATATGAAATTTAAGCTAATGCATATTGTTGATTAATTTTTTCTGTCATAAACTATCTAAAAAATGTGTTTAGAGGGAAAAAATTGTCTTATTACATGAAAATAATCAAAATAAGCAACAAAGTGGAAAAAACAATCCATACATTGAAAGATATCATCCTCATCTAATAGGTAAATCCTCTTAACTCTTAAGCATACTAAACTAGAGTATCCACCGGCAATCTATACACACAAACCAAGCGATCTAAAGGCAAGCCCTTGAGTATACACTACTACCGCCAGGGTCACTAAGATAAGCTAGACCACCAGGGTCACTAAGCTAGACCACCAGGGTCACTAAGATAAGCTAAACTACAGGATAGACGCACCACAACACACAACACCCAAGGCAAACCTGCCTCCATACCCTCTTGTAGTCGTTGATGGCTCCGTCATCCTGTTCGACACTTGCAAGTCTAGAGAATTTGCTAAATAAATAATTTCAAACTCGGTACATTAAAGCGTATACACACCCTTTAGGACGTCATATGATGATATTGAAGCCTTAGTGGGCGACACATTGAATACCTTCTAATAGTACCTTCAGTCTTATTTTACTATGATTTTTTAGTTTTAATTCTTGTTCATCTAGAGTAGAGGTTACTTTGGTTATTGCTGCAGACCGGATAAACACTTCATCCATCTCCTCTTATCCAGTAATTAAAAATTATCTTTGCCATTGGCTATCACTAATAAATTCCTTTCCCCGAGATGCAATTTTGCTAAAAGATGTCACTCTTTACTTAAAATACATTGGTTTACATTCAATGATTCAGTACTAGCTGTAGATATAATTATTATAATCAAAACCTAGCGCTAAACCTACTGGGGTCATGTATATATAATTAAAATTACTCTGCATACATTAATATGCAAAAAAAAAAAAAAAAATATTCATTGGGAAGTATTAAGCCTCGTGAGTAATGAGAGGTAATCAGGTTTGATCTGAGGGAAGTAAAGCTTCAACTCGGTGGAGGAGACCTCCAGCAGCATAAAGGCAATTCTTCTACCCCCACCCTTCCCTGGCCGCTCCCTCAAGTTGTCCCCCACCCTTCCCTGGCCGCTCCCTCAAGTTGAATTATTGTAGTTATGAGCAATGGGAGATAATTAGGTTTGATTCAAGAAAAGGGAATTATTACATTTAATGGGAGAAGAGAGACCCACAGGGGTCCTACAGTGCCAGAGGAAACGAGAGAAAATGAGATTAGATTCAAGGAATATCGGAGGCTAGTCTGAGAAAGGTAGCTCCAATTCTTGGATCAAGAGCCCTTCAGCAGCATCAAGACACTTGCTATTACATGTAGTCCTAAATATAGTCTCGCCAGACTATCACTTACCCATTATATAGCTGTTTAACCAGGGAAGCACTAAGCTCGTAGGGCCCATGCAGCCTCCCTGGTATGGCAGTCAATCAGGTCTGATCCAAGGAAAGGAAACGCGGCAAATTGCTTGAATCTAAATGCCCTCACCTACATCAAGGGGACAAACTAGAATAATACATAACGAAGTGTTGCAGCTCTGTCACAAACCTGGCATCTTCATAAAGGATGTCTTCAGCTCTGCTACTACATTATACATTATTCACCAAATAACTCATAGAGCTCATTCATCAATGCATTACAAAGGGGCGTGATTATTATATACGTTAAAGAAAAACTGTATACCGTGCTGTGCCTCTCCTGGAGATGTCCATGCAAGAGTATGTCCAATCCAGTTACAATATTACTTCAATTATTATTAATTATTAAATATTAAAAATGCGACAATCAATCACAAAAGTACAAGTGTTTCAGGTCATTGGTAACTGTATTTGGCTCAATCAGGCTATAGGCAGTAAATTCTGCATAATAAATCTTCAAAACGTTTTGTGAACTGCACTATTTACATACGAGGTATTGGAGTGCCATGGGAGAGTACAGGATGGTTATTGGAGTGCCCTGGGAGAGTACAGGATGGGTATTGGAGTGCCCTGGGAGAGTACAGGATGGGTATTGGAGTGCCCTGGGAGAGTACAGGATGGGCATAAACTGTGCATCACACAGAATTGCCAAATAAAAATGGGACATTACATAATAGTGAATTTGTATAAAGGAAAGCCTCTTGAAGGGAGAGAAACCTGAACAGTCCCACAATTGACAACGATCAAATTTTTGCCAATCCAATTGAAGTTTCAGTATACAAAAAAAAAAAAAATGGTCCCTACCCTTTAGGGAAAGGAGGCGAGGCGCTTTCATGCTAGTGAAGTTTTTTTTTATCGTTGAAATTGGGGCGCCTTTTACCCTTCCTCGAATTACACCTGATTAACTCCCATTTCTCAGACACCATGACTCGTGTTTATCAAAATATTGGTTACTAACGCTGATAAGCATAATTTTAGTAGGAATTTTAAGGACCATGATACATTCATTGGCAGCACATCCACAAATAGCAATACACAGTATTCAATTTTCTCTATCTAGTCAACTACATCCCGAACAGCAGAGAACTGAATCATTGATGTTCATCCACTCTTTCTTACCATTGCCTGCTACTTCCCATGTACGCCTGTATCCACTTCAGCACCATCTCCCTTACTCATATCTGTTCTTCACTTTTATATATTTACTTGCTTTGTGGTAGTGTCAAATGCTCTCTTGTAGTCTTCTACTTTGCTATCCTCATAAAAACTACAAATGCTTTCTTGTAGTCTTCTACTTTGCTATCCTCATAAAAAACTATCATTAAAAGAGAATTTGCTATCTTTGAAACTGTCGGGTTTCTCGTATCAGTTCTCTCTGGGTGCAATGCATTTTTTTCCCTTGTATCTTAGCCATTAATAAAACTAGTCGTCAGTGAAATGTTTCCTGCATTTTCTTTTATATCACATCTGCAGCTGTCCAGCTGGCCTGCAATTGTTCCATAGTTATAAATTTTAGTAAATCCTTGTTGAGGAGTTTCCCTGCTTCTCCATTTTTCTCCTCAATACGTAAACATTTAAATTCATTAAGGCTGAAACCGTATGAATCTCAGCACTACATTAACTTTAAATTTTCCGAAGGCAAATTTTCTTGTAGCCTCGTATTTCTGCATAATTCATAATTCATTAATTTTCTAATAAACATTAAAACGTTTTAGATTAATTTACTGTATGCTATTATATAGTGTATACAAAGGTTCAAAATTGGCGTTTTCTCACTTTCACAGCTTTGAAATTCGGATTAATTTATTTTATTTAACAAAAATTCTTGTTCACATTTACTTGGTAGTTAATCAAATCAATATCTTTAAATTATTATTATAATCAAATAGAAGCACTAAAAATCTTTAAAATAAAAATTATCTATAATGATTCTGGGTCTATTAGATAGTGAACAATATTAATATACATTATAATCTAAACAAGCGCTAAACCATATTATACAGTCTCTCCTTTTGTTAATGTGACTTTGTAAATGGTCCAAGTAGGACCGAAACAATGTGGTAAGCTCCTCTCTCCTATATGCGGGTTATTTGTGTATCTTTTCTATAATCATGTGTCTAGTGATATAGTTGAGTATGTCATGTTACAACGGGGGGAGACGAGCTATAACTTTTTTATCTGGTAACTATTTTGCAACTTGTCCCTAATGGCATTTCCTGATATTTTTCCAAAATTTTAAGAATTCTTTCTTCAGATCTTTTTTCTCTCTCTGTAGCTCCAAGTCTATAATGATTTTTAACGCTTACAGTTTTAAGATTTACATTACTGATTATTATTACAATCAAAAAAGAAGCGCTAAACCACAGGGGCCATACTACATTACTGTTAACTTTTACATTATTACTACTACTACTTTATCAAACCTGTGAAGTGCTTACACCAGTTTGTAAGAACTCTTTTTAACTTCACACACATCCAAAAACATGCGCTAAACGTGTATGGGTTATACAACTGTTAATGTGAAAGAGCATTCACATCACAGATTATACTTGAAAAACACCAACCCCATTCACAGGTGGATATTATTTTTAATATTGGCATGACTTAAATTTTCAGCCGTATCCTCTTAGTGGTTTTTTTTTTCATCTTTATCTACAATGTGTATGCACAGTACTTTGTTATTATTATTATAATCAAATAGAAGCGCTAAACCACAGGGGTTATACAGCACACAGTACTTTGTACATAGTAAACTTAGCTCTAGTTCTACATGCATTTTCTGTTATTGTGGCTGTGACGTAGCTATGGTTCCGATTTTGCTGTAAGTGCTATATTCAGATCAAATTATTTTTCTGGTTTACTTCTCAATTGTAGTAATTTTTGTGGTCGTCTTCTACTGGTATTCAGTCTCTCCCAAGGATGGATTTTTTTCCCGTCTTTTAAAATATTTCCTCTGCAGGTTAATACAAGTTTGTCCACTGCCTATTTGCACAACTGGAGGAAAGTTTTCAGCATTTCCTGAGTACACTCTCCTAATTCATTGTTCCACTGTATTCGTTTCAAAAAACATTTAATTTCCATCAGGAAAGAGTGTGTCAAACACATGAATCAGTTGTTCCACGAGTACTGTGCTGAATTAGAATCTATCACTGGAAGAAACACATGAATCAGTTGTTCCACGAGTACTGTGTGCTGAATTAGAATCTATCACTGGAGGAAAGTGTAGTCTCGCTGGTTCACCATTTTCACTTAATATAAATATAGTCGGTTCTGACAATCACAAAAACAAAAACAAAAACAAAACAAAACAAAAACCACGAGGGCCACTTAGTACTGCTACTTCAGTCTTATACAAATATCTATTGAGGTTGTGATTCCATTTACACTTACCAAGTTGTGTTGGTGGAAATACAGTCTGTGGCCTTGCCTACCCTATAAGCTTGTAACATTAACGGCTGGGGTTTAACTATTACTGGGAGCCAAGCTCTAGCTCTCACTTTCGCCCCCTAATGCTCTACCAACTGACGTGAAAGATTCCTTATATCTATCTTTTTTTTTTTAAACTATATTAACTCCACTTTCCGTCTCACTGTTCATTCCATTCCATTTCCTTAACGTTTTCCAATACGAGTACATTTCCTAAGTGTGTGTGTGTGTTAGTTAATTAAAGGTTGTCAAAGGCACTTATAGATAGACAATTGGCCTGTTGTGTGTGTGTTTGAGTAAGCTGTGTGTGTGTTAGGTGTATATGTTTGAATGTCTGTGTGTACTTTGGGTGTGGATGGGTGCAGGGGTTCGTTCGTCTTTACTCTTGGTCACCCCCTTTTCCCAACATGCCGCTTGTCAGAATCACTCCCTCCTAGCCTCATGGGCCCTATCCTACCTGTTCTTAAAATTAAGTATGAAATCTACCTCCACTTCATAGAGATCATTACACTTCATGACCACTAAGACAAATACTGCCTGACATCCGTCACTTGCGTGTCTATTATTATTATAATAATCAAATAGAAGCGCTAAACCACAGGGGTTATACAGCGCTGCAGGCTTGCGTGTCTAACTTCCGGTTATGTCCCAGAGTACTTGTTTCTAGCCTCTCAAACAACCTGTCCGTCTATCCTATCAATGCCCCCGAGTATTCTGTATGGAGCTATTATGTCTCTCCCATGGTACTTTAGCCCTTCAATGTAGTTATTCAATTCTCTTAGCCTCTCGTATCCCATACCCCTCAGCTCTAAACCTCACTGCATACTCCTGATTTTTTAGGTGCGGGGTCCCATACTGGTGCTGCATACTCCAAGATGGGCTCGACATACTATGCTGTATAGAGAAACAGGATAAATATTTGCAGAGATTCTGATGATTACTCTTAGATTTACCAGAAAAGCATTGGATGCAAAGGTTATTTGGCTGGTGGGAGCCTCTTGCGATATACCAGGCACTATGCTCACTGCTAGGTCTCTAAATGAGGTCTGCAGCCTCTGTCCATCGAATCTACACACATTCTCCGGCCTTTTTGCTCACTTCCTCAATCTTCATAATAATGCAGGGGATTGATTCCAGCAACCACTTACCTGACTAATTCTTGAAGTTCGTCCAGATCCATTTGGAGCCTTTCCCTGCCCTAATCTGTTTATTCTTTTCATTAGTTTTGCATCAGCAAACAGGGATATATCCGATTCAACCCTATTAAGAATGTCATTAACATGAACCACTAATACCGCTCCTTGTGGAATCCCTCTAGCCTCTCTCCCCGATTCTGACGTCTTCCCTGACAATCTTGTTTCCTTCACCTAAGGACGTACTTTTGCTTTGCCCGTCTTTTGAGAGGTACAGTATCAAATGCCATCCTGCAATGTGTGTGTGTGTGTGTGTGTGTGTGTGTGTGTGTGTGTGTGTGTGTGTGTGTGTGTGTAGATTACACACTACGGTTGCAGGAGCATAGAATACTAGGGGTTGCACGTGCGAATACATGAAATGGTATATGTGCACATGCATGTCTGAATGGGTGTGTGCATGCATGTGGTGGGCTTGTGTGAAGGATGTACACATACATATGTAAAGGGGCACCTCAGCAAGAATTGGAAGGAATGGGTTTGAAAATGTGTGAACATGCATGAATATGTATACATGTGAAGTGTATGCATATGAACATGCATGTGACGTGTACATGAATCTGTGAATATAAATATGAGAATGGATGTGTACATGCACATGTGAGAATGGATGTGCACATGCACATGTGAGAATGGATGTGCACATGTGAGAATGGATGTGCACATGTGAGAATGGATGTGCACATGTGAGAATGGATGTGCACATGTGAGAATGGATGTGCACATGTGAGAATGGATGTGCACATGTGAGAATGGATGTGCACATGTGAGAATGGATGTGCACATGTGAGAATGGATGTGCACATGTGAGAATGGATGTGCACATGTGAGAATGGATGTGCACGTGAGAATGGATGTGCACATGTGAGAATGGATGTGCACGTGAGAATGGATGTGCACGTGAGAATGGATGTGCACATGTGAGAATGGATGTGCACATGTGAGAATGGATGTGCACATGTGAGAATGGATGTGCACGTGAGAAT
>WNWK01001019.1:257500-302500 GCA_009830355.1 Cherax destructor | reverse complement strand
CCAGTGGATAGTGATGCGCACAATGTCCTGTTCTCACAGGGTTGGGCATGGTGACGCAGGATCGAATCCTGGCTAGCTGCTGTAATGTTAATGATTCAAAATAATTTGTTTCCTGATTTCATTAATGTGTGTATATACGTATATATAAAATTAGTGTAGTATGAATTTGCTTGTGGTCTTGTTGACTTGGTGCATATTAGCACTGCCAACGTGTGACTGGTCACTGCATGCAGACTAGACAGTTGGATCAAACTACCTGGTCTAGGGTTCCTCAATGTCAACCTTGCTAGTGCTTCTACTTTTCAAAACTTAGTATTAGAATGTGTTAGACCTGTATCCTGCTACCCGTTATTAGGCATTATTATTGTATTATTATTATTATTGAGTGAGTTTTATGGTTATTGTCCACTATTACTTTTACTGCACTTGCACTTCTGAGATTAGTTGAACCTTTAGTGGCCCACATAGAGGGGTCTTAACGCTTCACATGATTTATGTACATACCGTTAGCCAAATCCCAAAAGCCAGTAGATCTACACAGGCTAAAAAAGAGATAAAATGTAAAAAGACAAGCAGTTACTCTCTACCATAGACATTTTATTACTAGATGTACAAACTACACTGTGCAATGCTCACAAAGTCTCAGCTGCCCGCGAGCTTGCAACCCACCTCCGAATAAAAATAACACTTATTCTTTAAACAAACAAAAATAATAACTTTCTGGCAAGTGGAATTTCCTCTTGACATTCCACTAGAAAGGGACAAAAAGCTAAGGTAAAGCAGTTGACCCTCGTTAACTTCCAATTACCTTCCGAGGGACAAATGTGTCCATTTAACTTTGGTATAGGCCACTATGTGGTTAAGGAAAGGGCTAAGGGTAGGCATGAAGGACGGTGAAGGTATGGTTAAGGAGGGTGACTGCATACTACCATGGGGCTGGGCTGCAGGCTGCGGCGGCCGGCTGACTAAGGTCCTGTACAGAGGCGTCGGGCGAGCACTATGATGCTAGGTCGGCTACAATACCAAACCTACAGCTCAGACACGACTACAGTACAGCTGTACCTACAGTACCACTTCTAGTTGTCTTAACACCATTGCCCCGCCCACCACTACCCTGATGCATGATATTAGCCACAATATATAAGGGCTTCTTCCATAAAGCTACATTAAGAACATAGTATTGTGGGGATGGGCGTGACGGATGGAGAGCACAAGTTTGTGATCGCGGCTAAGGGGAACATCGGGAGCACCTACCCCCACCACCCACAACACACTCCTGACTAACCAGTATTCAGCATTTGATATATAGGAATTAATAGTGTTCAAGGACTAAATATTTTGATAAAAGCTAATATCATAAGTGGTGGCAATAGATAATGAGTGAAAACTAAGGCATGGCACAGGTTAGATGGTGGGCAGGTGGTGGTGGGTGGGGCACAGCAGCCTTGGGAGGCAAGAGTAGAGGTCAACCCTACACAAGGCCGACTCTACAAAGGTCAACCCTACAGCTAGTGTTTATATTCATGTGTGTGTGTCAGTGTTGGTTGTGTTTATCTTTCGGCAGTAACACAAGACAGTCCCGTGTTTCTTATGTTCATATGTGTTTCTCAAGCAGATCTTTCACGTTAAAAGCAGGTTATATTTATCGTTAGAGTGCACTTGTATTCCCAAAGCACATCTGTATAGTAGTGCTTTAATAAATCAAAATGCAAACATAACGACAAGTTCTTAGTGTGCTTTAACTGTGTGAAAGCTCTACTTTAAGGTTTACAAAGAAATCCAAAAAATGGTAGACAATCTAGCACATTCAATACATTACCACAGCGAGAAAAAGATATTGCTCCCTGGTTTATGAATTCAGGGAAGCTACAACATGCAAGGCCGCCCTGGCTGCACTGGGAGCAAAGGTGACGTCATAGTTACGTCACTAAGAGGCGGGCCACGTGCCTGGGTCCCTCGGCAGCTGCGTGAGACATCACTCCCAACACGTGCACACCTAATACAAGTGGGCAATCGTTTGGGCAGTGACATCCACGCAGGAGTCCTCTCTACCACACTACAGCCTTGGTCGGTATACAATGTAGATACCACTAGTCTACAACACAGTAAAGTACATACAAGAAAATAGGTTACCCTATGCTGGGGTAACTTGGGCACACTATGTAATAATCCAAAAGAGCAAACCACAGGAGAAGGGTCCAATGCCAAACACAAAAGCAGAGAAAGATAGTCTAAAACCAAAGTCACATTAGAAGCAAAACAAATTACCTTAAAGATTTTATATATATGGGTTATGTCAGACCCCTTCCTTCTTCATGTGTATGTATTTTTCTTTAATATCATGTAATAAGTTCTGTGTGTACCACTTCTTATGCATGTGGATAACAAGATGTTCAAATATAATAATAGATACACTCTACACATTGGTTTTGAAAATATTTAACTTTTATTACTGACTTTTATATCATTAATGCTCACAGTCTTATGTACAAAAATAGAGGGTTTCGACACTTATTGCTTCACGGCATGTGGTAATCCTGTATACATCTAAGTAAACACAGTTATCAACATGTTTGCATGGCTCAAGGGCTTTGCAGCATTGTAGTGGTGTGGTGGCGTCGATTCTCATCAAAGTAGGGTACTAGAATTTAAAAATTTGTACGACATTTACCATTAGCAGCTACCAAGATGCCTAGAAAAATTGCCGACGATAATCTTGCTTATAAAATTTTTAGAAAATCGCCATGGATAAGGCATCAAGGGTATACTAGTGGTCAATGTTATGTAGTAAACAGCCTCTTTTTTACCTTTATGAAGACAAGAACAGACACGGCTGATGGTAAATGACTCTCTGTATTACCACTTTGGCACTTGACCTTAACACTAATAGTTGGAGCTTGGAAAACTGAACTGTAAGACATTTCCTACATGGAGAAGTTAATAGCAACCCAGTGTGCTCCAGTGGGGTTACAAAGAGGGTCTTGGCACCTCCAACGCATAAGTTGTCTTCAGGAGGTGTAACACTAGTAGGATGAACCCCTCACTTAGGAAGACTCAAGAGCTAAATCTGCTGAGTAAATAAAGTTGCTACGCTAACACAACAATGAAATGACATTCATTTTATCTAAATATATACCCAAAGTGCATCTAGTTGGTCCATGTAAGCTACTGTAATCTGCTTATGATGACCCACCCCTGTACCAGACTATGGCACATGTCCATCTAATAAAAAATAAAAACTGGCAACTGCACCTTTCACATCAGCACAACTAAACTACACAAGTACAGTATCTTCTTTTACAGAGGCTTGCCTATGACACAGCTGCCATGTCTATAATAGCTGCCTCAACTAAGCTACCAAAGAGGATTTTTATTACAGCTTTGCCCTCCAGCTAATTAACAGCACAAAAAGGATATAAAGAACATCCCCCATTAAATCCTTACATTCTAATGTGATCATATGCCTTAAATTCACTTGTAAATAATATCCCTGCTCTTCTATCATGTGTTGCTTACTATAAAAAGCCTGGCTGTAAACTGACAACACTGTGATAAACATTCAACACTTCCTTACAATACAAACAGCAAATAATGTTTTCTAATGATAAAGCTCTCTAACAAGACAACACAGAAAAATAAACCTACATGTAAGCCGTGGTTCACCCTACTCATCAGTAGAGAGTTTGGTTCTATGATCATCGTGCTGTGGTAGTCCTACACCACCACTACCACCACCACCACACCACCACCACCCACCACCCACCACCCACCACGGCACACCCATACCGCTGCTAGGGTCAACGAACCCACTGGTTGGTTTGTAGGTCACTCTTAGAACTCTGTCCTCTCAGGTAAAAACACTGCATTATGGCTTAGTGGACACGCTTCCTGAAAATGGGTTATAAATGCTTTATATCCCTTATCAACTAAGATGCATTTCTTGTGAGTTTATTTGTACCATGTCTCCACCTATCTTCCTCTGAGGTTTATCTGGAACAAGAGCCCCATCAACTCATCTCTGCCTAGCTCTTTATGGAAAAACTCCACACTGAGCAGGGATGATTGAGCAAAAGGGTTTTGTTTATAAAATGCAAAAATATTAATTTCCCTCTGATGCTTTTATTCCCTTATGAAAAATAATAACACTTATTGCTTCTTCTGATTTATTTGGTCCGCAAATGGGCTGCTCAAACTCGGCCCTGTGTAGCACTACTAGCACCTATTGGGGCAAAATACTGGTAACCATCGCACTATCTACCGTCTCGTCACTGCTATTACCTCATAACATGGAACAACTTGTGATGTATCACATGTAGTTAATTTGTCAATACTACATGCCTTAAATCAAAAGAATGTAGCCTTGAGGTAAATTAGTCTACATGTTATCACAGCTTTATCCACAAATTTTCGAAGTTTATGTATGGCTTGAGAGTCACCCATTAGAAACTTCGAGAATATAAGAGGCCCCAGAATATATACTTGGTCTAATTTGTGGGAGCATACCTGGTAATACCAATGATTGAAACACTTGGTAGAATCTACTCAATTTCTCTGCACAATAATAATGGAGAAAAAGATTATTGTATAATTTTACCAAATGTCTTCAATCACAGGTCAGCAAGACTTACGCCAATGGCAAAAAAAATCTACGGGACATTCAGAGATCTCTAAGACAAAACTAGTATTTAATGCAAAGTTCTACTAAAAAAAAAAGAAAGGTATAAAAAATTAAGCATCACATCTGGTATGACTAGATTTGAAACTAGTGTCTTTTCAACACCCCATTAAGTACATAAACAGGTATAAGACAAGTCTACAAATAAGAAAAAATAAGTGACTTTAATCTATTGGATAGACAGTGCTTGGCTAGCAATGTTGAAGTTAGATCCATAGTATAAATAAATAAATAAATAAGACTCAGAGTGGCACATATAACAGAAGAATGAAGATATTATTCATTGAAACTACTAGTGGTTTAGGCTAAAGATGAGTTGCTAAGCTAGTTAACAAACCCCAGAGGAGAGTAGGTAAATAATTCAGCTCACAGAACTATGAGAAACATACCAAAGCTTACTACAAACTGTTAATGTTGCAATGGGCAAAAACCATGACCATCCCAGTGAAGCAATTTTTCACCTAACTCATGCAAAATATATGAAAAATCTTTTGTTTTTACTCATCTATGAGCTGAATAATTCTTAATATTGGGATAAAAAAAAAAGGAGACCCAAATCTACGTTTGACCGACATACCAAGTGGTGGGCGCTGATCCCAGAGCTTTGGGTCAACATCATAAACAGTACAAAATGATGAAAATAGTATAGATGGTACACAGGAGGTAACGTATGGGAGTGGTTCTGAGCCCTTGGTTAGACACTGATAAAGGAGGAAGGCAGATGTAAGGAAACCCTACTATCTGCCAATAGGCTAACCCATTTATCTGCATCTGAGGGCAGAGACTGAAGGGGGACCCAGTCTGGACTTTCAGTATTAACTGATACTATATTTTTTTTTTTTAAGATTAAGGCTACTTGCAATAACAGCTGCATTCAACACAAAGTGATGATAGATACTTTGGCATTCTTTAGTAAACCATCAAGGGCACTAAACAATACAATTTTCTCAAAGATTAACTTTTAAGTGTTAAAACGTATACATGTATGTATATATATATATATTGATACCCATTTACTTGAAATAAAAATATTTAAATTTATTTCTATATATTAATGAAATATAGAAAAACTTGTTAAAACTAATTTGGCAAAACTCCTCAACTTCATTTGGCCCTTAGCTGCCGGGCTGGCCAGAGTGGGTCACCCTCCCGTCCAATAGTTTACACACACGGGGGTTACAGAGGCAGGTGGAGAGGACAATCTAGGCATTCCGAGCTCATCTGCTCAACGACAGCCACAATCTCAAAAAATAATAATGTATCCCAGACATATAGGCTACCAAAGTTTCCATAGTCTAACAATGGCCTTACATCAAACCACGGGAATCCTTGTAGGTAATCGACCACACATAAAGCTATTTACATTACATTCTAAGCTATTGGCTCACTCTAGGCCTATGCAGAAACATGAAAACAGAGATCAATGTTGTACAATAGAAGTAAATTTATAAAAGGCCTACATGGTTTTTGCTGGTCATTCCAATGTGGTGCAAATAAAAATAATAATTATCAAAATGTTATGCTGCCTACGTTGGTACCAGACTTCCTAGACAGGCCTAGAAGGGTATTAATGGATACGTAGCATGCCAGAGATGGTTGTTACCGTGGTTACCACTTGCTGGAAACAGTCGGTGTTGCGGTGAGAGCTCATTCCAGATACTTACATCGCCGAGGCAACCTCAAGACCAGGCCTCCAAGGTCCCCATGTGCACCACACGACGCTCTCATGGCTGTAGCGGTGGGCGCTGCCATGTGCACCACTTGGTGTGCATGTACAGTTCATTGCTGCAAAAAGTGGGTGCATGATGGCACACATGGCAGGCAGGCTGTGGTATAGGTGGGTGGGGGTGGGGAGGGACTGATGGGGTGACTGGAAGGAAAGTCAGGTCCAGGAATAAGGTACATGATACATGAGTTCAATACAGCACGTACCACTGAGGTGTTATGTGTTTCACAGAGAAGACTTGAGAAGCAAACGCAACGCACACTGAGTATTGCTCCGCACTTATTACTACACACTTGCTATAGCTAGTCCCAGCCGCTCAAGCACTCTTGCAGCGGCCAAACCTCACTGACCAGTGTGGAATGTAGTCAGTAGGGGACCAACTCCACTGACTCTAACAAGGGCTGGCGGGGCTCTGCATCCCGGCCCCGTTAACTCTTGTGACCTTAATAGTAACTCAAATCTAAAATCTTGATCCCCAGTGTCATGCAAAAATCATCAAATAAAAATATTTGGCTGTAAAAATGAAAAACTAGCCCATTCTTTTATGCAAGAGGGGCAGACCAAAGTGGCTCCCCATTCAGAGGAGCCAGTACAAAGTTTTACATGGCAAGTCTAGAGTTATCACCCTATCCTTGTATGCCAAGACCTTTTTTACAGCCAGAAAGTCTTATCCGTAAACAAATATTTACATCTTGCTTTGTTCACATTGAGCAGGTCCAAGTGTAAGTATTTAAACTTGGCCTGGGCAAGTTATGCTTAGCAATGACACTTAAACCCTATAAACACACACGTACATTAACAAAAATAAATAAACAAAAACCTTCATGTTTGAGAAATATGTTTAAGTACATGGACTAAGTGTTGGGCAGCCGCTGCACTGCCTAGAGAGACATAATACTAAGTACTGTAGAGATCTATCTGGGTCACAATGAGCCCAGCCCAGTACCAAGGTTCCGATATGGCACTCATTATTCATCGTCGCAACAAGCTAGGAAGGCCACCATAACAAGACAGCACAAAACAAATCTTTATAGGACTGAGGTAATGGAAAGATAGGAATAAACAGAAGGGAAGAAAAATTTGGATAGAATAAGATAATGACCATATGGTAAAGGGTGCACAGAGAAAAACTTAAAATTATGCACAATTCCCTGAGGCTGAGAATATCTGGTGCAGGGAGAGCTCACAGCGGCATAATGGGTGGGCTGGACTCAAAGTGAAAGTGAGGTGTGGGAAGGGGACATGTGAATAATGAAAAGAAAGGAGCAGATAAAACTGAACTAAGGACGGTGGGTGGAAAGGGTTACTATGAGTCATGGTCAAGCAGTCAGGTGGACGTAAGAGGGCACATATGTGCACAACTAAGCGTACATGCCCACACCATACATGGCACTCCAGTCTACTCCTTGGAAGGAGCTCATGTCCACATTAGTGAGAGAATAGCCCTGGTATGGGGTAGTAAGCCCTGCATGTGTGGAGAGAGTAGGCAGGGTTTGTGTGGCTGGGGAAGAGAATGCTGCTGCTTGGTTGGCAATGGTAGGAGCAGCAGAAACTGCAGTCAGAGTGGGGCCTCCAGGAAGACCTGCATTAGGGGGAGCACCAGCGGTCAAAGCTGCAGAAGGCAAGGGGTAAGGAGTGTAGCGGTAGGCTGACAATGGAGGATAGGTACCCCCACCCACTAATTTGCCATAGCCACTAAGTGCAGCAGCCTGGGCTGCAGCAGCAGCAGCTGCAGCAGCCTGGATATGAGCTGACTGGGCAGTTACTATAGGGTTGGCAAGACCAGTCTGACCCACTATCAGCCTCTTTGAAAGTAGAGAGGCTGCCTGTACTGCCTCTTTAGGCTGGGCTTTCTTGCACTCAACCTTCTTGTTCTTGATAGTATGGAAGTGAATGTCACACACACGCTCAACTACATCTTCACACTCAAAAGTGACAAACCCAAATCCACGATGTCGCTTGGTCTGATTATCCATAAGCATCACTGCTTCCTCAACCTGCAAGCAGACAAATGAAATATATTTTAAGAGTCAAAACAATAAGCTCTGTTTACACTGTAAATATAAAAATCACAAATGTCTAATCCACATGTATAACCAAGTGATGCTGGAATGCTTGCAACTGCCTCGACCTTTCAGCTTATGCACAATATTTCTCCTAATATGTAACAGTTTATTAAAATAGGCAGTTACAAACATTAAAAAATATCTCCAATTATATAAAACAATGACATGACAAATTGAAGAAATACTACAGCATCCAGAATCAGGGTAGAAGAATGTAGAAAAGGGTGAAAGGGCAAGAAAGCTTGTCCATTGGTAATAAAGGTGAATATAAATTTTCCATGTGATTAATAATTAGAATTTACAAACCATTACTCTTAATACATAAATATAAGTACCCAGTATACATTTAGTGAATTTGTTCTCAAATGCTACCATTTTCCTGAAAATATATTTCTTCAGAAACTTCTTATAGCTAATTTTCCTTTGTTAAAAAACAATGTCCCAGTCACTAAAATTCCAACCACCACCATTCACATGTATTCTAACCACCACCACCAGTCATAAGTATTATAACCACTAGTTACAAATATTCTAATCACCATTACCAGTCCCAAGTTTGCTAATCTCCACCACCAGTCACAAGTATGCTAATCACCACCACCAGTCACAAGTATGCTAATCACCACCACCAGTCACAAGTATGCTAATCACCACCACCAGTCACAAGTATGCTAATCACCACCACTAGTCACAAGTATGCTAATCACCACCACTAGTCACAAGTATGCTAATCACCACCAGTCACAAGCATTCAAATCACCATCACCTGTTACAAATAATGCCAAGCATATCTTCCATGTATAAAAATTTCAATCTCCTCCTGTGACCCAAAAGCTTTACATCCAGTCATAAACGTGCATAAATCCATCTCCTCCAAACAAATTTTAAATGCTATCAATGGTCAATCTATATCAGTCACAAAATCAATTGCATCTAGTCACAAAATAAACTACAACAAGTTAAAAATCTATCAATAACAAGTCACATTATCTCTCACAGCAAAAACATTAATAATAATACAAACCTTGCCAAAAGATGAAAAGTAAGCTTTCACCTCATCAGCACTGGTCTCTTGACTGACACCACCCACAAAGATTTTTTTGGTGCGATTGGTACGTCCTTTATTCTTAGGTGTGGCATGTTTGGGGTCAATCTTCTTGCCATCAAGTACATGGTTAGGGACAGCAATAACCTTCTCAACACTGCTAGCATCTCCAAATGTGATAAACCCAAAACCTCGACTCCTCTGTAAGATGTGCCAATTTGAGAAATGAGATACTATTTATATAAGAAAGTTAACTTTTTTTAAAACAGTATTTGACATTCTTCAAGGAAATTAATTAATTTTCTTCATATTAAAATCAAGAGGAAAAATATTAATTCTAGGAAAAAGATAGGTGTGCATTCCAAATGTACATATGAAAGGGGAAGCTGACTCATTACACAAGATCAAGAACATTTGTTCGAGCCTAAATTATTACCCATGTTACACATAATTAAGAGCTATTTATGTATAAAAAATTGAATTACTAAAACTCTTGTTGCTACTTCTCCAGATTACACCAAAACTAAATGCATTAATTGCTTGTTATTCCCATCAATGCTACTGGTACCAAACGTGATCATATACCACAGATGGATCAAGGCTTACATGTCATAATGGCCTAACATGAGCCAACTGTAGCATATCCATAACCAGCAGTACTTCAAAACAAATAAAACATCTCAGCAACTGTAAATGCTACTTTCTGGCTAAAAGATTATCTATTAATTATCTACAACACTTGTGTATGTTTGATGATCAGATTATTACACCCAACAACTGCCTTAACATGCTCTAGCTGCTATAGCTGCAACAGTACAAGTTAGGTATGAATGTACTGTATCAGCTACAACAACTAAATGGGTCTATATATAAATACAATTTAGCAATTGAGGATTATGAACATCTGACCACAAACAGGTAATCTTAACTTATATTGTTGCATTACACATTAAGTATATCTATGCATATGCATATAGATATTTATATACTGTACATATATATTTAGGTTGCACCTTCTACACATAATCAACCCTCTTTAAATACACCACAAGACTGCCCAACGTAAAAACACCACTTCCAATACAGCAATATGTGACACTGTGCGACAAAGGAAAAAATCAACATTGACCAATGGCAGCAATGCCGAATTCAAACTAAGATCTCACCTCTCACCCACTTCTCTGCTTCTCCAATCTCAGACTTCCATCAAAGTTTTATCTGAGAGTTAATAATAAGTTATAAGTATTAACTTTGTTGTCCACCAACATTCTATATATAAACATATTAAGTTCACTACATTACAAAGTGTGCATGAATGCAGATAACCTAAAAGGTAGGAAATGATAGCTGCAGTAGTAGCTCCACTAACTGGCTTCTGCCGTTAGCAGCCACAATTCCTCGAGCCTAATGGGATTTGTTCAAGGCTCTCCATGGCTTCAGCATTCACTAGGTTTCACAGTCCCCTTGCCAAGACTGAATATGGCTTCTTGCTCTCGTATTCCTCACTCTCTTCGTTCTATTTTTATTTATTTATTTTTTTTCAAATGTGAAGTAAGTTTATCAGTACATAGCAGATGATTGTTAAATAGCTCTCATCAATCCTGCCTCTCATTTAAATGGGAATGAATCAGTGTCCTACAAAGTTAAAAACCACTTGTCTATAAACTGGAATCTATTGCTTCAATTTGCTCCAACCCAGATCAAAACCATGTTAATGAATTTCAACTTGCTTCCAATTTAAATATAAAATATAACTCCAAATTGCAATTGCTACAGTAGTTACTGTAGTTATTTTTCCAACATTCTAGTTACTGTGGTTACTTTTCCAACTTTCATCCCTGACATCCATATATCCAAACTTTTGCTTACTGACTGAAATCAGCCTTTGTTTAGCTTTTCTTCTTTTGGATGGAGCATATAAATCATTTACACTAGCTCACCATTTACAAGTTCCCCATCTCCATACAAATTCACTAATGCATTTTTTTATGAATTAATATTAACCACATTTTCTTAAATTGTCATTATCATAAAATTTTAATTAATAATATAAACATGATTATAAAACTGTGCATACTATGTGAAGGCTTGGTATATGGCATCATTGCTATTTCTTTTTATTTCACATAAAAACTTATTTTAACAAGATCTTGTATACTTTAGTTTTTACTTCAAACTCATAATAATACATGGAACTGCAGAAGTCTTATTGGCCCATGAGCAGCAACTCCAACACAGACCACAGAACATATAAACTTCAAAAACTTTTGTAAAACACAGAACAGTTTAACTACACAAAAGTTTTGCAAAACACAAGTATTTATTCTGTGTTCGTGTCTCAAAACCATGAACGTGATCCACTTTCTTCCAAGTGCATATTATAATTATGTATTATTATTATTACATTTATATTATTATTAATACACCCCATAATGCTAAAACCAGGAGTGTTGTTCAGCACTGTAGTTAGTGAATAAGAACTTTATCTGTAGCCAACACATAGGCAGAGCTGTACAGAATTAGTGATAATCTTAATTATAACTGTAATTGCTTTTCTCCAAGTTCAAAAGAAATTATCTAAAATCTAAGTATTGTATAACCTCGCAATATACAGCACAGTACATGCAATTACACACATCATAACTCTTTATCATGCCTTCATCAAATAGCTTACAAGGACAAAAAAAAACTTTGCTCAATATTAATCACAATCCTAACACTCAAAACTTAGGTTATCCATTTGTGTGAGGAAGGTAATTGTATCACCAAGATATTTTATATGTTGAGAAAACTTTCTTCTCTTTTCAGTTAACATTTGGAAGTCGTAATTGCAGAATTATACCTTTTACACAAACATATTATTATTAGTTGAATTTACTCTGCATTTTGAGATAATAAATGGTCAATATTAAATGCCCTACCTGTGTTACGGGATCTTTCATGATGAGAACGTCTCTCACTGTGCCATAGGAGCCAAAATATTCCCGCAATTTCTCAGGGGTTGTTTGCCAAGAAAGGCCGCCCACGAACATCTTGTTTGGGGCAGGATCTGTTATGTATGACAAAAGATAATAAAATAAAAATTGGCAGAATTTTTTTTATCCCGTTTAGTACAATACAGCTCCCAAATTAAATTATCCCTTATTACCAAGATCCTGAATTCAGTCCAGTGTTCACAAAATACATATCAGTGAATGAAAAGCAAATCTTGCATTTGACATTTAATCTAAAACAATAATGTCTTTGCAAAGAAGCAAAAACATTAGATATTCTAAAGTAATGGTAAAGATTCAGGTAGCACTAGCCTTTATGTTTTTTGCACAAACACTGGAAAGGTGCCGATGTAGGAACTGGAATTTATATTCCTGTATTTCAAAGAGAACACGACAAACCTGAAGGTGAGGACCGCCCTGATGACCCACCCTGTGATGCTCCAGAGGATCCGTTCATGTGTTCATTGGCCGAAACACCATCCATCTTATTTAGGTCACCCTTGACCAAACCAACACTTCCGGCTGAAAGATAAAAAAATATATGTTAAGAAACTTAATTAACAAATAAATATCTTTCTATAACTAACACTTCACATTTCAGATTGTGCCACTTGTGAGCATCATGGGTATTGCCATTTTGGGCGTGTCAGCTTGGTGCGGCTACGCTCTCATGACTAAGACTGATGTCCAGTAAGTAGACATGAAGTTATAAAGCTAGAAAATGTCTGTAAAATACTGTACATGTATATGCACATCCTAAAGCATGTTAACTGTCACAAACGAGCCAGGCAATGATTAGCATTAGGACATCAAAATTTATCTCCTTATCAGTCCATAACTTTTAACACTATATTACTAACATAACTTACTGAACTGTGGGGCAGAGTTTATTAGATTGCAATCTTTTCCAAAATTAAAATACTATAAAAAAATTGCTTGCCATCAAAATATGGAAAACAATTATACCAATATGCTCAGCAACATTTTATACCTATTTTCAATGTTCCAAAATACAGGTCCATCTAAATACTTTACAGTAGTCTTGTGACATACTGTACTTCAAAAATGCCCCATTATTTTACAAACAATTAAAGAGAATTCAATTTAATTTCATATTTTCACATGTTTGACAAAAGAGTTCAACAAAGCAGACAGTTCAATATCATTTGAAAGATTCCATTCAATTAAAGAAATAAAAACTACAAAAGTATAAAACACATACACACAGTAAAGCAGATGGGACTTAGGAGTAACAATGTAGAAAGATCTTATGTTCAAGGACATTAACAGTTACTGCCACAAGTGCAAGGAAAAGATTGGTTGCATAACACAAATACAAGAACCCAAGCCAATAATGATACAGTACAACTGTACTCTAAATTTCCTGTACTATATACTCCAGACTGGAATACAACCATACACTAACAAACCAATTTTAAGGCTGGCAAAAATGCATATCTAGATTAGTTGTATATTTGTTACACTAAACCTGTCTAGGTCACTCAGCACAAGGAGTGGTAGAAGCTCGACCCTCCAGAAGCTACATGTGAGCCCCACACATTACAATACCCTATTTGTACTTGCTTAGATCCGGAGACTGTAGAGAACTTTCACTGCCTGTATGCTCACTAGAATGTGGGTGAAGAAGCATCACAATACATACATGGAAAATACTAAGAGGACATAAAGTCCAAATCTGCACACTGAAACTACTACTACAAGAGTGAGAAGCCTGAACTAACCACAATGCACTTCCACTATCCCATGATAACCTTGAACCAACCTTAATACACTTTATCCCACGACAACATACCCAGTACTATACAGTACTGTCCCATGATGACCCTGGACCAATTACAACATACAATACAGTCCCATCATGACCCTGGATCCATCACAACACTTCCAGTCCCATCATGACCCTGGATCCATCACAACACTTCCACAGTCTCATCATGATCCTGGATCCATCACAACACTTCCACAGTCCCATCATGACCCTGGATCCATCACAACACTTCCACAGTCCCATCATGACCCTGGATCCACCACAACACTTCCACAGTCTCATCATGACCCTGGATCCATCACAACACTTCCACAGTCCCATCATGATCCTGGATCCATCACAACACTTCCACAGTCCCATCATGACCCTGGATCCACCACAACACTTCCAGTCCAATCATGACCCTGGATCCATCACAACCCTTCCACAGTCCCATCATGATCCTGGATCCATCACAACACTTCCACAGTCCCATCATGACCCTGGATCCATCACACTTCCACAGTCCCATCATGACCCTGGATCCATCACAACACTTCCACAGTCCCATCATGACCCTGGATCCATCACAACACTTTCACAGTCCCATCATGACCCTGGATCCATCACAACACTTCCACAGTCCCATCATGACCCTGGATCCATCACAACACTTCCACAATCCCATCATGATCCTGGATCCACCACAACACTTCCACAGTCCCATCATGACCCTGGATCCATCACAACGCTTCCACAGTCCCATCATGACCCTGGATCCATCACAACACGTCCACAGTCCCATCATGACCCTGGATCCATCACAACACTTCCACAGTCCCATCATGACCCTGGATCCATCACAACACTTCCACAGTCCCATCATGACCCTGGATCCATCACAACACTTCCACAGTCCCATCATGACCCTGGATCCATCACAACACTTCCACAGTCCCATCATGACCCTGGACCTACCACAATACACTTACCCCATCCCTTCATCATCTTGGACCAACTTTTGTAGAATAGCTTAACTACATAAGTGCCTAAAGTCAGTTCCTGATCACCCAGGCTGTGGTGCATACATAAGACTATGAGGAAAGTACTAACAGCCTGGTTCATCAGGCTATCCACCAGAAGGCTTGGTTTGGAACCAGATTGCAGGGATGTTGGCCCACCATAACTTTCTCCAGGTTAACTTTGGGTTCAGGTTCCATGACTCTGAACTAATCATTCATCCCGTAATGACATTGAATCAACTACACTAACACCCTCCTTTAATGACCCTGAACCAACCAAACATTGTCATTCCCCAGTGACCCTGAACTAGCAACACAACCCCTTCCACTGATAACCTTGAATCAACGGCACACCGCTATCCCTGAACCAACCACACAACACTGCTATCCACTGATAACCCTGAACCAACCACACAGCAATGATATCCACTGATAACCTTGAACCAACCACACAACAATGATATCCACTGATAACCTTGAACCAACCACACAACAATGATATCCACTGATAACTTTGAACCAACCACACAACAATGCTATCCCTGAACCAACCACACAACACTACTATCCACTGATAACCCTGAACCAACAACACTACTATCCACTGATAACCCTGAACCAACCACACAACACTACTATCCACTGATAACCTTGAACCAACCACACAACAATGATATCCACTGATAACTTTGAACCAACCACACAACAATGCTATCCCCTGAACCAACCACACAACACTACTATCCACTGATAACCCTGAACCAACAACACTACTATCCACTGATAACCCTGAACCAACCACACAACACTACTATCCACTGATAACCCTGAACCAACCACACAACACTACTATCCACTGATAACCCTGAACCAACCACACAACACTACTATCCACTGATAACCCTGAACCAACCACACAACACTGCTATCCACTGATAACCTGAACCAACCACACAACACTGCTATCCCCTGAACCAACCACACAACACTGCTATCCCCTGAACCAACCACACAACACTGCTATCCCTGAACCAACCACACAACACTGCTATCCCTGAACCAACCACACAACACTGCTATCCCCTGAACCAACCACACAACACTGCTATCCCCTGAACCAACCACACAACACTGCTATCCCCTGAACCAACCACACAACACTGCTATCCCCTGAACCAACCACACAACACTGCTATCCCCAGAACCAACCACACAACACTGCTATCCCCCGAGCCAACCACACAACACTGCTACCCAACCAACACACAAACTGCTACCCCTGAACCAACCACACAACACTGCTATCCCTGAACCAACCACACAACACTGCTATCCCTGAACCAACCACACAACACTGCTATCCCCGAACCAACCACACAACACTGCTATCCCCGAACCAACCACACAACACTGCTATCCCCTGAACCAACCACACAACACTGCTATCCCCCGAACCAACCACACAACACTGCTATCCCCGAACCAACCACACAACACTGCTAACCCTGAACCAACCACACAACACTGCTATCCCCGAACCAACCACACAACACTGCTATCCCCCGAACCAACCACACAACACTGCTATCCCCTGAACCAACCACACAACACTGCTATCCCTGAACCAACCACACAACACTTATCCCCTGAACCAACCACACAACACTTATCCCCTGAACCAACCACACAACACTACTATCCACTGATAACCCTGAACCAACCACACAACACTACTATCCACTGATAACCCTGAACCAACCACACACCATTCCGTGATGTCCCTGAACCACACCACTCCCTGATGCCCGTGAACCACCATTCCCTGATGTCCCTGAACCAACCACACACCACTGCCCTTCCCTCATGACTGGATACAGAAGACTCACAATTAACGGTAGCGTGGGACAGCAGCTGCGACGAGGTGTGTGAGGAGGGCAGCCAGTGGCTAAGAGGAAGGCAGGGCACTAAGTGATGGCGCTGCCCTGCTAACACCAGTTTTTAAACATTGTGCGAAGCCATTCAACCACTGCCATGCGAGGAACTTATGGGGCTGCTGCTTCCCCCTTCCCTCACCCCTGGGATCATCCCTGCCTTCTCCCCTAACTCATCCCTGGCGTCTCCCCTAACTCATCCCTGTCGTCTCCCCTAACTCATCCCTGTCGTCTCCCCTAGAGATCCCCTTAGCACACTTAAGAATCTTAACACAATGAAAAAAAATGACTAGTAAACAGAATAACAAAAATCCACTCAACTACAAAGCAAAAATAACATTGCCATAAGTCTTAAGGAACAGCTTGAGTGACTCTCAAGTACATACAGGGGGGTAGAAAGGGTAAGCGAGGGCTTCTGTAGACGTTGGGTCCGGTATAGAGCTTGAGTGTGGGTATTCCAGTGTAAAACTTGGGAGGCTCCATCTCCGCCATGCTTCTCTGTTCAAATCACTCGCGCGTTCATTAACTACCAATTCCACTCTTATATTTCTGTTTCTCCCTCTGCCCTAAATCACTCGCCTTGATAAAATTCTATACACTTATCACTAATCTTAAATGATAAATGTTAAGCCTAATGAAGATATACGTTTACAAATATATTTTGTTTTCGTAAATATTATGTGCAGTCTCGAACGTGCCACGACACGACTGTCCATATGGTTCGAATTTTTCAAGATTACAAATTATTGGGTTATATGTACGTTTATAAATTTAATAAATAGTCTCTGAGTTCCGCACTCACTTTTTAATACTGAGAGTCAATATAAATAACTAGCATTTAGTTAATTTTTACTATTAGTCGGTGAGTGGTGATAACCACCTCATGTTTCCACACAATAATTGGCATCAACAGCTCCATACTGAACAATTTTCGTAACGTACAGTCGCACAAATCTATCCTATAACAGCAGGGCTTTCAAAAGAGCGCACACTTTAAGGAAAGAGGTTTACGCACTACTGATGAGGCAAGGACCAGCGCTGACGACCACTTGTACCAGCGCCTCCACGGATACTGATGGCCGCCGCTACACCATACAATGAAAGACTGATACATACTATCTCACATATCACTCTTAGACCACCATGCTGATTACAAAGATAACTATGATAACAAGACTAGTCAGAGGACTTCATAATAATCCTTATCTCCACCTGCTATTGTCTCACGGAAGAAAACTGACTGGAAAATAATGGAGGCATGCACTGAAAAAAAAAAAATTAATATATTTATCTTTCGCGTCATTATGCTTTTTCCTTCCGGAAACCATTTCCTTCGACTCTCATTCGAGTCATTCATCGTAATACATTAAATAAGAGCGTACTATGTGGCCACACTAACAGCATCCTAGTTTTTGTACATGTATGGTATACAATATGGATGGTGTAGATGAATGGTTCAAAGAACCGACAAGTTGATAAATTAGACACATATGCAACACTTGGGTATCTTTATTGAGGAAACGTTTCGCCACACAGTGGCTTCATCAGTCCAATACAAAGGAGAAAGGTGAAGAACAGGAGGAGTTGAGGTAATCAGTCCCTCGGCCTTGAGTCGATGTAGTCAGTCCATTAATCTTGATAAGAATACAGCATATGTGCTAGGGAGTAGCTTATATACCGTAGGCAGGATAGAATTTTCAGAGTGTTATGAAAATTTGATTTTAGGGGTGATATACCGTCCCCCAAACTTACAGGGACCAAGGGAGACTACTTTCTGAGGAAACTGTGGGTGCGGGTGGGTGTGAGTTGGACCTGACTAGTTTGTGCTACTAGGTCAGATGCCGTGCTCCTTCCTTAAGTGTATGTAACCTGACCTGGCTGGGTCGGGGCATTGGCTTAAGCCGGTGGGAGAATTGGACCTGCCTCGCATGGGCCAGTAGGCCTGCTGCAGTGTTCCTTCTTTCTTATGTTCTTATGTCACAAGGCACGATAACGTAGTAATTCTAGGGGACTTGAACTTTAGTCAGATTGATTGGAATTCCTTGACTGGGAATTTAGAATCTAACGAGTTCTTAGAGGTAGTTCTGGATTGTTTTTTGAAGCAGTTTGTGACAGAACCTACAAGGGGAAATAACCTACTTGACTTTTTTCTGGCAAACAAAGAAACCCTTGTAAATAATTTAAAAATTACAGAGGAACTCGGCACAAGCGACCACAAATCAATTACCTTTAACATTGAATGGAAGTTTCATAGTAGGGATAACTCAGTAACGGTCCCAGATTTTCGCTTAGCAAATTACAATGGGCTTAGAGAACACTTATTATCTGTGGACTGGGGTAACGAAGAGAGATATCAATGTGACAGCTTTCTAAACACTATACAGGCTGCCCAAAGAACGTTTATTCCATATAAAGAAATAAGATGGATAGAAATGACCCGAAGTGAGTGAATAATAGGCTCAAATATCTTTTAGGGCAGAAGAAAGGAATTTATAGGCGCATCAAAAGAGGTGAGGGTCATCTTACAAATCAATATATTCACATTATATAAGAACATAAGAAAGAAGGAACACTGCAACAGGCCTACTGACCCATTCGAGGCAGGTCCATGTCACTCCCCAGCTTAGACCATTGACCCGCCTAGTCAGGTCACTTCCACTTAAGGAAGGAGCACAGCATAAGACCTAGTAGCACAAGCTAGGCAGGTCCAACTCACACCCACCCACACCCACTCATGTATTTATCTAACCTATTTTTAAAACTACACAACGTTTTAGCTTCTATGACGGTACTCGGGAGTTTGTTCCACTCATCTACAACTCTATTACCAAACCAGTGCTTTCCTATATCCTCCTGAATCTGAATTTTTCCAACTTAAATCCATTGCTGCGTGTCCTGTCTAGGCTAGAGATTTTTAGCAAGCTATTAACATCCCCTTTATTCATTCCTGTTTTCCATTTATACACCTTAATCATATCCCCCCTAATTCTACGCCTTTCTAGAGAGTGCAGATTCAGGGCCCTCAGTCTATCTTCATAGGGAAGATTTCTGATACATGGGATCAACTTTGTCATCCTCCTTTGTACGTTTTCCAGTGCATTTATATCCATTCTGTAATACTGTGACCAGAACTGTGCAGCATAATCTACATGAGGCCTAACTGTATGTAGATGAATGGTTCAGAGAACCGACAAGTTATAAATTAGACACAAGTGTAAGGTGCTAGTCGTTGGTAATGAAAAGACAAGTGTAAGGTGCTAGTCGTTGGTAATGAAAATATCCCTCGAATTTATAAACTAGGTGAAGTTGAGCTTGATCATACAGAATGTGAAAGGGACTTGGGAGTCATGGTAAGCAGGAATCTAAAGCCAAGACAACAGTGCCTAAGTGTGCGCAATAAGGCTAACAGATTACTAGGATTTATTTCAAGAAGTATAAGCAACAGAAGTCCAAAAGTTATTTTACAGCTCTATACATCACTAGTGAGACCTCATTTGGATTATGCAGCTCAGTTTTGGTCTCCTTACTACAGGATGGATATAGATTCATTGGAGAACATACAAAGAAGAATGACTAAAATGATTTACAGTATAAGAAATCTCCGTATGAAGATAGACTTAGAGCATGGGCTCTCCTCTATCTCCTGTTCTTGCTAATCTTTATATGGAATACTTCGAGACTGTTCTTCTTCCCACTATTGATGTACGTCCTTCACTCTGGCTCCGCTATGTAGATGACATCTTTGCTCTTTGGCCTCATGACTTAAGTCTCTTCCAACCTTTTCTTGATGCTCTTAATAATCTTGCCCTTCCATTAAGTTTAAAGCTGATTGGGAATCTAATTCTTTGCTTCCTTTCCTTGATGTTCATGTCCACCGTTCAGTTACAGGTTTTGCCTTCTCCGTGTACCGCAAGCCTATGCACAGTGGCATGTACATTCATTACTTCTCTTATCATGCCTCCTCTGTCAAGAAGAGTGTTCTTATCTCCCTCTTTCTCCGTGCTCTCCGCATCTGTGATCCTCAGTTTCTTGAAGCAGAAATTTCCACTCTTCATAATTCTTTTTTCCCGCCTGGGCTACCCTTCCCATTTCATAGACTCTGCTTTCTCTCGTGCTAAACGGACTTTCTTCTCCTAAACCCTCTACTCCTGAGAACTCTCCAGTCCTCTGCCTTCCCTACATCTCTGGTCTCTCTAATCTCAGCAACTCTCTCCGTTCCTTAGACATCAAACTTACCTTTCGCCAAACTAACACTCTTCGCACTAATCTAGTTCATACCTCCCTACCTCCACAGATTCTCCTGGTGTCTACTCTATTTCTTGCTCCTCCTGTCCTCTTCAGTACTTCGGAGAAACTGGCCGATCTCTTTCTGACAGACTCAGGGAGCACAAAAATAGTGTTAGGCTTGCCGACACTAATAATGCTCTTTTCTGTCATGTCAGAGATCACAGTCATCCCATTGATTGGTCTTCTGCTAAAACTGTCTACCCTACGTCTAACTTTCATAGTCGCCGCCTGGTTGAATCCTCCCTTATACACAACTTTCCCTGTATGAATCTTAGCCCTGGCTTTGTCTCTGTTGATGCTTTCCTCTCTCATTACATTGTTAAATGCTCTAAACTTCAGAACACCCGTGACAACCTGATTCCTTCCCTGTCTTATCTTCCCCTTCTCCTTTTTTCTCCTTGGGTTTTCCTTTCTTTCTGTTCTTTCTTTTGCCTTGTATTTTCCTTCATTTTTCCTTTTCTTCCCTCTCGTACCCCTTCGGGCCTAGCCTCATAGCAGTGCTCCTTCCCATATGACTGTCTACTCTACTACCTTTACTACTACCTTTACTACTACCACTACTACCACTACTCCTACATTTCCCCACTCTCTTGTACCCTCCCTGTCTGCCTGCCTATAAATACCCTTCCTCTGTCTCTGTGTGTTAGTGTGACTTTGTAAATGGTCCAAGTCGGGCCGAAACGTCGTCGTAAGCTCCTCTCTTTTATATGTGCGGGTTGTGTGTGTATTAGAGCATTGAATCTCCACTCTCTGGAGAGACGTAGAATGAGGGGAGATATCATCGAGGTGTACAAGTGGATGATGGGCATAAACAAAGGAGATATTAATAAAATACTGAGGATATCGAACCAAGTAAGAACCAGAAATAACGGATTTAAATTGGATAAATTTAGATTTAGAAAGGACATAGGCAAGTACTGGTTTTCGAACAGAGTTGTAGATGTAATAATATTGGTAGAATTACCGACAATATGTTAAGTAAAAGGACACAAATGCAACTAATGTGACATTTTATTGTGGCAACGTTTCGCTCTCCAGGAGCTTTCTCAAGCCGTTACAAGCGTTACATGGACACAGTGGGCTATTATATACTCTCAAAGTGAGGTGAAATACTAGTGGTGGTCGAGGTAGTAGTGATAAGTAGTAGTAGTAGTAGTAGTAGTAATACAATAAGGTAGAACAATCAATATGCACATGAGTAAAAGGTGATAAAACAAATACTTGGGTAGTATAACAATAGGTTAGACAACTATTTTTGCTGGAGGTTGAAATATAGAAGGCCTGTAGGAGTGTTCCACATCTACGATGTGCTTGTGTTGAATTAGCAGGAGAGACTATGTGATGGTATGGTTAACTGTTTTCAGGAGGATTCTTGCTAAGACTTCAGAGATGGTGAAGCTGCCTTTGTTTTGTTTAATTGTGTTAGAAACAGAGATAAGTGCTGATTCAAGGCATTTGCGTCTACGGAAATGCTTACTAGTCGGGCGTCTTTGAATTTCATGAGATGATTGTTGGAATTTCGGTGTTGTACGCAGGCGTTGTTCAGGTTATCGTTTCTGCATGCATTAATGTGTTCATTGATGCGTGTTTCGAGTTTCTTGCTGTTTCTCCTACATAAATTCTGTCGCAGCCTCCACAGGGTATAGTGTAGACCCCTGTGGAGGCTGCGACAGAATTTATGTGGAGAAACAGCAAGAACTCGAAAACGCATCAATGAACACATTAATGCATGCAAAACGATAACCTGAACAACGCCTGCAACACCGAATTCAACAATCATCTCATGAAATTCAAAGACGCCTGACTGAATCAAAGAAACTAATTTCCGTAGACGCAAATGCCTTGAATCAGCACTTATCTCTGTTTCTAACACAATTAAACAAAACAAAGGCAGCTTCACCATCTCTGAAGTCTTAGCAAGAATCCTCCTGAAAACAGTTAACCATACCATCACATAGTCTCTCCTGCTAATTCAACACAAGCACATCGTAGATGTGGAACACTCCTACAGGCCTTCTATATTTCAACCTCCAGCATAAAATATTTGTCTAACCTATGTATACTACCCAAGTATTTGTTTTATCACCTTTACTCATGTGCATATTGATTGTTCTACTTATTGTATTACTACTACTACTCTACTACTCTATCACTACTACCTCGACCACCACTGTATTCCTCACTTGGAGTAAGCCCACTGTGTCCATGTAACCTTACGGCTTGAAGCTCCTGGAAGAAACTTGCCACAATAAATGTCACATTAGTGCATTTGTGTCCTTTACTAAAGAGTTGTAGATGCGTGGAACAATCTTCCGAGTAGGGTGATAGAGGCTAGGACCTTGGGTGGCTTTAAAAAGAGATTGGACAAATATATGAGTGGGAGGGGCTGGGTTTGATTGGTGTCGTGGGTGCAGGAGTGAATTCTTAGGTAGTGGTGGTTTTGATATGGACTTGCCTTGTATGGGCCAGTAGGCCTTCTGCAGTGTTCCTCCATTCTTATGTTCTTATGTTCTTATTGAGGAAACGTTTCGCCACACAGTGGCTTTATCAGTCCAATACAAAGCAGAAAGGTGTAAGGAGAGGAGGAGTTTGAGGTAATCAGTCCCTCGGCCTGGAGTCGATGTGTTCAGTCCATCAATCTTGTAGGAAGTACAGCACAGGGCCGTAGTGGCTTATATACTGTAGTCAAGTAGGTCTTCATCCAAAGGTTGGACAAGTGTTGAAGAATTCGTTTGTATCAAGATCCCAAGATGTTGCTGTGTCAGGCAGGATGTAGATGAATGGTTCAGAGAACCGACAAGTTATAAATTAGGCCTAACTAAAGATAAGCAGAGTTGAAGAACAACCTGAGGACTTCTATTATTTGTACTTCTTGATATGAAGCCAAGGATTCTGTTAGCTTTATTGCGAACACTTATGCAAAACGCGACTATGAAATTAAAGTTGCTAAGGAATCGAAAACTAACTCGAAAGTTTTTTCTAGTTTTATAGAACAAAAGTTAGAGATAAGATAGGTCCCCTTAAAAATTACTCAGGGCATCTTACTGACAAGGATGAATGAAATAATATTGGTAGAATTACCGACAATATGTTAAGTAAAAGGACACAAATGTAACTAATGTGACATTTTATTGTGGGAACGTTTCGCTCTCCAGGAGCTTTTTCAAGCCGGCTTGAAAAAGCTCCTGGAGAGCAAACGTTGCCACAATAAAATGTCACATTAGTTGCATTTGTGTCCTTTTACTTAACAAAGGATGAATGAAATGTGCTCGATTTTTAATAATTATTTTCTTTCAGTTTTCACACAGGAAGACACTAACAATATCCCAATAATTATTTTTTATAGTGTGCCTGAAGAAGATAAATTATGTAATATCACAGTCACTGCGATATGGTTATCAAACAAGTAGACCGATTGAAGCAAAATAAATCCCCGGGCCCTGATAAGCGTTTTTTAAAGGGTTCTTAAGGAGTGTAAAATGGAACTTTGTGAACCACTGACTAATATTTTTAATACGTATATCTCTTCAGACAGGTGTAGTGTCTGATATGTGGACGATGGCCAATGTAATTCCTATTTTTAAAGCAGGGAATAAGTCGTTACCGTCAAATTACCGCCCAATAAGCCTGACCTCAATTGTAGGCAAATTACTAGAGTCAAATCTTGATAAGCATAATTTGATTAATGATACTCAGCATGGATTCACGAGGGGCCGTTCCTGCCTAACTAATTTACTAACTTTCTTCTGTAAAGCTTTTAAGGCTGTTGATCATGATAAAGAATTCAACATTGTTTATTTGGATTTTAGTAAGGCTTTTGATCGAGTACCGCACCAGAGACTGTTAAAGAAAGTGGCAGCTCATGGCATTGGGGAAAAAGTGCTGTCATGGATCGAGTCATGGCTCACCAATAGGAAGCAGAGAGTGTGCATAAATGGGGTTAAATCTGGGTGGGGATCTGTAACAAGTGGTGATCCACTTGTTGTTTATATATATAAATGACCCTGATGAGGGAATTACTAGTGATATGAGCAAATTCGCTGATGACACGAAGATAGGTAGGATAATTGATTCATATGTAGATGTCAGGGAACTTCAGGAGGATTTAGAAAACTTAATTCCTGGTCAGAAAAGTGGTAGATGCAGTTCAATGTAGATAAATGCAAAGTTCTGAAGCTCGAAAATGTTCATAATCCTAGCAGTTATCAGCTAAATAATGTAAAAATTAGCCGTACAGAATGCGAAAAGGACTTGGGGGTTATGGTAAGCAGAAAACTTAAATGGTATAAAATACCGACACAATGGAAAAATAAACACATAAGCAGTATAATGTGATCCTTTATTGACAACGTTTCGCCCACGCAGTGGGCTTTATCGAGTCACAGACAGATCTACCTGGAAAATGAGCAACATAGAGATATATATAGGGTACAATCCCTTGTAATGGCTGCAGCAAATTATACGTTGGCGAAACATCCAGAGACCTACAAACACGCATTTCAGAACACCAGTACGCAGGCAGATCTGACGACTCAAGAAATGCCTGTGTTCAACACCGAAATTTACACAACCATTTAATCAACTACAGAAACGCAAGACTCATCGACAGAGAAGACAACACGCAATACCGAAGAATCCTAGAATCATCACTCATCTGTATGTCCAACAACTTCAACCAGAACAACGGCTTCTACAACATAGCTGAACCTATTGCCAAGAAACTTCTTCAACGCTATCCCACCTAGAACTCAAGAATGGTACACTGCAGGTCCTTTAAGTCACACTATGTTTTCACACTACTTTTAAGACTCACATGCAGCTTTCTCCACCTGACCCAGCATTCTCCACCTGACTGTACCCTATATATATCTCTATGTTGCTCATTTTCCAGGTAGATCTGTCTGTGACTCGATAAAGCCCACTGCGTGGGCGAAACGTTGTCAATAAAGGATCACATTATACTGCTTATGTGTTTATTTTTCCAGAAAACTTAAACCAAGACAGCAATGCCTAAGCGTACATAATAAGGCAAATAGATTACTGGGATTTATATCAAGAAGTGTAAGCAACAGAAGTCCAACGGTTATACAACAGCTTTATACATCATTAGCAGCTCAGTTCTGGTCTCCACTTTACAGAATGGATATAAATTCGTTAGAAAACATTCAGCGAAGAATGACAAAATTAATATATAGCATTAGAAATCTTCCGTATGAAGAAAGATTGAAGACCCTTAAATTACATTCACTTGTAAGACGAAAAATGAGGGAAGACATGATCGAAGTGTATAAGTGGAAGATGGGTATTGGTTTAGAAAAGCACGTAAGCAAAACACTAGGGCACATTAATTAGAAAACGTTTCGGTCCTGGGACCTTGATCACTTCTCAGAAGTGAACAAGGTCCCAGGACCGAAACGTTTTCTAATATGTCCTAGTGTTTGCTTACGTGTTTTTCTAAACCACTAAATGATATAATGTAGCCTCCAAGCCAGGCACAAGAGATCCTTCACTACTCTGCTAAACATAACAATTTACCCTCAAGGTTTTGGTGTTATGTTATATTCAAGGTAATTGGAATCTGATCACAAAATTGTAACTTTGATATACCTTTGACAGGTATCAAGTTATTTTTTTTTACTCCCGCAGCTTGGCCCTGGGCCAGGCTTGTTTGGTGCCTGCCTGGTCAACCAGGCTGTTGCTGCTGGCGGCCCGCTGGCCCACATCCATCCATCACAACCTAGCTGATCTGGCACTCGGCGAAGTCACTTTTAAAGTTTCCTCTTAAGCACTTCTACAACTTTTTTTCCACAAAGCGCTAAACCCGTGTTGGCTATCGAGCCAACATGGGATTAAAGGAGATATGATAGAGGTGTATACATGGAAAATAACAAGAAATAAATTAGTAAGATACAAATAGTGTTGAAAATATCTAACCAAGACAGAACTCGCAGCAATGAATTCAAATTGGAGGAATTTAGATTTAGAAAGGATACTGGGAAGTTCTGGTTTGGAGAGAGTCGTGGGTGTGAGTTAGACTTGCCTAGCATGGGACAGTACTGCTGCAGTGTTACTTCATTCTTGGGAATGTATAATGACACGACAATATGAATGAAAGAACACCTTTATTAGGACATAAAGACACCCAAAGTGTATTTATTCACTTGTGTCCTTTCATGCGTTTCGTTGTTGTTACATGTAGTGGCTCCTGGGGATGGGTACTGCCCGCTCCTGGGGATGGGTACTGCCCGCTCCTGGGGATGGGTACTGCCCGCTCCTGGGGATGAGTACTGCCCGCTCCTGGGGATGGGTACTGCCCGCTCCTGGGGATGAGTACTGCCCGCTCCTGGGGATGGGTACTCCCCGCTCGCACACCCTCCATCTGCTAGTCCCAGCAATACAGAGTTATTGCTGCTATTAGCAACAATGTCAGGCTGTTGGTGTTCGCCTCTACTCAAAATAGAAACTCGTGGAAACGTACATATTGCTTTTACAAGTGTTGCAGATTTTTTTTTTCACTCATCAGTTTGTCGCAGTGTATGCTATTGTATACCTATGTGCGGGTTATTTGTCTATTGTATACCATTTATAATATGATAGTCCTTCAGTTCGCTGAAGAAGCCTGAGATTGATGTAATGAAGGAAGGAGAGGGAGGAGAGTGTACCAAGTAAGCCTAGCCAGCCAGTCAACCATTAGGAGGAAATTGTAATTTTACCTGGGTATTACAGGGAATTCATCGACGTAAAAGCCGATTATACCCACATCACATTTTGATTTTATATGTGCAACTTTGAAGATTGAGACACTTATCCAAGATATGGGAATCTGTATTAAGGAAACGTTTCGCCACACAGTGGCTTCATCAGTCCAATACAAAGCAGAGAGGGGTAAGGAGAGGAGGATGTAATAATATTGGTAGAATTACCGACAATATGTTAAGTAAAAGGACACAAATGCAACTAATGTGACATTTTATTGTGGCAACGTTTCGCTCTCCAGGAGCTTTCTCAAGCCGTTACAAGCGTTACATGGACACAGTGGGCTATTATATACTCTCAAAGTGAGGTGAAATACTAGTGGTGGTCGAGGTAGTAGTGATAAGTAGTAGTAGTAGTAATACAATAAGGTAGAACAATCAATATGCACATGAGTAAAAGGTGATAAAACAAATACTTGGGTAGTATAACAATAGGTTAGACAACTATTTTTGCTGGAGGTTGAAATATAGAAGGCCTGTAGGAGTGTTCCACATCTACGATGTGCTTGTGTTGAATTAGCAGGAGAGACTATGTGATGGTATGGTTAACTGTTTTCAGGAGGATTCTTGCTAAGACTTCAGAGATGGTGAAGCTGGTGAAGAGGAGTTTGAGGTAATCAGTCCCTCAGCCTGGAATCGATGTGTTCAGTCCATCAGTCTTGTAGAAAGTACAGCATATGGTCGGAGAAGTGGCTTATATACTGTAGTCAGGTGAATTGAAGCAGGAGGAGGCGGGGTCACAGTGGTACCACCCACTAGTGTAAGTAATGGTGAGATCTACAGGTTAAGGATAGCTTACCTACCGGTTCCTAAATCTTATAAAACTAGGGCAGAAGATTCAGTATTGCAAGCTCACGAACGGACACGTTGGGAAATATTAAGAAAATCAGAGATGAGGAAAGGTGGCCAGGGACAAGATATCACTTGAGAGGGAAGACTCTCCAGACATGGGACAAAGAGAAAAACCAAGGAGTAGGTATCCCGCCAAACATCTGTGTGAACTTCCTTTTAACTGTTACGTATTAGGGCATGACAAGTGTGAGAACTGCCAACAAGAACCTAAACAAAGATTCGATCATAGCCTTATAACCCACGTATCTAAGCCAGTAACTCCAGTTTGCTGGAGTGAGTGAGAGGGATTGGATTTGAGTGGGACTTGCACATGAGGTTTATAGAACAAAAGTTAGAGATAAGATAGGTCCCCTTAAAAATAACTCTGAGCATCTTACTGACAAGGAGAATGAAATGTGCTCTATTTTTAATCATTATTTTCTCTCGTTTTTCACTCAGGAAGACACTAATAACATCCCAATAATTAGGTTTTATAGTGGGTCTGAAGATAAATTGTGTAATATCACAGTCACTAGCGAAATGGTTATTAAACAGATAGACCGATTGAAGCAAAATAAATCCCAGGGTCCTGATTAACTTTTTTCAAGCGGGATCACGGTGGAACTGTGACCCCGCCTCCTCCTGCCTCGACTCACCTGTGTACAGTATATAAGTCACTTCTCCGGCCATATGCTGTACTTTCTACAAGACTGATGGACTGAACACATCGATTCCAGGCTGAGGGACTGATTACCTTAAACTCCTCCTCACCTTACCCCTCTCTGCTTTGTATTGGACTGAAGAAGCCACTGTGTGGCGAAACGTTTTCTTAATAAAGATTCCCATATGTTGCATAAGTGTCTCAATCTTCAATTTGTCGGTTTTCACACCATTTATCACAAAAAAATGGAATGTAAACCCACGAGAGAGAGAGAAACAGAAGACAAATGAAGACACGCGGTAGAGTGAAGGAGAGACAAGCAGAGACAGGGAAGAAGAAGAGTTGAAGCCACGAGTGGGAGATCACTGGGCAAAAAAAAAAAAAAAGGGAGAGTAATGCGGAAACACGAAGGGAGAGCAACTCAAGAGACACAACTTCATCTCCCTCCTTAATTCTGGAAGTCGGAAGAGCAAATAAACTTAAAATAAAAATTCATCCATAAGGCTGACTATTCAATACACGTAGGACAAGTGTATGTGCTATAAAGTGGTGGCTGGCCAATGTGGTTTGTATGCCCTAAGGAAAAGCATGTACTACAACGAAGTCCCCCACATTATCAAGAGAGCACTTGTGCATATACATTATTATGACCCGTTGGGGTCATACCGCGCATAAGACAATGAGAGGCATTCTGGTTCGATCCAAGGAAGGGAAGCACAGGTCCAATTTCTTAAATCAAGAGTTCCTCACCGGCATCAAGAAACCTCCCATGAGGGTTACCTGTTACTTGTAGTTACCTGTAATCGCTTCCGAAGGTCACCGCCCCCGCGGCCCGGTCCCAGGCCTAGCCTCCTGGTTGATGGCCTGAACGATACTGCTGTCGGGGATCGCCCCTCGCAATCCAACGTATCCATCACAGCCCGGTTGATCAAGAAAAGTTTCGAGGAATTTGTCTGTTAGTAATCCCCCTATGAAGAACTCAAAATGAACACTATATTCAAAACTCAAGAGGAAATAGAACGAAAAGAACACGTAAAGGACCTGGGAATAATTATGTCAGCTGACCTTTCTTTTAAAGACCATAACAAGACAAAGATCACAACAGCCAGGAAGATGACGGGGTGGGTATTGAGAACTTTCAAAACAAGGGAAATAATGCCGATGGTGATACTCTTCAAATCGCTAGTGCTCCCTCACTTAGAATACTGCTCAGTGCTGACGGCCCCGTTCAAAGCAGGAGAAATATCAGAGCTGGAACAAATACAGAGATCGTTTACGGCTCACATTGAGCCAGTAAAGCAACTAAATTACTGGGAACGCCTTCAAGTTTTGAACATGTACTCATTGGAGCGGAGGAGAAATACATGATAATATACCTGGAAAGTACTCGAGGGCCTGGTCCCAAATCTGCACACTGCCATAACAACATACTGGAGTGAGAGATATGGGAGGAAGTGTAAAATAAACCCTGTGAGGAGCAGGGGTGCGGTGGGGACAATACGGGAGCACTGTATCAACATCCGGGGTCCCAGACTATTCAACATCTTACCAGACGATATCAGAAATACGGCTGTAACAAGAGTAGAAGCCTTCAAGAGGAAACTGGACAAGCATCTTCCTCAGGTGCCAGATCAACCAGGCTGTGATGGATACGTGGGGCAGCGGGCCTCCAGCAGCAGCAGCCTGGTTGACCAGGCAAGCACCAGACGAGCCTGGCCCATGGCCGGGCTCCGAGAATAGTGAAACTCTCGAAACTCTTCAAAGATATATCAAAAGTTCAAAGGTATGCATGAAGGGAGGGTGTTGAAGAGTCGTGGTCTCTTTACTCTCAGTGGATATATAGCTGTAAGACGGCAAATGCAGACCTCACCTTTCCCAGGGTCACTAAGACCTGACCTGATCATCGCTTTATATAATGACGATTCTCTGTATACATGGTAAAATGATAAAGCCCTGGTTGATTAAACGTCGTAAAATTAGAGATTCTATGTTACATGTGTTACACCAGCATAAGAAGCCTTGCCTGAGCCAGTACCAGGCTAAGACAACCTTCATCCCTTCTGTCTTGCAATCCTCTTAACCGTCCACATAGCATTACATTATATCCCTGGAAGAACAACTGACGTAAGACTATATATGCATATCTACTTTGGCTGACACCTACCTCCGATTTAGTGTTGGTTAATAAGGTGGTGCTGCTGAGCACAGGGAACCAGATCAACAATATGTCATTAGGTCATAAGTGAATATAAAAATATGAGATGTGAACGCTATTCTGTGTCTCAGGACTGTCAGATCGACGGCTCCAATATCGTTCACTTACTAAAATTCTCAACAATGTATGTTTATAGGAAAGTATGATATACCTTACCTTTGACGAGTTTCAAGAGTCTCACTACTCTCGGAGCCCGGCCATGGGCCAGGCTTGTCTGATGCTTGCCTGGTCAACCAGGCTGTTGCTGCTGGAGGCCCGCTGTCCCACATATTCATCACAGATTGGTTGATCTAGCACCTGGTGAAGATACTTGTCCAGTTTTCTCTTGAAGACTTCTACACGTGTTCCAGCAGTTCCCTTATTGTCCCCACCGCACCCCTGCTCCTAACTGGGTTTATTTTGCACTTTCTCCCATATCTCTCACTCCAGTATGTTGTTATGGCAGTGTGCAGATTTAGAACCAGGCCCTAGAGTACTTTCCAGGTATATATTATCATGTATCTCTGTCTCCTCCACTCCGGCAAGTACATGTTCAAGACTTTAAGGCGTTCCCAGAAATTTAAATACTTTACTGGTTCTATTTCTCCTGCCTTGAACGGGGCCGTCAGCACTGAGCAATATTCCAAATGAGGGAGCACTAGCGAGTGTCACCGTTGGCATTATTTTTCTTGTTTTGAAAGTTCTCAATACCCATCCCGTCATCCTCCTCGCTGTCGTGATCTTTGTCTTATCATGTTCAAGAGATGTCTATAATGTTTATGCATACAATTTACGAGGGAAAAAGGGGAGAAAGAGACACCCTACATTTCCCCAATTCTTCGCACCGAGAACGTCTTTGTTAAGTAGAGTCTAACCTCTTGTAAGTCAAAATAATTTGTTGTCATGACCCACAAAATCAACTAAACTAGTCAATACAACGTCAGCTAATTCATCCAGTCCAGCCCCTACCCACTTCGTGGTAGCAGAAAATCCACACGTCCACAGGGCTCCCCAGTTAACGATTGATTGCTTTCTTGTCAAGGATCAATTGTCGTGGCCGCGTGAAAGAGGATATTGATGATGGAGTAATCTCAGGAGCTTTGTGGTGGCAGCGGGGCCTTCATAACAAGAAGAGAAAGTAATCCCTAGACGATGTAAGGCGCAGCGCACGTATCACTTGCCAATCTTGGTTCCCTTCCGCGCTGCCCCCACAACTGCATGATAGTTTTTTGACACTCAATAATAACGTTCTGTATAAATAGAATTGTACACATTCAAACCGTTAATGTATACTAGTGAAAATTCACATGAAATAACTCGCCAAAGCCTCATAAATTAAGTCGTCCGCGTTGCTGTGTGAGTACAAGTAAATATGCCCACAATTACCATTAAAACCTCAATGATCACTTTAACTGCTTGTAAATGACGACACTTCCCATGGTGCTAGACAAGGCTGAGCACCACAAAACAATGTTCAATAATCACAGGGCGGAATCACATAGAGAGAGTACAAGAGCCGTGTTGCAGTTAGCGTCTCAAGAGAGGATTAGTGTCAACATTCCTCGCAGATGCTTCCGTTGAGCTGCCTTCGCTTCCTCCGCTGAAGCTCCTCCTCTCTCAGGATTTTCATTCATTTATTTCCTTGTTATTCCTTGTATGATTTTTTTTCTGAGGCATCCATCTATTTACTCAAGGATGAGGGGACAATGATCAACACTCTCGTTCCTTGGAACAAGAACTTATCCTTTTTTATATTGTTTATTTGTGTTTAAGCACAAATAATCAATTTAAAAAAGGGGCTGCAACACGTCTGGCACAGCAGCACTCACAGCTAGGGAACGTTCAATTTTTGACGAGTAACACTTTGTGAGGAGAGAATGTTACATAATGGACGGAGGTGCCCTCTCGTGGCAACATCTTCCATTCTTCTTGTGAGGTTTCTTTCTTAAGTCTGTTAGTCTCTCTATATGAAGCTCTGCTGGGCGAGGTCTCGGCTGCCTGAGAAGACTTTTTCAAGTGTAAAACAGAAGTTTACGGCTCTCCCTCTCCCATCTTCACACTGCCCCCTCTCCCATCTTCACACTGCCCCCTCTCCCATCTTCACACTGCCCCCTCTCTCATCTTCACACTGCCCCCTCTCCCATCTTCACACTGCCCTCTCCCATCTTCACACTGCCCCCTCTCCCATCTTCACACTGCCCCTCTCCCATCTTCACACTGCCCCTCCCATCTTCACACTGCCCCCTCTCCCATCTTCACACTGCCCCCTCTCCCATCTTACACTGCCCCCTCTCCCATCTTCACACTGCCCCCTCTCCTTCATCGTCTCTCCATCAGTTAAAGCCTCATCCATCACCCTAGTCTTGCACCAAGAGTGATACTTATGCTAATTTCAGCGCTTTCTGGTTCTGCTTACCAGAATTATTAATTTCCCAACTTGTGGTTAAATATACATGTTTATTGCTTAATGTAACCTAGCCTAACCTAACCTAGCCTAACCTAGCCTAGCCTAACCTAACCTAACCTAATCTGCAAAAAAAGTTTACGGGGAACGTTGCAATCTAAACGTTTACTTCTCTCGGTGAGAGTGGGCGTGCAGCAGCGTGGTTGAGGGCGTGCAGCAGCGTGGGTGAGGGCGTGCAGGAGCGTGGTTGAGGGCCTGGCCTGCTATTCCTAGACACCAGGAGTAAACCCACAAACGCTGTTGTAAATGTTAGGGAAGTATGAGATAATTAAGGTAAACATCGCGCCCATCCTCCCCATTCATTCTTCCCTCATACCACCACCACGCCCTTCAAAGGGGAAGTGTTTTATATGCCTGAAGGGTTTTTGATCCAAGAGGTTGGAAATACCTTCCCTTTCCTCGGATCAAACCTGAGTACCTCCCATTCCCTAGGTTACAGTCCTCCCCGTGATATCTACTACCAACTGTTATCAGAAAAAAAAGGAATGTGTAGAAATTTTCAAGAACACTAAATCACTATCTCGGCCAAGTGGCAGATCAGCCAGACTGTGATGGATATGTGGGCCAGTGGGCCGTCAACAGCAAGAGCCTCATTGAACAAGCAATCAACAGAATAGTAGCCTCGCGGATAGTTAATTACAATGGAAAATTAAGAAAAACTAGAATTGACTGTGAAGGCGACAGTGAGCGCTCTGGCCGCTGACTTAGGCAAGAGCTTAGGATGTCATCACGTGTAGGATTAATGACGTGTTAATTGAGTGAAGTGTTAGTCTGCACTCAACTCACTCACACGCGCGTGCTGAAACCCTCGCACCAGGGATTATTTCTCGGATTTAATATGCAAATGAGCTGATGCCGTGAGAAAGTTCAGAATTAAGAATTATTTGGGGATCCGAAACTTTCCCTCCGCTATTACCTGGGATATATATTTTTTTATGATTATCTAACCCCACGAGGAAATGGACGAATTTATTATAATAGCCTTCGTAAATGTGGAATTATACGACTAACTTAGTGATAAAAAAAGAGACACATTGATAACTGATATTCAATGCTTACTAAGACGCTTGAATTGTTCTGGTAAAACAGTGCTTATAAAAATTGATATATTTATTCTTATTACATAGTATCTAAAATAAATATAATACATTCAGTGGAAGACCTGTGTACCTTTGACACGTAACCCATCGTCAGAAACCGCTGAAGAAATATACTATTATCATTAATATTATTACTGTTAATGAAGGCTAACACGTATTATGACACCTGCCTAAACTAAGTCCCTTTGTGTGTGTATTATTATTATTATTAGTAGTAGTAGTAGCATTATTATTATTATTATTATTATTATTATTATTATTATTATTATTATATTTATTATTATTATACAACTTGTTGTAATGGTTCTGCTCTTGTTCTTATAATAGTTTTTAAATCAAGTCTTGAAATAAAACATTAACAGTCATCAAATCTGCTTTTGAAATGTTAGCGGGAATTATACCATTGTCCTAACTATTAAGAATTACCACTTGTAACGAATGCATTTGCTCATAATTTTAAATTAAGAGGAGTGCTTTGTGTCCCACAGACTGAACCGCCAGGACCTGGCCCGCTGGGACAAGATCGACGTGAACCAGCCTCAGAAGGTAAGTCCCTCTCCCTCGTCTGCCAAGATGCGGTGGTAACTTAGTGCTCAAGTTGGGCCGAGTTTGTGGGGAAGCTTCACACCTGAGTTGCATCCTCGGGGGAGGCCTAAACTGGTTTTAATTATCCATATCCATAATTTGGACGTGAAGTTGGTTTCAATGTTCGATTCTCTCCTCTTAGGGGAGGGGAGGGGGGTGGGTTAGGGTTGACGAAATGTCACTACCAATGTATGGTTTCTGTTTGGTCTTGAAAACTGGATTCACTTGTACAGGTAAAGCAAGCTTTCCAGCCCAAACAGAATAATAATAGGTAAAATGACACGTATGCATATATCAAACAAATATCAAGGAAATGTGAACAATAAGGCACAATACCGTGACTGGAACAATACCGTGACTGGAACAATACACAAACTAACCCGCATAGAAACTTATGACGATGATTCAGTCCGACTTGGACCATATACAAGTCACACTAACACACGAAGGTGAGGGAACCAGTATATATATATATATATATATATATATATATATATATATATATATATATATATATATATATATATATATATATATATATATATATATATATATATATATATATATAGTCGTGCCGATTAGGTAAAACTGGTCAATTAGCAAGAACTCATTTAAAATTAAGTCCTTTCTAAAAATTCTCTTATACGTTTAAAGATATATTTTTTTCATTTATGTTAATGAAAAATTATAATTTTGTACCAAGAGAAACTTTGAAAACCTACCTAACCTTATTATAACAAACGCAATTTAATTTAGCTAACTCCAACTAAATATATTTTAGATACTTTTACAATAATTTAATAATAAACAAACAAAATGAAATATATTTTTTCGTTAGGTTCAGAATGATTTTGCGGAATTATTGCATACACAAATTTTCGCTTGTCTTATATGGCAAGAAGAGCATTGCTATTTAAGCAAAATCGCAAGTTTTACTAATCGGCACGACATATATATATGTCGTGCCGATTAGGTAAACTCGCGATTTTGGCTTAAATAGCAACGCTCACCTTGCCATATAAGACAAGTGAAAATTTGTGTATGCAATAATTTCGCCAAATTCATTCTGAGCATAACGAAAAAAATATATTTCACTGTGTTTGTTTATTATTAAATTAATGTTAACGTATCTAAAATATATTTAGTTGGGTTAGGCTAAATTAAATTGAGCTTGTTGTAATAAGGTTAGGTAGGTTTTCAAAGTTTCTCTTGGTACAAAATTATAAATTCTTACATTAACATAAATGAAAAAAATATATCTAAAAACGTATAAGAGAAAATTTTAGAAAGGACTTAATTTTAGATGAGTTCTTGCTAATTGACCAGTTTTACCTAATCGGCACGACATATATATATATGAAAGGAAACATTTCGCCACGAGTGGGTTCTTCGGTCCCAAGAAACCAATCCTTGCGAAACTTTTTTTAACAAATGTCTTGGTCATGGCACACTTGTCTTTGCCCTACAATAAATCACTTTCATTAGAATAATTATTATCAAGGTTAAAAAAAAAAAGAAGCTTAATTTTCATTTTCCACTGTTAATGTATCAGCACGCTGTTTTTTTTTTAATAAATTGCTATCTACTTCTTATGTCGCATCGTCACCATGTGTTCCTCTCTGTGACTAGATGTGATTTAATGCTTAAAATTCATTGTATTCTTTCTTTTATCGTAATTTTTGTCTTTTAAATTTGTCAGGGCAACATTTCGTCTCTTGGCATAGATCGGAAATGTGTTACTTGGCTGTCTTGATCTTTGTCTGGTGAACAAGTCTGAGTTAGCTGCTATCTTGGAGCGAACATTAAATTAATTTTCAGGTGGAAATGATCTTAGGAACCGATAAATGTTTTCATTTTTACATGGAAATTAAATCAGCAGTTATCGAGTCTTGCTTTTTTTATTAACGTGAAAATGAGCCGTTGAATTATTTTTATTTGCATATTTCTACTGAGATCTATGGTGTGTTGATAGTATGGTGTGTTGATAGTATGGTGTGTTGATAGTATGGTGTATTGATAGTATGGTGTGTTGATAGTATGGTGTGTTGATAGTATGGTGTGTTGATAGTATGGTGTGTTGATAGTATGGTGTGTTGATAGTATGGTGTGTTGATAGTATGGTGTGTTGATAGTATGGTGTGTTGATAGTATGGTGTGTTGATAGTATGGTGTGTTGATAGTATGGTGTGATGATAGTATGGTGTGTTGATAGTATGGTGTGTTGATAGTATGGTGTGTTGATAGTATGGTGTGTTGATAGTATGGTGTGTTGATAGTATACCTTTGAAGTATACCTTTGGTGTGAGTTGTGACAGAATGAGATAGGTAGCAAGCTAGGTATAGTATTTGTTATGGATTAATAAAAAAAAAAAAAATATTGCTATTGTTATAAGATACGGTACCTTTGATATACCTTTGAAGAGTTTCGAGAGTATCTACTCTCTGAGCCCGGCCATGGGCCAGGCTCGTCTGGTGCTTGCCTGGTCAACCAGGCTGTTGCTGCTGGAGGCCCGCTGCCCCACATATCCATCACAGCCTGGTTGATCTGGCACCTGGTGAAGATATTTGTCCAGTTTCCTCTTGAAGGCTTCTACACTGGTTCCAGCCGTGTTTCGGATATCTTCTGGTAAGATGTTGAATAGTCTGGGACCCCGGATGTTAATACAGTGCTCCCGTATTGTCCACACCGCACCCCTGCTCCTCACTGGGTTTATTTTACACTTTCTCCCATATCTCTCACTCCAGTATGTTGTTATGGCAGTGTGCAGATTTGGGACCAGGCCCTCAAGTACTTTCCATGTATATATTATCATGTATCTCTCTCTCCTCCGCTCCAATGAGTACATGTTCAAGACTTGAAGGCGTTCCCAATAATTTAGATGTTTCAATGGCTCAATGTGAGCCGTAAACGATCTCTGGATTTGTTCCAGCTCTGCTATTTCTCCTGCCCTGAACGGGGCCGTCAGCACTGAGCAGTATTCTAAGTGAGGGAGCACTAGCGATTTGAATAGTGTCACCATCGGCATTATTTCCCTTGTTTTGAAAGTTCTCAATACCCACCCCGTCATCTTCCTGGCTGTTGTGATCTTTGTCTTGTTATGGTCTTTAAACGACAGATCAGCAGACATAATTATTCCCAAGTCCTTTACGTGTTCCTTTCGTTCTATGTGGTGACCCTCTTGCGTTTTGTATATAGTGTTCCTTTTGAGTTCTTCAATGTCTCACTAGAAAAAGGTTTTCTCCCTCCATACAAGGGTATGGAACTTCTATAGGTTTTCTCCCTCCATACAAGGGTATGGAACTTCTATAGGTTTTCTCCCTCCATACAAGGGAACGTTTCCTATCCGTCTACACAAATCCATATCAGTATGTTTTATCTGATGCCTTTAAGTTATCAAATCTTCAAATGACCTAATGCTAAGTCGCTATATTCTTAAATTTGATGGACATATTTACGTAGACGTATAAACACTCCCAACAACCAACGACTTAAAACATGTGTTGCCTCCCATACAGACGAGGCCACCATAGATTACACAAACCATGACAAATAATGACAAGTTCGCTTGTGTCCATTAGAGTCAGGACAATTTCCTCATGTCAGGAGTTGAGCCCACCACGACAGATAGAGACGATTCCAGGGTCATTAATTACCAGCTAGGATATAACACGGCGCCACACACAAACATGTCAACCAGGATAGTGTGTCTAGCTTATATGGATATTTAACTCTCTCTATTCATCTAAGAAGACGATTTAATCATTTGTTGGTGAACATAGTTATGTTCAAGGTCTACTGCTTTCATGTAAGACATTTAAGACTGAAATTTGGCTGTACAATAATACAAAAAAATTATATATATATATATATATATATATATATATATATATATATATATATATATATATATATAAAGACACACCCACACTTAAGATACACGACTCTGTGTATATGTAGTAGAAGAGTTATTATTATGAGAGTGGAATAGCCAGGCAACGAGGCTCTACCACAAGGTTTAAGCTCCTTCAGTAATGTCACTTACTCAAGACTTCCATTATAGGACGTTGTAAATATGGCAAGATCTTCCCTACCTTCAAGGAGGGAGACGGGGAGTGCACACTGATGCTGTCAAGATTTATTATTATTATTATTATTATTATTATTACACCGACCGTCTCCCATCAAGGTAGGATGACACAAAAAAGAAACACATTCACTGTCATTTATTCAAGGTCTGTCTTGCCAGAATCCCTCAAATACCACAATCCAAATGGCCGTCTGAACTCCAATATCCGCACCCCTCCTTCAGAGTGCAGATACTGTACTTTCCCAAGAACCCCACTCATTTACGTTATCTTGCTCACACTCCATCACCAAGTAAGTCATAAAAACCACATGTCTACATTCATTCCGTTCTAACACGCTGACACAAGCCTGTTGGATCTACGAGTCACTAACATCCTCTATCCCTTACCTCCAACCTTTCCTATAACGACCCCCTACCCTTCCTTCCGGTTATCCCAGATTTATAAAACCCTCTTGGTCGTTCTATACTGCCCTATCCTCTCTAAATGCCCAATCAACTTATACCTTTGAAGAGTTTCGAGAGTATCTACTCTCTGAGCCCGGCCATGGGCCAGGCTCGTCTGGTGCTTGCCTGGTCAACCAGGCTGTTGCTGCTGGAGGCCCGCTGCCCCACATATCCATCACAGCCTGGTTGATCTGGCACCTGGTGAAGATATTTGTCCAGTTTCCTCTTGAAGGCTTCTACACTGGTTCCAGCCGTGTTTCGGATATCTTCTGGTAAGATGTTGAATAGTCTGGGACCCCGGATGTTAATACAGTGCTCCCGTATTGTCCCCACCGCACCCCTGCTCCTCACTGGGTTTATTTTACACTTTCTCCCATATCTCTCACTCCAGTATGTTGTTATGGCAGTGTGCAGATTTGGGACCAGGCCCTCAAGTACTTTCCATGTATATATTATCATGTATCTCTCTCTCCTCCGCTCCAATGAGTACATGTTCAAGACTTGAAGGCGTTCCCAATAATTTAGATGTTTCAATGGCTCAATGTGAGCCGTAAACGATCTCTGGATTTGTTCCAGCTCTGCTATTTCTCCTGCCCTGAACGGGGCCGTCAGCACTGAGCAGTATTCTACAACCCCTTTAGGAACCCCACATCGTCTTATAAGTCCTACGCTCCGAATTCTTTGCATAATATTCCCACCACATTGCTCCCAAACCTGACATCTTCACTGCCTCTTCGATGCAATGTTCATAACCCATGCTTCACATGCATATAAAAGTATTCTCACCACTATACTCTGGTATCTTTCTCTTTTGGCCTCTAAAGATAACCTTTTCTTTACACAGATGCTTCAACAACAGTCCTAATCCCATCTGTCCCAGCTGCTTTACCTCCCCTTCATTCTACCCACCGCCTCACGCCCCTTCCCCACATCCACCACTGCCTCTTCCTTTCTCCCTGCTCAGTACACGAAAGAACTGCTTCCCCTTCGTCATTAATATTTAACGGCTCTTCAGAATGTTCTTTCCACCTTGCCAATACCTCCACCTCGCCATCTAATGTATCCCCTCTTTCGTTTTTAACTACTAAATCCATTTGCTCCCTAGGCTTTCTCTGTCCGTTTTTTCTTATTTTCAGCAAAATTTGCTAATATTCACCCATTCTCCCACTGGCTCTCCTTCACCATGGTTCAGCCTCTCTTCCTCTCCATATGCTCTCTCTTTCGTATATCTTTTTAAGGCTACGTTTCGCTCACCACGATCTATGTCAAGTCTCACACTATTGATAAAGCTGCTGGTGAGTAAAACATAGCCTTAAAATAAAGTATTTAGAAAACTGCATGTGTGTCCATACATTAACTGTTTAACTGTTTTTTTTACACATTTGTACATCGTATAAACCTTTCATATGTTAATTTTTCTCCCTTAGCATCATCTTCACGTCATTATTCCACCATTCATCCCTCTCCCCACCCGCGACCATCCTCATATACCCACAAACTTCTGCACTCTTAAATCAACTCCATACCTCTTCAACCCCATTACCTGTACTCTCTCTAGCCCACCTTTCTACCAGTAGTTGCTAATATCTTTCCCTATCTCCTTCACGTTATTCACTCTCACTTCTCTCTTACTCACTACCGCCATTCTCTTTGTACTCCATCTGCCTCTTACTGTTAGTGTAGCTACTACTAAATACTGATTTGCCCCATCACTGGCTCCTCTAATACGCACATCCGGAAGTTTACCCACCAGCCTTTGATCCCAGGAACTGGAGCTACCCTTCCCCTCCTCGCATAACGTTGACTTGTAGATGCAGCAGTTCCAAATATATAACAGCTGATTCAACCTGACAGTAATAATATTAAGGAGTCATCCTGAATGATTAATAACAAGTCAAATACCTTTAGGAGTTTTACCAGGCCAGTAATATTGACGTGAATGAGAGAGCTGCCATTCCCTGGCAACCCTGTCTCCAGGGAAGCTCAAAACGTTGCATTTTTAACGCATGCATTTATTTCCGGACCAGATAAGCACGGCTGTATGCCCAGGGGATCTCAAGCATGCGTTCTGACGTACTGAGAATTTTAGAATGTTCTATTATTAACGTGTTCAACAAGCACACGAGCTTGGGTTGAGTGGGAGGGGAAATTGTGATAATGTAGTGACCTCCTACGAAGTACTATGACCTGTCACTGAAGCAGAAATATTGTACAACTACGACCTGTTCAATTTGTACTTAAATATTGTTATAATATTATTATGCTCACATTAGCGCAGTATTTGATATCGTCGTTTTGAAATCATTAGATGAAACACCGACACCAAGACGCGAGGGATGAACTGGTGTTAGTGTTGGAGACTGTGTTGGTGTTGAAGAAGGCAGCAAGCATGTTGGAGGAGGCAAGTATATTACTGGAGGCGGAAGGTGTGTTGAAGGCAGAGATGGTAGCGATGGTGTTGGAGGAAGCAGCGCTGCTGTTGGAGGAGGATGCGGGACTAACTTAGCCAGTCATCAGCAGTTCACAAACTTGTCTCTCCCACAAGTTAAGGCAGACTACCTGAGTCTGAGCATCCCCTCTCTTCCCCAGCCAGCTCCATGACCCAGTCTCTCTTATTCACTCTTCACTGGCTGCCACCTTTCGTATTAGCCCAGCCAACACGCTGCCATACATCAACCACCCTGGCCATTGTACTAGTATTCATATATATATATATATATATATATGTGTGTGTGTGAGGGCCCCACTTATACAGCAGGTTAGGTTCCCCGGGCTACTGTTGTAAAGCTAAAATCGCTGTAAAGTGAAGCATAGGTGTTGTGGTGTTTTATTTTTTTTCACTTTCAAATGCATTTAAAATCCTGATAACATTTTACACTATCATAATATATTAAGTAACCAAAAGAGCTGGGCCTAAACAGTACACAGGTTCGAAACCTGCTGTGCACTGAGATAGTGTGCTTGCGTGTGCGCTTGCGTGTGTGCGTGCGTGCGTGCGTGTGGGTGTGTTATTATTAACACATCGGCCGTTTCCCACCAAGGCAGGGTGGCCCGAAAAAGAAAAACTTTCATCATCATTCACTCCATCACTGTCTTGCCAGAGGCGTGCTTACACTACAGTTATAAAACTGCAACATTAACACCCCCTCCTTCAGAGTGCAGACACTGTACTTCCCATCTCCAGGACTCAAGTCCGGTCTGCCGGTTTTCCTGAATCCCTTCATAAATGTTACTTTGCTTACACTCCAACAGCACGTCAAGTATTAAAAACCATTTGTCTCCGTTCGCTCCTATCTAACACGCTCACGCATGCTTGCTGGAAGTCCAAGCCCCTCGCACACAAAACCTCCTTTACCCCCCCCCCCTCCCTCCAACCTTTCCTAAGCCGACCCCGACCCTGCCTTCCCTCCACTACAGATTTATACACTCTCGAAATCATATTTTGTTCCTTCCTCTCTACATGTCCAAACCATCTCAATAACCCCTCCTCAGCCCTCTGGATTATAGTTTTGGTAATCCCACACCTTCTTCTAATTTCCAAACTACGGATTCTCTGCATTATATTCACACGACACACTGACCTCAGACATGACGTCTCCACTGCCTCCAGCCTTCTCCTTGTTGCAATATTCATCACCCATGCTTCACACCCATATAAGAGTGTTGGTATAAATAACTATACTCTCATACATTCCCCTCTTTGCTTCTATGGACAAAGTTCTTTACTCCTCAGTGCACCACTCAACTTTTACCCCTCGATAATTCTATGATTCACCCCATCCTTCATAGACCCATCTTCTGATACTTCTACTGAATACATTCACCTCCTCCATACTCTCTCCCTCCAATCTGATATCCAATCTTTTTTGTTATCCTCATCACCTTACTCTTTCCTATATTCACTTTTAATTTCCTTCTTTTACATACCCTACCAAACTCAACCACAAACCTCTGCAACTTCTCTTCAGAATCTCCCAAAAGCACAGTGTCATCAGCAAAGAGCAACTGTGACAACTCCCACTTTGTGTTAAGATTCTTTATCTTTTAACCCCACACCTCTTGCCAACACCCGAGCATTCACTTCTCTTACAACCATAGGATAGGTAAGGTTCGTCAGGAAACAGAACAAGTGTTTCCTGACGCGGGTCTTAAGTCAGATGATGACCCGCCATTGGAGTTTTTGCTCATCTGACCGAGGCCTTCCGCTGGCTTACCGGTCCATCCCTTTAAAAATTTTGGTTTTAGTTATAACCATCTTTTTTTTTTCTTACAACCCCATCTATAAATATATTGAACAGCCATGGTGAACTCACACATCCTTGTCTAACGTCTACTTTTACTGAGAATTAATCTCCCTCTCTCCTA
>WNWK01001019.1:202500-252500 GCA_009830355.1 Cherax destructor | reverse complement strand
GGTAAACGGTATTTTGAAAAACAGCAAAAACTAAACAGATCACTGTTGACGTCATGTAGATGTCTTAGGTGTGTCAGCTGACAGAGTACCTGAGGTGTGTCAGCTGACAGAGTACCTGAGGTGTGTCAGCTGACAGAGTACCTGAGGTGTGTCACGACAAGACTGATTGCAGCTGACAGAGTACCTGAGGTGTGTCAGCTGACAGAGTACCTGAGGTGTGTCAGCTGACAGAGTACCTGAGGTGTGTCAGCTGACAGAGTACCTGAGGTGTGTCAGCTGACAGAGTACCTGAGGTGTGTCAGAGAGTTCACATTGCAGGTGCATGACCTGAAACAATACTTTCTTGGGAGTTATCTGATTAATCTGGCTGTTGGTGCTTCCAGCCCGTTAACCATTACAAAAGACAATGTGTCTTTGAAACCTCCTTCTTCAAAGAGCTATTATGATCCATACAAGTTTAGCACTTGTCATTTAATAATAATAATAATAATAATAATAATAATAAGAAGAAGAAGAAGAAGAAGAAGAAGAAGAAGAAGAAGAAGAAGAAGAAGAAGAAGAAGAAGAAGAAGAAGAAGAAGAAGAAGAAGAAGAAGAAGAAGAAGAAGAAGAAGAAGAAGAAAAAGAAGAAGAAGAAGAAGAAGAAGAAGAAGAAGAAGAAGAAGAAAAAGAAGAAGAAGAAGAATTTCTTAATAAATACAAATAATTACATATAATTTTTGCCTAATTTGCAAGCAATTTACTTATTTGTATCGGAGTGAAGACAACAGAGGTGTAGGTAATGAGGTAGTTGCTCGGTGTTGTCAACACTGATGACTGAGCTGGGAGCAGAAGTGTGGTGGCCAGCTGACTTGGTCACAACAAACTCTGCATATCTTGTATCGGACCCCCACCCATTGCAGGACTCAGTACCCACCTACTTGCAGTACCCAGTACTTCTCACAGTTGACTTACTTAGCTGTTTTACCTTTAAGGTTTAAATAAGATATTACAAGGACCCTAGGTAATCTACACATATACTGCTATGTATGATAATTTATGTAACTGTATTTGTGTACCTATACTTGAATAACCTTACTTACCAACCCATTGCTACTGGTGAACGCGACACCTATTGCAAGCGTCGAAGTACTTCCGCAGCCTGACTAGGCTACTGAAAAAAAAAAAAACCGTGGAATATTGACTATCTTTATATATGAATATTGTGTCTCATTCATCTGCCTGTCTCTGTTGCATGGTGGTGGCACCAGACGAGTCTGGTCCAAGGCCGAGCTCTGAGTAGAAAAACTCTCGAAACCCATCAAAGATATCCACATGAAACTTAGTATTACCGTACGCTCACACTACTGTACATCACAACCAGTCTGATCAGATGAACCACACTACGCACGATCTTAGATGGGAGTTAACTTAAGATATATAGAAACAGTAGAGTAAGTGACCTGTTACGAGGGTCGTTTTTTTCACCCCTTGCAGCCCGGCCTGAGGTAAGACTTACTTTCTGATTTCATGTTGGCAGCCCTGCTGGCCCACACAGCCATCACAACCTGGCTGATCAGGATCTTGAAGAAAATCTGAAAATGACTACAGCATTTTTTGTTTACAAGAAGCAGCAATAGCAGCCAAGAAGAACGGAGTCTGGATAGCACACAGCAGTCGGCGGTTCAGAGTTCCTTAGCTTAGGCCTAAGGCTGGCTAGGCCTGACATGTGGCATGATGATCAACCAGGCCATGATGGATATGAAGGCCCTTAGGACATCACACCCTGACTGGACCAGCGCAGAAGCAGCCAAGGACAGCGCAGTTACCTGGAGATTGTTCCGGGGGTCGACGCCCCCGCGGCCCGGTCCTCTACAAGGCTTCCCGGTAGATCAGGGCTTGATCAAGCAGACTGTAACGTACGAGACATAATCCGGCTCATCGGACACTATGTGTGTGTGTGTGTATATATATATATATATATATAATATAAATTGAAACCACGAAACAAGGTGCTTAACATACAACCAGAAAGAGCATCCAGGAATAACCAGGTCAGGATACGTGACCAGGTCAGGATACATGACCAGGTCAGGATACATGACCAGGTCAGAATACATGACCAGCCAAAGAGAAAAACTTAAGGTAGAATACTGAGAGACAACACTTTAGAAACACCTGCTATGGAAGGTTACGTCTCAACACCAAAAATACTCAAATGTTGCCAATGTGTCTTCCTCATCCACTTGTCGGTATATAATATTTCTCTACTTGTAGTGAGAGTGGGAGGCTGTGCTACGCTTGTGTGAAAGTCCCTTCATTACCTGGCTCCTGATCCAAGGAAACGAAGCCACTTTTTTTTATACTGTATTCCATACCGTATTGTGCGCACTAACTATATCAAGTGTTTGTAAAATAGTTAAGTCACTAATATTTCCGCTGTGACTTCTGTAATTATATGTTTTACAGTACCATTGACGGGATGCGGTGCGGGTGCCCAATAACCTGCCCTCTCACCCCACAACATTTCTGCATTCATATCTAATTACCTTCCATTCCACAGGCGCTGTATGACCCCTAGGGGTTAGCGCTTCCCCATAACAACTACAACAACAACAATAATAATAATAATAGTGTGTAGGTAAATGATATTGACACTAAAAACGACACTTTATCAATTATGAGACAGAAATACTGACTTAGATAAGGTGGTAGGTCAGTAGTCGTGGTGGTAGGTCAGTAGTCGTGGTGGTAGGTCAGTAGTCGTGGTGGTAGGTCAGTAGTCGTGGTGGTAGGTCAGTAGTCGTGGTGATAGGTCAGTAGTCGTGGTGGTAGGTCAGTAGTCGTGGTGGTAGGTCAGTAGTCGTGGTGGTAATTAATGGTAAGTGTTGCTGGTACTGGTAATAGTGTTGGTGGTGGTGGTAGCAGTGATGGTAGTGGTGATAGTGATGGTAGTGGTGGCATCAGTGATGGTAGCGGTGGTAGCAGTGATGGCAGTGGTGGTATCAGTGATGGTAGTGGTGGTAGCAGTGGTGGTAGTGGTGGTGTGAGGGTTGTCTCAGAGGAGTAACGGTGTTGGCAGGTTCCGTGGGCACTAAATTCACCCTGACATCAGGTACCTACTGCGGTTTGTGAACATGTTGGTGGTCCCCCTCCACAAGCGCCGGTGACTCCCCAATCCCCTCCCCTCCAGTGGGTAACCCCCCACTACCCGTCCCCCCTCACACGAAATCAAGTAAGCCTCGCGGCCATTTTCTGAGACAGTGTGTTAATGTTGGTAGCGTCTCTCTCGTGTATGCGCGCGCGCGCACGACACACACACACACACACACCGTCATTGAAGCTAAAACATTGAAAGTAGGTTATATAAATACATGAGTGGGTGTGGGTGGGTGTGAGAGTTGGACCTTCCTCGAATGGGCCAGTAGGCCTGCTGCAGTGCTCCTTCTTTCTTATGTTCTTAAATATATTGAGGTTTTACCAGAGTCACAGAAACTGTTGAATGTGAAAATTGTATAAAATACCGACAAGTTGATAAGACACATGTGTAACAGTTAGGTATCTTTGTTCAGAAACGTTTCGCCTACACGCTAGGCTTCTTCAGTCGAAGAAGCCTAGTGGGTAGGCGAAAAGTTTCGGAATAAAGATACCTAACTGTTAATTATGTATCTTACTTATCAACGAAAACTGTTGAAGGAAGAAGCTGGTTTAGTGATCTTGACTTTAATTAAGGAAGATTTTGACAGTTTCTTAATAGTTTTTTCCCGTTTTCTCCGGAAACGAAAAAAAATATACGGGAGAGGGGGGGGTAAGCAATATATCTGAATGGATGAGAAACATTGTCTGAGAGAGAAATGTGAATAATTACAAGAGAGAAAAAACGTCCTCGTGAGATGTGACGAGTGGAATGGAGGCTGAGTGCAACATACATACACTCTAGTAGTGTACAGTGACACTCTAGTAGTGTAGTGACACTCTAGTAGTGTACAGTGACACTCTAGTAGTGTACAGTGACACTAGTAGTGTACAGTGACACTCTAGTATGTACAGTGACACTCTGTAGTGTAAGTGACACTAGTGCAGTGACACTCTAGTAGTGTACAGTGACACTCTAGTAGTGTACAGTGACACTCTAGTAGTGTACAGTGACACTCTAGTAGTGTACAGTGACACTAGTAGTGTACAGTGACACTCTAGCAGTGTACAGTGACACTCTAGTAGAGTACAGTGACACTCTAGTAGTGTACAGTGACACTCTAGTAGTGTACAGTGACACTCTAGTATACAGTGACACTCTAGTATACAGTGACACTCTAGTATACAGTGACACTCTAGTAGTGTACAGTGACACTCTAGTAGTGTACAGTGACACACTCTAGTAGTGTAAAGTGACACTCTAGTAGTGAATAGTGACACTCTAGTAGTGTACAGTGACACTAGTAGTGTACAGTGACCCTCTAGTAGTGTACAGTGACACTAGTAGTGTACAGTGACCCTCTAGTAGTGTACAGTGACACTATTAGTGTAAAGTGACACTCTAGTAGTGTACAGTGACACTGTTGAAGTGTACAGTGACACTCTAGTAGTGTATAGTGACACTCTAGTAGCGTACAGTGACAGTCTAGTAGCGTACAGTGACACTCTAGTAGTGTATAGTGACACTAGTAGTGTACAGTGACACTCTAGTAGTGTACAGTGACCCTCTAGTAGTGTACAGTGACTCTAGTAGTGTACAGTGACACTCTAGTAGTGCAAAGTGACACTCTAGTAGTGTACAGTGACACTCTAGAAGTGTACAGTGACACTCTAGTAGTGTATAGTGACACTCTAGTAGCATACAGTGATACTCTAGTGTATAGTGACACTAGTAGTGTACAGTGACACTAGTAGTGTACAGTGTCACTCTAGTGTACAGTGACACACTCTAGTAGCGTACAGTGACACTCTAGTAGTGTACAGTGACCCTCTAGTAGTGTACAGTGACACTTAGTGTAAAGTGACACTCTAGTAGTGTACAGTGACACACTGTTGAAGTGTACAGTGACACACTGTTGAAGTGTACAGTGACACTCTAGTAGTGTATAGTGACACTCTAGTAGCGTACAGTGACACTCTAGTAGTGTATAGTGACACTAGTAGTGTACAGTGACACTCTAGTAGTGTATAGTGACCCTCTAGTAGTGTACAGTGACTCTAGTAGTGTACAGTGACACTCTAGTAGTGTAAAGTGACACTCTAGTAGTGTACAGTGACACTCTAGTAGTGTATAGTGACACTCTAGTAGCGTACAGTGACACTCTAGTAGTGTATAGTGACACTAGTAGTGTACAGTGACACTCTAGTAGTGTACAGTGACCTTCTAGTAGTGTACAGTGACTCTAGTAGTGTAAAGTGACACTCTAGTAGTGTACAGTGACACTCTAGAAGTATACAGTGACACTCTAGTAGTGTATAGTGACACTCTAGTAGCGTACAGTGACACACTCTAGTGTATAGTGACACTCTAGTAGTGTACAGTGACACTCTAGTAGTGTACAGTGACAGAAAGGAAGGGTGTGGTGCCAAATGATGAAGGTGACGTTAGTAGAGTGAGAGAGTGAATCACCAGGTATATACCAGGACATGTGAGTCGGGGTAATTTCTCTAACAGGAGAATAGCCTCCACTTCATTTGCATATTTTTCATCCCGAGTAATAAAAGCATTTAATATCTAAACCTGGAGGCATCAACCGCAGCATCCAGGCTACCAGCATCAACCGCAGCATCCCCGCTACCAGCATCAACCGCAGCATCCCCGCTACCAGCATCAACTACAGCATCCCCGCTACCAGCATCAACTACAGCATCCCCGCTACCAGCATCAACTACAGCATCCCCGCTACCAGCATCAACTACAGCATCCCCGCTACCAGCATCAACCGCAGCATCCAGGCTACCAGCATCAACTACAGCATCCCCGCTACCAGCATCAACTACAGCATCCCCGCTACCAGCATCAACTACAGCATCCCCGCTACCAGCATCAACTCAGCATCCGCTACCAGCATCACGCAGTCGTCAGCATCAACCAGCATCCCCGCTACCAGCATCAACTACAACATCCCCGCTACCAGCATCAACTACAGCATCCCCGCTACCAGCATCAACTACAACATCCCCGCTACCAGCATCAACTACAGCATCCCCGCTACCAGCATCAACTACAACATCCCCGCTACCAGCATCAACTACAACATCCCCGCTACCAACATCCCCGCTACCAGCATCAACTACAGTATCCCCGCTACCAGCATCAACTACAACATCCCCGCTACCAGCATCAACTACAAGCATCCCGCTACCATCATCCCCGCTACCAGCATCAACTACAGCATCCCGCTACCAGCATCAACTACAACATCCCCGCTACCAGCATCAACTACAACATCCCCGCTACCAGCATCAACTACAACATCCCCGCTACCAGCATCAACTACAACATCCCGCTACCAGCATCAACTCAACATCCCGCTACCAGCATCAACTACAACATCCCCGCTACCAGCATCAACTACAACATCCCGCTACCAGCATCAACTACAACATCCCCGCTCCCAGCATCAACTGCAGCATCCCCGCTACCAGCATCAACTACAGCATCCCCGCTACCAGCATCAACTACAACATCCCCGCTACCAGCATCAACTACAACATCCCGCTCCCAGCATCAACTGCAGCATCCCCGCTACCAGCATCAACTACAACATCCCCGCTACCAGCATCAACTACAACATCCCCGCTACCAGCATCAACTACAGCATCCCCGCTACCAGCATCAACTACAACATCCCCGCTACCAGCATCAACTACAACATCCCCGCTACCAGCATCAACTACAACATCCCCGCTACCAGCATCAACTACAACATCCCCGCTACCAGCATCAACTATAACATCCCCGCTCCCAGCATCAACTACAGCATCCCCGCTACCAGCATCAACTACAACATCCCCGCTACCAGCATCAACTACAACATCCCCGCTACCAGCATCAACTACAACATCCCCGCTACCAGCATCAACTACAACATCCCCGCTACCAGCATCAACTACATGCACAAGAGATTATAATAAAGGAGTGAAGACTTGGGGGTGGAGAAGAGGAAAGATGATGATAAACGAGGCAGAGTGAAGGCTTGGAGAGTCTCCATGGAGGTAGGTGGTGGAGACGGGTCTTAGGTTCACCTCGGCGTCAGGTTTCTGCCCCTAACCACAAGCGATGTCACCTGATTCCACTACCACCTCCAGTCGCTCTTCCCTCTCTCATCCCTCTTATCTTGCTCTGTCTCACTCTTCTTATCTTCCTGTCTCAGCCTTCTCTCCTCTCTCCCTTTATTTTCCTTCTCATCCCTTCTCTTTCATGCCCCTTTTTACTTTTATCTTCTTCAATGTCCACATTTTCTTTCCCCCTCTTTAATACCTGTGAACGGTTTCCAGAGTTCTAATCTTGCAGGTCAGACTGAGGGTAAGCATCCCTTACGACCACCTTATCAACCAGGTTGTTGCTACCCGCACCCAACACGTGACTGATACAACATTCTAGAATTGCGCATGTATCACTCCTCAGTGATTTTATTCTCGGCACCAGCAGCAACAGCCTGACTGACCAGGCAAGCACCAGATGAGACTGGCCCATGGCCGGGTTTCGGGAGTAGAAAGACGGTAAAGTATGCGTCTGCATACTTCACTCCCAAGAAGTATGCGTCTGCATACTTCACTCCAAGAAGTATGCGTCTGCATACTTCACTCCCAAGAAGTATGCGTCTGCATACTTCACTCCAAGAAGTATGCGTCTGCATACTTCACTCCAAGAAGTATGCGTCTGTATACTTCACTCCCAAGAAGTATGCGTCTGCATACTTCACTTCAAGAAGTATGCGTCTGCATACTTCACTCCAAGAAGTATGCGTCTGTATACTTCACTCCAAGAAGTATGCGTCTGTATACTTCACTCCAAGAAGTATGCGTCTGTATACTTCACTCCAAGAAGTATGCGTCTGTATACTTCACTCCAAGAAGTATGCGTCTGTATACTTCACTCCAAGAAGTATGCGTCTGCATACTTCACTCCAAGTATGCGTCTGCATACTTCACTCCAAGAAGTGCTCTAAGATTTGAGTGCAGATTGCTGACCCTGCCTGCATATATTTTTCTCTGTTTAATGAATTCCTCTGCAGGGGACGACAGTGGTTTATATGAGGGTAACTACCAGGTGTTTGTTCTTTGCTTTGAGTCCCCGTGAAGTCTGGTTTCTGTAAAAGCTTTAAATATTGGGTGTGTTGACACTCACAGGGGTTCTGTTTAGATTGTTTTGTTGGTAAGTGTGGTACTGTTCCGTGTGTGTGTGTGTGTGTGTGTGTGTGTGTGTGTGTGTGTGTGTGTGTGTGTGTGTGTGTGTGTGTGTGTGTGTGGTGTGTGTGTGTGTGTGTACTGTTCCTTCATTTAGTACCACTGTCTCATAATGGGTGGATTGTTTTATCTCATTCTCCTCCTGTCTGCATTTCCCCGGTCCTTCCTTCCTTCCCTTGCATCGTTTATCTTCCCCTGCCATTAACTCTTACTCTCCTGCACCACCAGCATAATGGCTACCACCATCACAGTGATGGTGGTAGCTACCACCATCATGCGAGCCTCACTGTCCTTGTTCTTCCCTCCCTTCTCTTAATACCTTTCATCATGGACCCTCACATCCTCCTTCCTGTCCGCCTCTCCTTTGTACACACGTCCTAACATCATACTTTCCTTCTAGACCGGCTCCTTCCTTGTACTGGCCTCTCTACCTTATAGACCGGCTCCTTCCTTGTACTGGCCTCTCTACCTTCTAGACCGGCTTCTTCCTTGTACTGGCCTCTCTACCTTCTAGACCGGCTCCTTCCTTGTACTGGCCTCTCTACCTTCTAGACCGGCTCCTTCCTTGTACTGGCCTCTCTACCTTCTAGACTGGCTCCTTCCTTGTACTGGCCTCTCTACCTTCTAGACCGGCTCCTTCCTTGTACTGGCCTCTCTACCTTCTAGACCGGCTCCTTCCTTGTACTGGCCTCTCTACCTTCTAGACCGGCTCCTTCCTTGTACTGGCCTCTCTACCTTTTTTTTCCTCCTGGTGCCTTGCCTTAGGCCAGGTTTGTCTGGTCAACCAGGCTGTTGCTGCTGCTGCCGACCCGCCTCCTCCACCGTAGCGTTTCCTCGTCATAAGAACATAAGAAAGAAGGAACACTGCAGCAGGCCTACTGGTCCATGTGAGGCAGGTCCAATTCTCCCACCGACTTAAGCCAATGCCTTGACCTGGTCAGGTTAATCACATAATTTTTAAACGGGTGGACCGGTAAGCCAGTGGAAGGCCTCGATCAGATGACCAAAAGCTCCAGTGGCGGGTCATCATAAGACCCGCCTCAGGAAACACTTGTCCTGTTTCCTGACAAACCTTACCTAACCGTCATTAAACTGACCTTCTGCCCGGTTCCTCCTGCCGTGCTGACGTCTGTCGTGGTCACTATGACTAAGACACTACCTGTATCGCAGTGACTTCCATCTTGCTACTCTGACCATCTCGCTAGCTTTCATTTTGTTGGTATAATCCCGCTGCCATCCTTCTAGCAGCACGCCAGACTCGTGCATCACGCTACCACCGTCTAATCCAATTTCTCCTCTGTTTCATTTGTTATTTTCTCGTTGCAAATTTAGCGAGGCAGACATGAAGGCAATAGATCCCTTCCCAGCTGGCTTGCTGCTTACACCATCAACACCGAGTTTGTTGCTCACACCATCAATGCTGACTTTTTCTCATACTAACACTGGCTTGCTGCTCATACCATCAACAACGCTGGCTTGTTGCTCACACCATCAACGCTGAGTTTTTCTCACACCTTCAACACTGGCTTGCTGTTCATACCGTCAACGCTGGCTTGTTGCTCACACCATCAACTTAGGTGTGAGCTGAAACGGTCGTGTTCAGTAATTCTCCAAGTTAAGCTGGTCTTCAAAACAGGCTACCTAAGCCGCCTCTTAATTAAGCTGCTCTTCAAAATAGATCGCTAAAGCTCTACCTTAGAGTTGGTTTTCTAAAGGGATGGATAAGACCCTCTTGAGCCAGCCTCTAGAATTAGTCACGAAGACTTCTCTTGAGCTGGTGTTTAGAAGGGGATCACAAAGACAACTCTCCTCTTGAGCTGGTGTTTAGAAGGGGGTCACAAGGACAACTCTCCTCTTGAGCTGGTGTTTAGAAGGGGGTCACAAGGACAACTCTCCTCTTGAGCTGGTGTTTAGAAGGGGGTCACAAAGACAACTCTCCTCTTGAGCTGGTGTTTAGAAGGGGGTCACAAGGACAACTCTCCTCTTGAGCTGGTGTTTAGAAGGGGGTCACAAGGACAACTCTCCTCTTGAGCTAGTGTTTAGAAGGGGGTCACAAAGACAACTCTCCTCTTGAGCTGGTGTTTAGAAGTTGGTCACCTGGAGTCTACCTGGAGGGTATTCCGGGGATCGACGTCCCCGCGGCCCGGTCTATGACCAGGCCTCACGGTGGATCAGGGCCTGATCAACGAGGCTGTTACTGTTGGCTGCACATAGTCCAACGTACGAACCACAGCCCGGCTCATCTGGCAATGACTTTAGGTATCTGTCCAGCTGGAGCTGTTGAACAGTCTTGGGCCCCGGACACTCATTGTGTTTTCTCTTAGTGTACCAGGGGCGCCCCTACTTTTCACTGAGGGTACGTTACACCGTCTGCCAAGTCTTTTGTTTTCGTATGGAGTGATTTCTGTGTGCATATTAGGGACCAGTCCCTCCAGAATCTTCCAGGTGTAGATTATGATATATCTCTCTCGCCTGCGCTCCATTGAATATAAGTCTAGTGCTTCCAGGCGTTCCCAGTAGTTAAGGTGTTTGATGGAACTTATACGTGCATTAAAGGTTCTCTATACATTCTCTAGATCTGCAATTTCACCTGCCTTGAATGGGGATGTTAATGTACAGCAGTATTCCAGCCTAAAGAGAACAAGTGATTTAAAAAGGATCATCATTGGCTTAGCATATCTTGTCTTGAATGTTCTCATTATCCATCCTCTCAGTTTCCTCGCAGATGTGATAGTGGCATTGTTGTGGTCCTTGAAGGTGAGGACTTCGGACATTACCACACCCAGGTCCTTCACATTACTTTTCCGCTCTTATTATGTGATTAGAGTTTGTAATATTATTCCCTCCAGTTTTCCATAACGGTATAGTTGGAATTTGTCTTCATTGAACATCATATTGTTCTCTGTTGCCCATTGGAAAACTTGGTTTATATCTTCTTGGAGATTTGCACAGGGACAACTCTCCTCTTGAGTTGATGTTTAGGAAGGGGTCACAAGGACAACTCTCCTCTTGCACTGACCTTCATAATATATACCTTTGATATACATTTGGTCGTCACTGATAGTTTTACAGAGTTTGCGCCTCTTGAAAACATTTCTCGAGACGAACCCAGCAGTGCTTCTGATATCTTCGGTAACATGCTGAAGTCTTGGACAAGAGACGGTGTTCCCGCATTGTGCCTACGGCGCCTCTGCTTTTCACTGGGTTTATTTTACACTTCCCTCATATCTTTCACTCCAGCATGTTATGGCAGTGCGTAGATTTGAAACTCAGCTCTCACGTATATGTTATCAGGTATATCTCTGCTCCAGAGTATATTCCAAATAGTTCTTAGTAGTTTGTAGGCATTGATTGCCTGGTTGAACAAGTGATTACTAAGGAAGCCTTGTGTGAGGCTGGGCTATCAGGGGAGAAGCCTTGTGTAGCTGGGCTGTCAGGGGAGAAGCCTTGTGTGAGGCTGGGCTGTCAGGGGAGAAGCCTTGTGTGAGGCTGGGCTGTCAGTAAAGTAGAAGAATCCTGGAAACCATTGACAGGTATGACAGGTATAGAGGTGCACACACTCATGACCTTGTAGCAGAGGTGCACACACTTGTGACCTTGAAACAGAGGTGCACACACTTGTGACCTTGAAACAGAGGTGCACACACTTGTGACTTTGTAGTAGAGGTGCACACACTTGTGACCTTGTAACAGAGGTGCACACACTTGTGACCTTGTAGCTCTGATAACAAGCAGTAAGCTGATACATAAAAAATAATGAAATAATGAATAAGGTAGTGTGAAGTAACTGTAAGAGAAAACGTAGAGAGAGAGAGAGAGAGAGAGAGAGAGAGAGAGAGAGAGAGAGAGAGAGAGAGAGAGAGAGAGAGACAGAGAGAGACAGAGAGAGAGAGGGGGAGTTAGCAGGGGAGGGGGAGGCAAGGTGTGGGAGACTAGCGCGTGCACCACATGTAAACATGAGCCGCCATGACTACATCACTTCCCCCTCTATCCTCTCCCCTTACTTCATTTCCCCTCTCCAGTCCCGCCTCTCCTTCTCCCTCCCCCATCCTTCAAACCCCTCATTTCCTCTCTCCCCTCCTCCAATCTCCCGTCTCTCTCCCGTCTCGATCCTTTCCTATAATCACCCAACTCTCCCTCTTCACCCTTTTTATTTATACCTTTTTCTCCTGCAGTCTCTCTCTCTCTCTCTCTCTCTCTCTCTCTCTCTCTCTCTCTCTCTCTCTCTCTCTCTCTCTCTCTCTCTCTCTCTTCAATACAAAGCTGAGACAAGCCATCATAAAATATTTCTTTAGCCAGAGTCGAACGAATTGGACAGCTTAACGAGAGGCAGGATCCATGCATAGTTTTAAGAACAGGTATGATAGGGTTCACACGGCCAGGAGAATGAACGCACTATCGGCGGGGCCAGGAACTGAGACTCGACCCTTGTAACCACGCTTATGCCGCCTTTCCATCATTTTGGATGCTCTCTGCTTCCCTGTCTATCAGCGTTGCCTTATTATTCTCCCTGCAGGAAGTGCTCTTCACCTAGGGGTCTTCCATCTTCCTCTTCCTGTTCATCACTTCCTTTCATCCACTCTTTACTATTCTCGTTGAGCTTCCTCTTCCCTCCCTTCACCCCTCATCTCTCTCTCTCTCTCTTTCCCACCCCCGTTCTAAGGAGACTATTTTTTTACTTAAGGCCGCAGCTTCAGGAGAGAAGAGAGTGTCAAGTGTGGTCAGAGGAAGGTAAACACTACCTTAGTATGTATAACATTATACACCAGGGTGCCACCATCACTACTCAACACCATAACAACGTCGTAACTGAGGCTGATACCTGTTCTATATATTTGTAAAGGGAGTGATACCTAACTACCTGGAGTATACCTGAGGAGGGTTTCGGGGGTCAACGCCCCCGCGACCGGGTCTGAGACCAGGCCTCGTGGCGGATCAGGGTCTGATCAACCAGGCTGTTACTGCTTGCCGTACACAAACAAACTAACGTACGAACCACAGTCCGGCTGGTCAGGTACTAACTTTAGGTGCCTATCCAGCTCCTTCCTGAAGACAGCCAGGGGTCTACTGGTAATCCCCCTTATGTATGCTGACAATTGAACAGTCTTGGGCCCCTGACACTTATTGTGTTGTCTCTAAGTGTACTCGTGGCGCCCCTGCTTTTCATTGGAGGAATGTTGCATCTTTAGGGAGTGATTTTCGTGACGTAAAGGGATTGATACCTAAATGACGTAAAGGGAGTGATACTTAAATGACGTAAAGGGAGTGATACTTAAATGACGTAAAGTTAGTGATACCTAAATGGCATTGAAATATATGTTCTGGTGTTGCATTCACTGGCAGAATGAGTGGCATTGATCAATAAATTCGTCTATTAGCAAAAAAATATATATATTAAATTACCTAAGGATTATACAGGACTGAGGATGTGTTCCTAAAAGTATTTGGCAAGCAATAGCTTTTGTCTCTATTGACAGTGTTAATATATTAATATAGAGAGGTGTTGATAGTTCCACCGCCCCGACACTCACTGACAGATACAAAAGTCGCCCCTCAACTTCACCTTCATTGCTGGTTCTCGTTTTCTACACCTCCCGCTTCCTTTGTTTTCTCCCTTCTATCATATATTTTTAATTGAAATTACACTGCATCTAGTGGAATACGTTTATACAATGAATTACAGTGAATGTTTATCTTTCTATCTTTAATATATCTTAGTATAATGCTCAAAGAGCGAGTGAAGATTACATACCTACCTGGCGAGACCTATCATACCTACCTGGCGAGCCCTATCATACCTACCTGGCGAGCCCTATCATACCTACCTCCTCTTAAGTGGTAGGAATAACCTCGCTGGGGAAGCTTGTCCTCACGTCTAGTTCTGCTCTGTAAGTTCATTATTATTATTATTATTATTATTATTGTTGTTATTGTTGTTATTAGGGGTCATTCAGCGCTTGAGGAATAGGAGGCACTCGTAGTCGATGCAGGTAAGGGGAGCACAGGTCCAAGTCCTTGAAGGTGGGAGAACTCGGAGATCTGTGACGATAGTTGCTGAGAGAAGGGGGGGGGGGTGCCGCCAACAAGAGGGAGTCTTAGTAAGTTAACCCTCTGTGTGATGTCACTTCCTGTCTTCCCCCACCCAGCACCCAAACGTTACCCCCTTCCTCCCCTCCCCCACCCATCCAAGGCTTCCCGTCGCCTTGAACAGCTGGCAGGACCCCTCCCTCTTCCTCCCTCCCACTTCCTTCCTGCCAGCCACGTGGTACTACCCAAAGGGTAACGGGCTTTACCTCACCCCTCACACACACACACACACACACACACACACATACACACACACACACACACACACACACACATACACAAACACTTTAAGGAAAGATATGATAAAGCTCATGGAGCGGGTAGATTGACCGAGTAACGGCCAGTGATGAGGCGTAGGGAGGAGCTGTGAATCGACCCCTGCAACCACAACTAGGTGAGTACACAGCACCAACGAGTAGTGAACACAATACACACAACGAGAGAAGATGACGAAACAAGTGAACTAGATACGTGGAAGGCAGTGGGACCAGACAACATCTGTGGGTACTGAAGGAAGAAAGAGTCCAACAACTGTGTGCGCCACCACCAGCAATTAGGACACCTGCACCAGGTGTGCTAAACAATGAACATATTAAACTACTCACCAGTTTTACTGACACAGTGTGCAAGGTTATGGAGAAGATTTTCACGACACGAGTAGTGGAACACTTAGAATAGAGTGGATTTATTAACAACAAACACCACAGCTGAAGAGACTGTGAATTCTACTACATGTACGACAATGTAACAACAGACGGGAGAGAGAGAGGGAGAGATGAACTGCATATTTTTAACTGTAAGACTGTGTTTGATGCAGTAGTGCACAAGAGACTGGTGAAGAGCTGCAGGAGAAGACACGAATGACAGGGAAAGCATTTCACTGCATGACTGAATGTTTAACGGGAAGCAAACAACATGTTATTGAGCGGGAGGAGGTGTCGGAATGGGCGAACGTGACGAGTGGGGTTCCTCAGTGATCAGTACTTGCACCACTACTCTCTCTTGTACATATAAACGACATAGCCAAAAAAAAAAATCGAGTCAGTGGTTTCCCTTTCTCAGAAGAGATCAGGTGAAAGTAACGAGGATAATACAAGGGTACACCAGGCAAGACTACAAGTGAATGACGCAGCAGTACAAGGGTACAAAAGGCAAGACTACAAGTGAATGTCGCAGCAGTACAAGGGTACACCAGGCAAGACTACAAGTGAATGTCGCTGCAGTACAAGGGTACACCAGGCAAGACTACAAGTGAATGTCGCAGCAGTACAAGGGTACACCAGGCAAGACTACAAGTGAATGTCGCGCAGTACAAGGGTACACCAGACAAGACTACAAGTGAATGTACCGCAGTACAAGGGTACACCAGGCAAGACTACAAGTGAATGTCGCAGCAGTACAAGGGTACACCAGGCAAGACTACAAGTGAATGTCGCTGCAGTACAAGGGTACACCAGGCAAGACTACAAGTGAATGACGCTGCAGTACAAGGGTACACCAGACAAGACTACAAGTGAATGTCGCAGCAGTACAAGGGTACACCAGACAAGACTACAAGTGAATGACGCTGCAGTACAAGGGTACACCAGGCAAGACTACAAGTGAATGTCGCAGCAGTACAAGGGTACACCAGGCAAGACTACAAGTGAATGTCGCAGCAGTACAAGGGTACACCAGACAAGACTACAAGTGAATGTCGCAGCAGTACAAGGGTACACCAGGCAAGACTACAAGTGAATGTCGCAGCAGTACAAGGGTACACCAGGCAAGACTACAAGTGAATGTCGCAGCAGTACAAGGGTACACCAGACAAGACTACAAGGAATGACACTGCAGTACAAGGTACACCAGGCAAGACTACAAGTGAATGTCGCAGCAGTACAAGGGTACACCAGGCAAGACTACAAGTGAATGTCGCTGCAGTCAAGGGTACACCAGGCAAGACTAAAGTGAATGACGCTGCAGTACAAGGGTACACCAGACAAGACTACAAGTGAATGTCGCAGCAGTACAAGGGTACACCAGACAAGACTACAAGTGAATGACGCTGCAGTACAAGGGTACACCAGGCAAGACTACAAGTGAATGTCGCAGCAGTACAAGGGTACACCAGGCAAGACTACAAGTGAATGTCGCAGCAGTACAAGGGTACACCAGACAAGACTACAAGTGAATGACGCAGCAGTACAAGGGTACACCAGGCAAGACTACAAGTGAATGTCGCAGCAGTACAAGGGTACACCAGACAAGACTACAAGTGAATGTCGCAGCAGTACAAGGGTACACCAGACAAGACTACAAGTGAATGACGCTGCAGTACAAGGGTACACCAGGCAAGACTACAAGTGAATGTCGCAGCAGTACAAGGGTACACCAGACAAGACTACAAGTGAATGACACTGCAGTATTAGTCTGACAGATGACTTAGAATTCAACCTCAGCAAATTGCACAGTTATGAAAATCGAAGGCAAAAAGACCGGAAATAAAGTACAGGTCTTGGCGACAAATCCTGCCAACCTCCTGAGAAAGAGAGAAGGACCTCAGGGTGAGCATAGTTCAGAGCATATCACCTGAGGCACAAATCAACCAAACAACAGCTGCAACAAGCCTCAATAAGGAATAATTCACCTTATACACGGCATATGTCAGGACCATCCCGGAGTAAGAATAGGCAAAATGGAAGGGAAAGGGAGATGGGAAAGGAGAAGAAAGAAATGGATGGGAAGGGAGAGGAGGGGATGAGGAGGGATGGGGGCAGGGGAAGCGGAGGGAAGGGGACGGGGAAGAGAAGGATGGGAAGAGGGAATGGGGAGTAGAAGGGGGAGGGGAAGGGGAAGGGGGAATAATAACAAAGGGAGCGAGACAGCGATACAGGAATCCCAAAAGTTATCGTACCGGAGAATTAGGGAGACGCGGCCGCGCTGCCAGACACACAATCAGCTGATTCTTTAAAGTAACGTTGAACACATGTTCTCTATTTAAACCAGCGGATATTAACACACTTATTAAGCCAAACACCTTCTTCTCCTGGGTGCAAAAAATAAAGGTAAATAAATGAAAAGAGACGAGTAAGCTAATGAAGGACATTACTGAGACGCTGCCAGGGATGTCAACAACGCTGCTCCATATATGTTGAACTTTCCCACGTAACACACATACACACACACAACACACACACATACACAACACACATACATAACACACACACAACACACACACATACACAACACACATACATAACACACACACAACACACACACACACAAACACACACACAACACACACAAAACACACACACCTCACTAAGGAATCATTCAAGACTCTGTATACCATATACGTCAGGCCCATACTGGAGTATGCAGCACCAGTTTGGAACCCACACTTGGTCAAGCACGTCAAGAAATTAGAGAAAGTGCAAAGGTTTGCAACAAGACTAGTCCCAGAGCTAAGGGGATTGTCCTACGAAGAAAGGTTAAGGGAAATCGGCCTGACGACACTAGAGGACAGGAGGGTTAGGGGAGACATGATAACGACATATAAAATACTGCGAGGAATAGATAAGGTGGACAGAGACAAGATGTTCCAGAGAGGGGACACAGAAACAAGGGGTCATAATTGGAAGTTGAAGACTCCTATGAGTCAAAGGGATGTTAGGAAGTATTTCTTCAGTCATAGAGTTGTCAGGAAGTGGAATAGCTTAGAAAGCGACATAGTGGAGGCAGGAACCATACATAGTTTTAAGACTAGGTTTGATAAAGCTCATGGAGCAGGGAGAGAGAGGACCTAGTAGCAATCAGTGAAGAGGCGGGGCCAGGAGCTATGACTCGACCCCTGCAACCACAAATAGGTGAGTACAAATAGGTGAGTACACACACAACACACACATACATACACACACAAACCCACACACACAAAAACTTTCTTATGTTCTTATATCTCATCTATCGACCTTGTAGTATCAATTTCTTGGATCAAGAGCCCTTCAGGGGCATGAAGGTATACTCTTTGAAAGGGATACCACAAACATCCTCTCCACTCGGTCTAGTGTCTCTAGCAACGTAACTTATCCCTTGTACTCACCTATATGAGGTTTGCAGGGGTCGAGTCACAGCACCTGGCCTGTGTTAGACTGATGAAGCCTGCAGCGCAGGCGACACGTTTTGTCACTGAAGTGTTGCACTTGTGTCTTACCCATACACTCGTCCTGCAGGATGCTACCCGTAACAGTTTGCTGAAACACCTAACAGCAGACGTAAGAAACCCTGTTTAACCGTTACGTCAGTCCGGGGATCGAACCCTGGAGCCGAAACTTTTCACCACTGAGCTACTTGCTATCCCTAACCCCCTTCTGGTGGGGGGGTTATGCTCAGAAAGAGGAAATGGAGGGGGAGGTGACGCAGGAGGGGAGGTGACGCAGGAGGGGAGGTGACGCAGGAGGGGAGGTGATGCAGGAGGGGAGGTGATGCAGGAGAGGAGGTGACACAGGAGAGGAGGTGACGCAGGAGAGGTGACGCAGGAGGGGAAGTGACGCAGGAGGGGAGGGGATGCAGGAGGGAGGTGACGCAGGAGGGGAGGTGACGCAGGAGGGGAGGTGACGCAGGAGGGGAGGTGATGCAGGAGGGGAGGTGACGCAGGAGGGGAGGTGACGCAGCAGGGAAGATGCTGAAGGGAAAGGTGGAGAGGAATGGAAAAAAAGAGAAAATAAAAATAGACTAAACTAAGTATAAACACACTTTTGTTACCCCCTCACCCCCACCCAATCCTCCCCACCCACTCATCCCCCACCCACTCTTGGAGCTTTTGCCTCTCCCTCATCTGTATTTTCGTAGCTCCTTTTCCCTTCTCTTTCCTTCTACCCATTGTCTTCCCCTCACACTAAGAATGTGGGGGAGGGGAAGCCTTGAGGAAGGGGCCAGCAAGCAAGCGGAAGTGAGGGGTAATGGACGGGGGGAGGGAGGGACCAATGGCGAGATGGCGCGAGGTAGGGAGAGAAGCTCTGAGAGAGAAGGGAGGGCAGAAGGTATGTTAGAGGGGGGGTGGAGGGAGGGAGGGAGGGAGGGGGTGGGAGAGGGGTCGGAAAGAGAGGGTGGGTGGAGGAAGGCAATATGAGAGGGGAGTGGAAGAGGGGAAGCTTGGCATGTATGGCTCTACCTCGAGAGTGACAGACACGCGAGAGAGGGGAGAAGTGGACTGATATGATAGTGGTGGTAGTAGTGGTAGTGGTGGTGGTAGTAGTGGTAGTGGTGATGGTAGTAGTGGTGGTGGTGATATTATTATTAGTAATAGTAGCAGTAGAAGTAGCAAGTAGTAGTAGTAGTAGTAGCAGTAGAAGTAGTAATAGTAGTAGTAGTAATCTTCCTGGATGTCGTGACATTTACCTTATCGTGTTCTCTGGAAGAAAGATCAGCTGACATAATTACTCCTAGGTCTTTCACATGTTCCTTTCTTTCTATTTGAGGTCTTCATTCTTTCCATATCGAAACTCAGTAAAAAGCAGGTATACCATGGGCACGGTAGCCTTTGATGTACCTCTGACAGGGTTCAAGAGTCTACATCCATGGAGTGAGAGATATGACACAGATAAGAGGTAAGGATGTTAGGAATTATTTCTTATAGAATGGTTGAAAAGTGGAAAGACTGAAAGGCAGACTTAACACACAGCTTCAGGAGTAGATATGACAGGGCACAAGAGACCATAAATCAGTGATATCCAACCAAGTATTCTTGAAGGCAGTGGCCAGGAGCTGAGTCTTGACCCCCACAAATACAATTCAATGAGCACTCTCTCTCTCATTGGGGTCGCAGTATGCAGCCTTAGAAAGTCTTCTATCAACACAGCACACAAACCACAACAGTTTGGTGTAACACCTGCGTTGTGGCCTTGGACACGCGCGTGTACTCGCCTGTTTGTCTTTGTGAGGGTCCAGTCTATAGGTTGTTGGGTGCGACTACAATATACTGACTCTTGACTTCATGGACAGTAGGGAAGCAGTGACATACCTGTGATATACCTGTGGCCGGTTTATGAGACCCAACACAGCCAGGCCTGGTGCCAGAATTAATGTTAAATTCCTGGTCAACCTGGTTGTTGCTATTGGCGACCCACTGGCCTACCTAGCCATCACAGTCTGGTTGATCTGGCACTTGGTGGTGGTAGTGATCCAGTTTACTCACGAAAACTTCTACAATTGTTCCGTCAATATTTTCTGGCAGCAGGTTAAAGAATCTTGTACCACGGATGTTGATACAGTGTTCTCTTATTGTGTCCACGGTGCCCCTGCTTTTCATTGGGTTCATTTTACACTTCCTCCACTATCTCCCACTCCAATATGTTATGGTAGTGTGTAGCTTTGTATATCACCAGGTCTCTCTAACTCTCGGCCGCTCCTATAAATACATTCCGAATGCTATGAGACGTTCCAAATACTTTAAATGCTTCATTGACTCTACGCGGGCAGTAAATAATCTCTGTTGTCTCTCCTGCCTTGTACTAAGCCCTGAGCACACTCTAGACAGCACAGTAGCCATAACGACCCATGTCATAAAGATCTTTAACAGGATGAGATGCCAAATTACAACCTTTATGGAACACTACAATCTGCACAACCCAAACCAGCAGGGTTTTAGAACTGGAAGATCATGCTTGCCCCTACTGCTGAACCACTATGACACAATTATGGAGGCGTTGGAAGAAAACCAAAACGCAAAGGCGTTTGACAAATGCGATCATAGGATGATTGCACACAACATGATGGCCACAGACATAACGGAGAAGGTAGGCAGATGGATTTTCAAATTTTGTAACACACATATAGCACAAAGAGTGGCAATAAGCAGAGCTCAGTACACCAAGGCAATGTCCTGGCACCTCTGCTGTTTCTAATCCTCATTGTAAACAGACAAAAACCGTCACAGTTTTGTATCATCATTTGCAGGTGACACTAAAATAAACACGAAAGTCACCTCCCTACAAGACACTGAAAAATTGCAAGAGGATACAATCAAGGTTTTCCAGTAGGCAGCGGAGAACATGACGTTCATTGGTAATAAGTTCCAGCTGCTGAGGTATGGAAAGAAAAAAGAACTCAAAAGGGACAATGTATACAAAATTCAAGAGGATTATAAAATAGAAGGAAAGGAACACTTGAAAGACCTGGGAGTAATTATGACCTTTCTTTCAAAGAACACAATATGGCAAATATCACGACAGCCAGGAAGATGACAGGGTGGATAATGAGAACTTTCAAAATAAGAGAAAGTGAAAATGGTGACACATGTATATACCTGGAAAACATTTACGGGCCTGGTCCCAAGCTGCCATAACAACATACTGGATTGAGAGGTATGGGATGAAGTGTAAAAGCAGGGGGGCCTTGGGAACAATATGAGTACAATGTATCACACTGCTGGGACAAGTATCTTCACCAGGTGGGTCAGTGGGCCGGCAGCAGCAACCGCCAGGTTGACCAGGCAAGCACCAGACGAGCCTAGCCCATGGCAGGGCTCCGGGAGTAGAAAGTCTCGGAACTTTGCTTTGAAAGTTCTCCTTATCCACCACGTCATGTTACTAACACTTGTTTCATCTACTTTATTCAGCTGCCTCTCTTACAGACAGTCAATACTTAAAATATTTTTATATTTTCTCTTCCCTGCCCATCCATCCATCCATCCTTCCCTGCCCAATCACCGCTTCTCCATTACCACAATCTCAACGCTCAATCGCCGTGTTTACCTTGTTTCCGGAAACTGCCTCAACAACTAGAGGGAACCAGGAAATTAATCCACTTTTGTAGAGGGTCCTATGTTCTCTCTCTCTCTCTCTCTCTCTCTCTCTCTCTCTCTCTTTCTCTTTCTCTCTCTCTCAGGATCAATAAGATTATAAGTATGAGCATCGAGATATTTCGTAGACACACACACACACACACACACACACACACACAAAACACACACATACACAAAGGCTTTTAATTAAATTTCAACGGAGTCAATTAAATCCGAGGATCACTTACCTGTCAGTCAGCGACTCAGGTACCCTAGGGGGGATTCAGGTACCCCAGGGGGGACTCAGGTACACCAGGGAGGGACTCAGGTACCCCAGGAGAGGGACTGAGGTACGAGTGAGAGATATGGGAGGAAGTGTAAAATAAACCCAGTGAGGAGCAGGGGTGCGGTGGGGACAATACGGGAGCACTGTATCAACATCCGGGGTCCCAGACTATTCAACATCTTACCAGAAGATATCAGAAACACGGCTGGAACCAGTGTAGAAGCCTTCAAGAGGAAACTGGACAAGTATCTTCACCAGGTGCCAGATCAACAAGGCTGTGATGGATATGTGGGGCAGCGGGCCTCCAGCAGCAACAGCCTGGTTGACCAGGCAAGCACCAGACGAGCCTGGCCCATGGCCGGGCTCAGAGAGTAGATAAACTCTCGAAACTCTTCAAAGACAAAGGTATATCAAAGGTCTCAGAAAACCCTGGGGGGACTCAACACCCCACCACCAACTTCATTCCTGTACACCTGCTAACCAACCAATCAACCAAACACGTAATCAACCAAACAAAAATGCACTCAACCAATCAATTAACCACACTATAAACTGTGAAAGTTAAAAAGCTGGGCAGTGAGGCCAGCTGAGGATGACTGACGTTAACACAGTTGGGGACACCAGGCAACCACACCACCAATGCACGGTTTCAACCATCAACCACAGCATGAAGAAGTGTTTTTACTATTTATGTTGTGGGTGAGTGTGTGGGTGAGTGTGTGGTGAGTGTGTGGTGAGTGTGTGTGGTGAGTGTGTGGTGGGTGAGTGTGTGGTGGGTGAGTGTGTGGGTGAGTGTGTGGGTGAGTGTGTGGTGAGTGTGTGTGGTGAGTGTGTGGTGGGTGAGTGTGTGGTGGGTGAGTGTGTGGGTGAGTGTGTGGGTGAGTGTGTGGGTGAGTGGGTGAGTGTGTGGGTGAGTGTGTGGGTGGTGAGTGTGGGTGAGTGTGTGGGTGGGTGTGTGGGGTGTGGGTGAGTGTGGTGAGTGTGTGGGTGAGGTGTGGGTGAGTGTGGTGAGTGTGGGTGAGTGTGGTGAGTGTGTGGTGAGTGTGGTGAGTGGTGAGTGTGTGGTGAGTGTGTGGGTGGGAGTGTGTGGTGAGTGTGGGGGGTGGTGAGTGTGGGTGAGTGTGTAAGGGTGAGTGTGGTGATGAGTGTGTGAAGGTGAGTGTGTAACTGGAGATTCATTTCTTGTATGCGAGATAGAAGCAAGATCGAGACTTAACCTCAGCTTTTCTCTAGTCACTCCGTAATAAGCAGATCGAAATTTAACCACCAGTGATCCTAACTCACCAGGGTCGATTTGAGGACCCCGTACTCCTCTCGACCCCGCAGTGGTCCCGGACCACCCCTCACAATGGTCTACCTCAGCCAGGACCCCACTGACGCAGTCTTTGTTTTTGAAGCAAGTTGCTGCGGCAACTTTAGGGAGTAATGACGCAGGAGTGAATGGATGGTCGGAGGGAGTGGAATGGAGAGAGGGAGGAAATGGAAGGAGGGAGGAAACAGACGGATCGATAGAGGGAGGGAGGGAGGACAGAGATGGATCGATGGAAGGGGAATGAGATGTAGAAAGGGAGGGAGGGTGGCATTGATAGAGGCAGTGATACAGTGAGTGAACAAGCCAGTGAGGCAGTGAGTCAACATTGGAGGGAGGGAGCGAGTGAGGCAGGGAGGGAGAGAGTGAGGGAGCGAGTGAGGCAGGGAGGGAGCAAGTGAGGGAGCGAGTGAGGCAGTGAGGGAGTGAACAAGTAACATAAAATACAAATCACAAGTGTCCAGCAGGAACACTTGTGATTGACTACCTCAAGAAGCTAAGACTTTAAAGGTGCCCCCCACACTTCCTACATCACACCGGCAGCCGCCAACCTCCGGAATACAGGAAGGCCCCGCTTTACAGCGCTTCGCTTTACGGCGTTTCGCTAATACTGCAGTTTTCAATTATACCCAATCTTCATTAATTCAGATTTCCTGTAACAAATGTGTTCAGCACTCACTATAATCTAAGGATGAAAATATTTTGAAGTAATGTGAGAGCTGTATATGCATTTTTTAGGCCTAGCTCTATTGCTCACTTATTATATGATAGTGTAATCATGTTATCAAGCTTTTAGATGCTTTTGAAAAAGGTTATGTTTCATTTTACTGCATAAGCGGAGCCCTCCTGTACCTCAGGGAATCCTTCACAGGGAAGGTATCCCCTGAGATATTCCTCTCTTAGGAAATCCTTCACAGGGAAGGTATCCTCTGAGATATTCCTCCCTCAGGGAGTCCTTCACAGGGAAGGTATCCTCTGAGATATTCCTCCCTCAGGGAGTCCTCCACAGGGAGGATAATTCTCAGAACCGTCGAGATAATACATAAAACAGGAAACAGTGACGTGACGTGATCTGGGGTTATGTGTCTTCTTTTCTGTGACATAAGACGGCCATATTTCTCAAAGACTTTCACAAAGCCTGTGTACATTACATCATCATTTTGCTTTCCTTCCATTGTGTCCAAAACTATGTTATAATGGTGTAGCAGCGGGAGCGAGAGGCAGGAGTGACCTTGTGCCAACCCTCGTTGTCTTGGGTCGTGTAAATGTTGTGATTACATGAGTTGGGCAATCGTACTTCTCAGCAATATTTCAAATATCTTCATAATGCTTCACTGGCATCTTACAGGAGTGGGGCTCAATCAGCGGCTATTAAAAGCTTGTGTTATGACACCTGTCTAAACTGCCTCCACAGTATATTTCATTATTTAAAAACAAGAATGGAGGGTCACTGTAGCAGGACTACTGGCCTATGCTTGACAGGTTCCTAAACCTGACCTGACCACTGGAAGCCTGTACGACCACGCTATCGACGACTTCACTGGAAGCCTGTACGACCACGCTATCGACGACTTCACTGCATCTTCTTCACCGTCTTGCTGTCAGACAGTGAACTCCATGTGAGTCACTGTATTTCACTGACAACAACAGAGACAAACACAACCCACACTCGATAATGAAAATCAACATTATTTCATTTGTTTTTGTTTTTCTTACGAGTGAGACAAACCTGTGACCAATTTCGAGGATTGTTAAACCCTCGCAGCCAGACATTTCTGTTGTGTATCTGGTCAACTAGGCTGTTGCTACTAGTGGCTCCAATGGTTGACTTGATACTTGTAGCAGATGGCAGGTCAAAATAGTATTGACTGTCTTCTAAAGGAAACTTGACAAGCTCCTGAACAAACTTCCTAATTAAATGGGTTGAGGTGTTGAAGTTGCATCACATGCAACAAGCACCAATAGCTTCTTTGATCAGGCTATGAACAGGCAGGCCTGGTCTGGGAGAGAGTCGCAGGGACTATCATCCCCGAAAGTATTACTACATTGCTAAAATAATGCCAAACACACACACACACACACACACACAAACACACAGTGAAGATGCGTGGCCAGGAGCTATGAATCGACCCCTGCAACCACAACTAGGTGAGTACACACACACTTAAGAATCAGAAAACGCCTCTCATCCCCGTCACAAAAATAAATAAAAATACATCCTTGGTATTGTGGTTGCAAGTTCTTCAACACTGTTGTGTGTTAAGGATGGTGTGTTGTTAAGGATGGTGTGTTGTTAAGGATGGTGTGTTGTTAAGGATGGTGTGGTGTTAAGGATGGTGTGTTGTTAAGGATGGTGTGGTGTTAAGGATGGTGTGTTGTTAAGGATGGTGTGGTGTTAAGGATGGTGTGTTTTTAAGGATGGTGTGTTGTTAATGTGTGTGTTAAGGATGGTGTGGTGTTAAGGATGGTGTGTTGTTAAGGATGGTGTGTTGTTAAGGATGGTGTGGTGTTAAGGATGGTGTGTTGTTAAGGATGGTGTGTTGTTAAGGATGGTGTGTTGTTAAGGATGGTGTGTGTTAAGGATGTGGTGTTGGATGTGTGTGTTAAGGATGGTGTGTGTTAAGGATGGTGTGTTGTTAAGGATGGTGTGGTGTTAAGGATGGTGTGTTGTTAAGGATGGTGTGTTGTTAAGGATGGTGTGGTGTTAAGGATGGTGTGTTGTTAAGGATGGTGTGTGTTAAGGATGGTGTGTTGTTAAGGATGGTGTGTTGTTAAGGATGGTGTGTTGTTAAGGATGGTGTGTTGTTAAGGATGGTGTGTTGTTAAGGATGGTGTGTTGTTAAGGATGGTGTGGTGTTAAGGATGGTGTGGTGTTTAGGATGGTGTGGTGTTCAGGATGGTGTGGTATTTAGGATGGTGTGGTGTACACCGAGGGTGGTATTATAACAACAATAACTGGATTTAATCAAGGTAGTTCATCGCGTGTTCAGATGAGTGCATCATGCGGGTGTGAGGCAACTACTCGTTGCTAGTCAGAGTGAGGAGAGGAGCACCAGGGTAAGTTACCTCGCATGTAGGGTCACCCTGAAGCTTGAGTTCCTCACGAGCCTCAGAATACTTAAGACTATACTAGAGTCTAGTCTCTGTATGGGTGTGTAAGCTGCAGCTTAGGAATTCTTATTCTCTCTCTCTCACTCATTTTTTTTCTCTCTCTCATGTTATGGTATTTGTTAAACCGACTGTATATACCTGAAGGCAGCTTCCAGGGGCCAAGGCCACCGCCGCCTGGTCCTAGACCAGGCCTCCCGGTGGATCAAGGCTTGATCAACCAGACTGTTACTGCTGGCCACACACTTTTTTGGTGAAATATACGGTTACTCAAAAGGTGTACAACTCAATCCTCATTGACTGGCTCTACTGACTGTGTTTACCTGGTACCTTGAACAATCCTCATTGACTGGCTCTACTGACTGTGTTTACCTGGTACCTTGAACGGACACGTACAACAAGCCTCTTAAAGTACCTGTGTTCGTGACAGCTGGGAAATTAAGCATGGACACAGTCACCAGTAGTCACCAGCTGGTGAAAAAATCCCGAAAAGAAAACGTGAGGCGGTGGTAAGACAGGTAGGTGTGTTGAACGTTATCAACAATATTACTCGGTCTCCTTGATGATGGTGAGAGCTCTTGATCCAGGGAACAGAGGCTGTCCTTACCTTGGATCAAACTTGACTACCTCCACATATCTGTGATCTTTATCAGGGGCTCCCCTACTACCGCAGCCCATACTAAGGCCAGGTTTCTCTGTTGACAGCCTGGTAAACCAGGCTATTAGTGCAGCTACACGCAATCCAACTTATGCACCACAGTTCAGTTAATCACGAACTGATTTGACGTACTTTCAAGTTTCTGAAGACAGTCAGGGTCTCTTGGTATTCCTTATAAATGACATATGAAACATTTGGGTACTTTATTGAGGAATGTTTGCCACACAGTGGCTTCATCAGTCAACAAGTGGAAGGTGTGAAGAGGAGTTTTGAGGTATCAGCCGGCCTGGAGTCGATGTTCAGTCCACATCTTGAAATGACAGCATATGTCGAGAGGTGGCTTTATACGTAGTCAGGTAGGTGAAGCAGCAGGAGGCGGTCATAGTGGACCATCCACTAGCTGTAGATCTCGTCCAAGGTTGGACAAGTGTGAGAATCTGCTTGTACTAAGATCCCAAGAGTTGTTGCACAGACAGGGTAGATGAATGGTCAGAGAACCGACAGTTATAATTAGACACATATGCAACATTTGGGCATCTTATTGAGGGAAAAGTCTCACACACAGTGGCTTCATCAGTCCATACAGTGGAAAGGTGGAGAGGAGCTTGAGGTACAGTCCCGGCTGGGTCGATGTGTTCAGTCCATCAATCTGTAGAAATGACAGCATATGTCCGTAGAGGTGGCTTATACTGTAGTTAGGTGAGGTGAAACAGCAGGAGGCGGGGTCATAGTGGTACCATCCACTAGTCTAAGTAGATCTTCGTCCAAAGGTTGGACAAGTGTTGAAGAATTCGTTTGTATTAAGATCCCAAGACATATGCTGTCATTTCTACAAGATTGATGGACTGAACACATCGACTCCAGGCCGAGGGACTGATTACCTCAAAACTCCTACTCTCCTTACACCTTTCCACTTTGTATTGACTGATGAAGCCACTGTGTGGCGAAACGTTTCTCAATAAAGATACCCAAATGTTGCATATGTGTCTAATTTATAACTTGTCGGTTCTCTGAACCATTCATCTATACCCTGTCTGACACAGCAACATCTTGGGATCTTAATACAAACGAATTCTTCAACACTTGTCCAACCTTTGGACGAAGATCTACTTAGACTAGTGGATGGTACCACTATGACCCCGCCTCCTGCTGCTTCACCTCACCTAACTACAGTATATAAGCCACCTCTACGGACATATGCTGTCATTTCTACAAGATTGATGGACTGAACACATCGACTCCAGGCCGAGGGACTGATTACCTCAAAACTCCTACTTCTTACACCTTTCCACTTTGTATTGACTGATGAAGCCACTGTGTGGCGAAACGTTTCTCAATAAAGATACCCAAATGTTGCATATGTGTCTAATTTATAACTTGTCGGTTCTCTGAACCATTCATCTATACCCTGTCTGACACAGCAACATCTTGGGATCTTAATACAAACGAATTCTTCAACACTTGTCCAACCTTTGGACGAAGATCTACTTAGACTAGTGGATGGTACCACTATGACCCCGCCTCCTGCTGCTTCACCTCACCTAACTACAGTATATAAGCCACCTCTACGGACATATGCTGTCATTTCTACAAGATTGATGGACTGAACACATCGACTCCAGGCCGAGGGACTGATTACCTCAAAACTCCTACTCTCCTTACACCTTTCCACTTTGTATTGGACTGATGAAGCCACTGTGTGGCGAAACGTTTCCTCAATAAAGATACCCAAATGTTGCATATGTGTCTAATTTATAACTTGTCGGTTCTCTGAACCATTCATCAATTCCCCTTATGTATGAAGGGTGTTGAAGAGTCTTGGTCTCTTAACACTTATTGACTTATCTCTCGGTGTACTCGTGGCACCACAGCTTTCATTTGGGGTATTTTTTCATCATCTCTCAATCCTCTTGCTTTTGTAGGGAGTAATTTCGGTGCGCAGATTTTAGATCAGTCCCTCCAGAATTTTCCAGATGTAAATTATGGTGTATCTTTCTCACCTACGAGTTTTTAATTCTTGAATTTTGCCTTAACAGAGTTAGTGAAACTTGTCCCCATTAAACATTATATTGTCAGTGGCCCACTGATAGACTTAGTTAACATTACCTCGAAGACTTGCTGTGTCCTCAATGGATGACACTCACACAAACTCTAGATTCGTCTGCAAAGGATCTCTCTCTCTCTCTCTCTCTCTCTCTCTCTCTCTCTCTCTCTCTCTGCCGGGTATGAGAATGAGAAAGAGAATTGGGGAGAACTGGGGCAAGATTTTTGCTGGTTTATTGTGCACCTCATACCCATCACGTGGATACACGAAAAACCTAGGAACTAGGCTCTAAATAAAGAAAGGAAGTACAGTTAGGGTTCAGCATCTGTATTCATTGTGGAGTCCTGTGTCATGTGCAGTCCTTCAGGGGCAGCTTTTCACTGTGGCAGTCTTGTGATTCATCTGTGGCAGCTCTGTGTTTCACTGTGACAGTCTCTGTGTTCACTGTGACAGTCTCTGTGTTCATTGTGGCAGTCTCTGTGTTCACTGTGAGTCTCTGTGTTCACTGTGAGTCTCTGTGTTCACTGTGAGTCTCTGTGTTCACTGTGACAGTCTGTGTTCACTGCAACAGTCTCTGTTCACTGCAACAGTCTCTGTGTTCACTGACAGTCTCTGTGTTCACTGTGGCAGTCTCTGTGTTCACTGCAACAGTGTGTGTTCACTGTGACAGTCTGTGTGTTTACTGTGACAGTCTCTGTGTTCACTGTGGCAGTCTGTGTTCACTGCAACAGTCTGTGTGTTCACTGTGACAGTCTCTGTGTTCACTGTGACAGTCTCTGTGTTCACTGTGACAGTCTCTGTGTTCACTGTGACAGTCTCTGTGTTCACTGTGACAGTCTCTGTGTTCACTGTGACAGTCTCTGTGTTCACTGTGACAGTCTGTGTTCACTGTGAGTCTCTGTGTTCACTGTGACAGTCTCTGTGTTCACTGTGGCAGTCTCTGTGTTCACTGTGGCAGTCTCTGTGTTCACTGTGACAGTCTCTGTGTTCACTGTTACAGTCTCTGTGTTCACTGTGACAGTCTCTGTGTTCACTGTGACAGTCTGTGTGTTCACTGTGACAGTCTGTGTGTTCACTGTGACAGTCTCTGTGTTCACTGTTACAGTCTCTGTGTTCACTGTGACAGTCTCTGTGTTCACTGTGACAGTCTCTGTGTTCACTGTGGCAGTCTCTGTGTTCACTGTGACAGTCTGTGTGTTCACTGTTACAGTCTCTGTGTACACTGTGACAGTCTCTGTGTTCACTGCAACAGTCTCTGTGTTCACTGCAACAGTCTCTGTGTTCACTGTGACAGTCTCTGTGTTCACTGTGACAGTATGTGTGTTCAGTGACAGTCTCTGTGTTCACTGTGACAGTCTGTGTGTTCACTGTGACAGTCTGTGTGTTCACTGTGACAGTCTGTGTGTTCACTGTGACAGTCTGTGTGTTCACTGTGACAGTCTGTGTGTTCACTGTTACTCTCTTCGCACGATTTGTTGAAAAATTAAAACTCAATCTACACACTTGTCCAGTTATTCCTTTTACACGCATTTTGTTATGTCGTTTGTGCCAGATTACACTTGTGTCTCACTCAGTTACTCCTCCTCCAACACCTTTCTAATCAAATCTCCTCCTCAACACTCTCCTTTCCTTTCAACACCTCTCTTTCTCAACACTCTCTTTCCTCCAACACCTCTCTCTTTCCTCCAACATCTCCCTCCCCTCCAACACCTCTCTCTCCCCTCCAACACCTCGTATCTACGTCACCTCCACGACGTTGGTTCCTCTATGACTCCTCCAATGCCTCTGACCTCCATCACCTCAGCTGTTCCGTCACCTCAGCTCCTGTTCCGTCACCTCAGCTGCTCCGTCACCTCAGCTCGTTCTTCACCTCAGCTCCTGTTCCTTCACCTCAGCTGCTCCGTCACCTCAGCTGTTCCGTCACCTCAGCTGTCCGTACTCACCTCCGTCACCTCAGTCTGTTCCGTCACCTCAGCTCCTGTTCTCACTCAGCTGCTCCGTCATCTCAGCTGTTCCGTCACCTCAGCGTTCCGTCACCTCAGCTCCTGTTCCGTCACCTCAGCTGTTTTCATCGCTGCTCCGTCACCTCAGCTGTTCCTCTCAGCTGCTCCGTCACCTCAGCTCCTGTTCCGTCACCTCAGCTCCTGTTCCGTCACCTCAGCTGCTCCGTCACCTCAGCTGCTCCGTCACCTCAGCTGTTCCGTCACCTCAGCTGTTCCGTCACCTCAGCTCCTGTTCCGTCACCTCAGCTGTTCCGTCACCTCAGCTCCTGTTCCGTCACCTCAGCTGTTCCGTCACCTCAGCTCCTGTTCCGTCACCTCAGCTGCTCCGTCACCTCAGCTGTTCCGTCACCTCAGCTGTTCCGTCACCTCAGCTCCTGTTCCGTCACCTCAGCTGTTCCGTCACCTCAGCTGTTCCGTCACCTCAGCTCCTGTTCCGTCACCTCAGCTGCTCCGTCACCTCAGCTGCTCCGTCACCTCAGCTGTTCCGTCATCAGTATGCTAAACTTTCCTCATTACACTGTCCTCAGCTCGTTCAACCCCCCCCTCCCGGACACTTCCCTCCCCTCCCCCTACTCATTGTTGTCTCCCTTTCCCCTTACGGTGCATCTCCTTACTATCAGTCTTCCCCTCACCCTTCCCTCTCCCTCCCCTTCCCTCTCCCTCCCCTTTCAGAGTGGTTCTCCACGACAGTTACACCAATATAATTTGTGGTGGATCCTTGTCTCCCACTGATTACAACTCCCACAGTGGATACTGTGAAGTGTGGGGGATGAGGGGCGTGGGGGATGAGGGGCGTGGGGGATGAGGGGCGTGGGTGAGGTGGGATGAGGTGGGGATGAGTGTGGGGGATGAGGAGTGTGGGATGAAGAGAGACTAGGGAGGGGAGAGGAAGTAGATGGGAAAGGGGAAGGTGAAAAACAGACTGGGGTTGGAGGGGTGAAGGAAGGAGCAAGATGGAGGGTGAGGAAGGAGGGACGATATGAGGGGTGAGGGAAGGAGGGGTGAAGGGTAGGCTCCTTACAACAAGCCTAGGCCAGCCTGGCCCAGCAGCAGATCGATAGTAACGGTATCATGTGTTTGACGCGACCACCACCAAGACCACCACCACCACCACAAGCATAACACACAGACCACCAGACCACCACCACCACCAAGACCACCACCACCACCACCACCAAGACCACCACGCACCACCACCAAGACCACCACACCACCACCAAGACCACCACCACCACCACCACCAAGACCACCACCACCACCACCACCAAGACCACCACCACCACCAAGACCACCACCACCACCAAGACCACCACCACCACCACCACCACACCACACCACAAGACACCACCACCAAGACCACCACCACCACCACCAAGACCACCACCACCACCACCACCAAGACCACCACCAACACCACCACCACCAAGACACCACCACCACCAAGACCACCACCACCACCAAGACCATCACACCACCACCACCAAGACCATCCACCACCCCCAAAGACCACACACCACCACCAAGACCATCACCCACCACCACCAAGACCATCACCACCACCACCACCAAGATCACCACCACCACCACCACCACCACCACCAAGACCACCACCACCACCACAAAAGACCACCACCACCACCACCAAGACCACCACCACCACCAAGACCACCACCACCACCAAGACCACCACCACCACCAAGACCATCAACACCACCACCACCAAGACCATCACCACCACCACCACCAAGACCACCACCACCACCAAGACCACCACCACCACCAAGACCATCACCACCACCAAGACCATCACCACCCCCAAACCCCACCACCATCACACCACCACCACCAAGACCACCACCACCACCAAGACCATCACCACCACCAAAGACCATCACCACCACCACCAAGACCACCACCACCACCACCAAGACACAAACCACCACCACCACCAAGACCACCACACCACCACCAAAAGACCATTAACACCACACCACCAAGACCATCCACCACCACCACCACAAGACCACCACCACCACCAAGACCACCACCACCACCAAGACCATCACCACCACCAAGACCATCACCACCACCACCACCAAGACCATCACCACCACCACCACCAAGACCATCACCACCACCAAGACCACCACCACCAAGACCACCACCACCACCAAGACCATCACCACCACCACCAAGACCACCACCACCACCACCACCAAGACCATCACCACTACCAAGACCATCACCACCACTAAGACCATCACCACCACTAAGACCATCACCACCACTAAGACCACCACCATCACCACCACTAAGACCATCACCACCACTAAGACCATCACCACCACTAAGACCATCACCACCACTAAGACCATCACCACCACCACCACCATCACCACCACTAAGACCATCACCACCACCAAGACCATCACCACCACTAAGACCATCACCACCACTAAGACCATCACCACCACTAAGACCATCACCACCACTAAGACCATCACCACCACCACCACCATCACCACCACCAATGCAAAGTTCTAAATATTGGACAGGACAATAACCATGCCACATATAAACTAAATAATGTAGATCTTAATACTACTGATTGCGAAAAGGATTTAGGAGTTCTGGTTAGCAGTAATCTAAAACCAAGACAGCAGTGCATAACTGTTCGCAATAAAGCAAACAGAATCCTTGGCTTCATATCAAGAAGCATAAATAATAGGAGTCCTCAGGTTGTTCTTCAACTCTATATATCCTTGGTTAGGCCTCATCTAGATTATGCTGCACAGTTTTGGTCACCGTATTACAGAATAGATATAAATTGTCTGGAAAACGTAAGGTACTAGTGTAAGGTACTAGTCCTTAAGTGTAAGGTACTAGTCCTTGGTAATGAAAATATCCCTCGAATTTATAAACTAGGTGAAGTAGAGCTTGATCATACAGAATGTGAAAAAGACTTGGGAGTCATGGTAAGCAGGAATCTAAAGCCAAGACAACAGTGCCTAAGTGTGCGCAATAAGGCTAACAGATTACTAGGATTTATTTCAAGAAGTATAAGCAACAGAAGTCCAAAAGTTATTTTACAGCTCTATACATCACTAGTGAGACCTCATTTGGATTATGCAGCTCAGTTTTGGTCTCCTTACTACAGGATGGATATAGATTCATTGGAGAACATACAAAGAAGAATGACTAAAATGATTTACAGTATAAGAAATCTCCCGTATGAAGATAGACTTAGAGCGTTGAATCTCCACTCTCTGGAGAGACGTAGAATGAGGGGAGATATCATCGAGGTGTACAAGTGGATGATGGGCATAAACAAAGGAGATATTAATAAAATACTGAGGATATCGAACCAAGTAAGAACCAGAAATAACGGATTTAAATTGGATAAATTTAGATTTAGAAAGGACATAGGCAAGTACTGGTTTTCGAACAGAGTTGTAGATGCGTGGAACAATCTTCCGAGTAGGGTGATAGAGGCTAGGACCTTGGGTGGCTTTAAAAAGAGATTGGACAAATATATGAGTGGGAGGGGCTGGGTTTGATTTGTGTCGTGAGTACGAGAATAAATTCTTAGGTAGTGGTGGTTTTGATAAGGACCTGCCTTGTATGGGCCAGTAGGCCTTCTGCAGTGTTCCTCCATTCTTATGTTCTTATGACTAAGTTGATCCCTTGTATCAGAAATCTTGCCTATGAGGATAGACTGAGAGCCCTGAATCTGCACTCTCTAGAAAGGCGTAGAATTAGGGGGGATATGATTGAGGTGTATAAATGGAAAACAGGAATAAATAAAGGGGATGTAAATAGCGTGCTAAAAATATCTAGTATTGACAGGACACGCAGCAATGGCTTTAAGTTGGATAAATTCAGATTCAGGAAGGATATAGGAAAGCATTGGTTTGGTAATAGAGTTGTCGATGAGTGGAACAAACTCCCGATTACAGTTATAGAGGCTAAAACGTTGTGTAGTTTTAAAAATAGGCTAGATAAATATATGAGTGGGTGCGGGTGGGTGTGAGTTGGTCCTGACTAGCTTGTGCTACTAGGTCAGATGCCGTGCTCCTTCCTTAAGTGAATGTAACCTGACCTGGCTGGGTCGGGACATTGGCTTAAGCCGGTGAGAGACTTGGATCTGCCTCGCATGGGCCAGTAGGCCTGCTGCAGTGTTCCTTCTTTCTTATGTTCTTATGTTCTTAAGACCATCATCACCACCACCACCAAGACCATCACCACCACCAAGACCATCACCACCACCAAGACCATTACCACCACAACACACCACCATCACCATAACACACCACCACCACCATAACACACCACCACCACCACCAAGACCATCACCACCATAACACACCACCGCCAAGACCACCACCACCAAGACCACCACCACCAAGACCATCACCACCATAACACACCACCACCAAGACCATCACCACCATAACACACCACCGCCAAGACCACCACCACAACCATAACACATCACCATCACACTATAACCAAGCGGCCACATTATAACCAGGAACACCCATGGTAGGGGTTACTAACATATTATGAAGAGTATGAACGTTATGTGCTGCTTGTGTGTGTGTGTGTGTGTGTGTGTGTGTAGTGTGTGTGTGTGTGTGTGTATCTGATGTCCTGGCAGTCTGGCAGACACGGTGTGTACCTGATGTCGTGGAAGTCTGGCAGACACGGTGTGTGTACCTGAGGTCGTGGAAGTCTGGCAGACACGGTGTGTGTACCTGAGGTCGTGGAAGTCTGGCAGACACGGTGTGTGTACCTGAGGTCGTGGAAGTCTGGCAGACACGGTGTGTGTACCTGAGGTCGTGGAAGTCTGGCAGACTCAGCTCACCTGATGGAAGAAAGAAAAACGAATCATTAGATTTAAGATTAGCAATTAAATGAAAATTTATATGGTTGGACCTGCCTAGCATGGGCCAGTAGGCCTGCTGCAGTGCTCCTTCTTATGATAATACAAGTGATGGCTCTCGCTGCCCGACCTCACACCGGGAGACCCAAACTGCGAAGGAAACACAACAATAACAAGAAGTGATAATAAACAAGGAAACTGAGAGAGAACAGAAAGTCACAACACCTCCAGGTAGGTAGCTAGACTTACCAGACTGACTCTTGTGACCACGTCCCTCCAGGTAGGTAGCTAGACTTACCAGACTGACTCTTGTGACCACGTCCCTCCAGGTAGGTAGCTAGACCTACCAGACTGACACTTGTGACCACGTCCCTCCAGATAGGTAACTAGACCTACCAGACTGACACTTGTGACCACGTCCCTCAGGTAGGTAGCTAGACCTACAAGACTGTATTGCGGCCCCAGAATGGGCCCCCAATGTATATATCTGTTTATAATGTATCTTTTCCATTTTCTATAATTTTATATTGCTGATATTCTCGATAATAGCTAAATCGTTAATATCTTGCTTTATACTATTATTGGACTTATATTTGACATTATTTGACTTAGCTATGTTCAATAGGTAGGATGTAACATTATAAATTGTGCTCATGGAGTTGACAAACTACCGATTATGACACTACGCTTGTTGTACTGCCGGCGCCTAGTTGTTGGGAGGGAGTCACTTGATTCCACCTGAGGTGGGTGGCTGCTGCGCCTTCCTCAAGAGCACTACGCAGCTGGACATCGTTGAGTCAACACCTCTCTCCTGTCTCTGCTTGTTTTCTCGCCATTTAGACTCTGTTTGGGTAGAGTATGTATTCGGTGGTGAGACGAAACATACTTCTCAGGACTCTGTTCACAGAGGATAGACTAGACAGTGATTTTCGACGTTTTTCTGGGTTTTGTGTCACATTGACACTCTGAGATAACTCAGGTCTCTAGCTACAGCTCCTGACCTAATTCGAGAAGGCATCTGTGCACCATCACAGTTTGGGATTGTTTATGCTGAACCTAGCTTCAGTAGAAAGGGAGTTTTGTGACTGTTTTGGAGGATCTATTGATGGTCCCCAGTTAGGGTCGTTTTTCTATCTCCTGGTTCCTGACGCTGTGTTGCTGTTGCCTGTTATATTGCTGTTCTGCGAATTGGTCATTTTACTGGCCAATCAAGCTGTTCTGATTGTCAGTTTGTTAGAGAAGCTATCTTATGAGAAGTTCAGTCGGACACTGTTTGAGTCGAGTCTTAGAGTTACCTGGAGCACATTCATACACACATATATTCTTATTTGCATATATTTGTATTATTATAATTACTGACATTGTACCTGATGGTACTTCAGAGTCATTTGGATATATGTGCCCTCAGCACAGCATTATTCTATATGAGAGCAGTGTAGGAGCTAACCTCCTAATTCATAACTTAATGAACATTCTGATCATATGTACATTTATTTACTTTGAAACTCTAGACACTAACTTTGTTAATAAACATATTAAATTTTATGCTTTGGTTAGTACCCTATCAGTTGTAATCCTCATGAGGACTATTGAAAATGTTGGATAACTGGACCAGGATACTGACTTTGTTGCAAAAGCCCAGTAACAGGCTGGATGCAAGAAGGGCTATCCTTTCTAGTGTTCACTGGAGATGTCTATTACTAATAGATATCGTGTCATTTTGTAACAGACTGACACTTGTGACCAGGTCCTCCAGGTAGGTAGCTAGACCTACCAGAATGACACTTGTGACCAGGTCCTCCAGGTAGGTAGCTAGACCTACCAGAATGACACTTGTGACCAGGTCCTCCAGGTAGGTAGCTAGACCTACAAGACTGACACTTGTGACCAGGTCCTCCAGGTATGTAGCTAGACCTACCAGACTGACACTTGTGACCAGGTCCTCCAGGTATGTAGCTAGACCTACCAGACTGACATTTGTGACCACGTCCCCCTCCCACCTGGCCCATTAACTACACCATTAACCTGGATCATTAACTGACACCATTAACCTGGACCATTAACTGACACCATTAACCTGACCATTAACCTGTACCATTAACTAAGACCATTAACCTGTACCATTAACTAAGACCATTAACCTGTACCATTAACTAAGACCATTAACCTGTACCATTAACTAAGACCATTAACCCTAAGACCATTAACCAGTACCATTAACCTGTTCCATTAACTAAGACCATTAACCTGGACCATTAACTAGTGCATATATATTTTCATTGAGTAAAACTGTTATTGTGGATGAGTTACACAAGGGTAACAAAGGTGCCGCTGATGTACCTCTGATGGATTTCCAGTTTTTCTATTCTTGGAGCCCGGGTCCTGGACCAGACTTGTTTGGTGCTTGCCTGGTCAACCAGGCTGTTGCTATATTCCATCAGTCTATTCTCAATGTCTGATGAATCGCATAGAATAAAAAGAGTAGTGGGGGGATGGAGGCGTATAGGCTGTGTAGGCGTGAATTTTACTGGATTCATTTTAAGAACTGGAGAATGAATCTTTCGGTCCAATTTCAACTCTTAGTGGTGATGTGTTTTGTGTGTTGACGAGACACAAGTATGAGACCAGTCATGCTGAGAGTGTAACACTGTTGTGAGAGGGAGAGTAGTATCTCCCTGGATGTTGTTGTCTACCAACCTACCCTCCCTTGTGGCTCACCCTGGCACCAACAACAGCCTGGGTCATCACCACAGAAGCCTGGTCACAGAACCAGGAGCACCAACAACCAGGTTGATCACCACAGAAGCCTGGTCACAGACCAAGGGACCCACGACGGCACAACTCTCAAATCAGACACAGGTAAATCATGACTCACCACAGAGTCACAGCCACAGAAAGTGTTATAAAAAAAACTGAATGGCGTGGAAAAAATATATGACAATTTTGGGTGTGGGGGAGGACGTAATAACAGGAGGAAGAGAGAGAGAGAGAGAGAGAGAGAGAGAGAGAGAGAGAGAGAGAGAGAGAGAGAGAGGTAAATGTCATTAGTGAGTTGATTACTATCCCTCTTGTCTCTCCCCCTCCTCTTCCTCCTCCTCCTCTTCTTCCTCCTCGACCACCAGGAAGAAGAGAAAGGGGAGAAGAAAGAGGCAGAGGAGCAGCAAGAGAGAGACAAAGAGAACAATAAAAACAAGAGGAAGAGAAATGGGAAGAAGAGAAAGGGAAAGAGAAGGAAAAAAAAGAGAAGTTGAAAAGGTGAAGAATTAATGAGGGAGAACAATGGATAAAGGGAGAAACAAAGGGGAAAGAAAATGAGAAGAGAAAAAAAGAGGAAAGAGGAAGGAAACAGAAGCAAGGAGAAAATAGAATAAGGGAACCAGAGGGAAGGACAAATAGATGGAAAGGAAGCAGGGAGAAAGAGGAGGCAAGAAGAAAGAAGAGATGGGAATGACAGGTAGAAGGGAGGGGAAATAAAATGGAAGGGAAAAAAAGGGGCGGTGGATGTGTTATTCTGAGAGATGGAAGGGAAGGGGTGATGGGGTGGAGGGGGTGATGGGGTGAAGGGGGACGATGGGGTGGAGGGGGACGATGGGATGGAGGGGGACGATGGGTTGGAGGGGGACGATCGGGTGGAGGGGGACGATCGGGTGGAGGAGTGATAGATGGGTGTTGGGGAGGAGAAATGGGTGAAGAGGAGGGGTGGGGAGGATATAAGTTAATGGGGCGAGGCTCTCCCATACCTGAAGCTGAGTATGGCTTTATTTAAATCTAGCTAGTGTGTATGGTTGTAACACATGGTGGCTGCATGCTGGTGCTGCGCACTCGAGGATCAACCTCACCTAACTTGAGCACAACAACCTTGGCGAATCTTTAAGGCTCCCGAAGGCTACACCTTGGCTACCTAATTTTGAACTACGTTAAACAGTAGATAGGTACCTCTGTTGTTACCTACTGGAGGTGCCAAGGTTAGCCTGGCTGTGATAACTAAACAGGCGTGCAGGTCGCTAACAGCAACAGTCTGGGTGACCAAGACAGCAACGGGTCACAGGTAAACGACAAGTTGCCTACTATCTAGTACACGATCTGTCGTGTAGTTGTACTTCGTTTCCGGTCTTTTCTTTTAAATCTCTTCTCATTACTTTGCTGTTACTGTGAATGAACTCCAGCAGCCACTTTCGTGACAAGCCTGGCCCAGGGCCGGGCTGCGGGAGTAGGAAAACTCCGGAAACCCTTCAAGTGGCTACCAGTGATCTTGGCGTTGTTGTGTGGCTTCCAGTGATCTTGGCGTTGTTTGGCTTTACTTGGTTGTTGTGTGTCTTGCTTGATCTGGTTTACGGTGTCTCAGTGATCTTGGATTGTGTTCGATTGATCTTGGAGTTATGTGTCTTGCATTGATCTTGGAGTTGTTACGGTGTCTTGCAGTGATCTAGGAGGTATATACCTTTGAAGAGTTTCGAGAGTTTATCTACTCTCTGAGCCCGGCAATGGGCCAGGCTAGTCTGGTGCTTGCCTGGTCAACCAGGCTGTTGCTGCTGGAGGCCCGCTGCCTCACATATCCATCACAGCCTGGTTGATCTGGCACCCGATGAAGATACTTGTCCAGTTTCCTCTTGAAGGCTTCTACACTGGTTCCAGCGATGTTTCGGATATCTTCTGGTAAGATGTTGAATAGTCTGGGACCCCGGATGTTAATACAGTGCTCCCGTATTGTCCCCACCGGACCCCTGCTCCTCACTGGGTTTATTTTACACTTTCTCCCATATCTCTCACTCCAGTATGTTGTTATGGCAGTGTGCAGATTTGGGACCAGGCCCTCAAGTACTTTCCAAGTATATATTATCATGTATCTATCTCTCCTCCGCTCCAATGAGTACATGTTCAAGACTTGAAGGCGTTCCCAATAATTTGGATGTTTCAATGGCTCAATGTGAGCCGTAAACGATCTCTGAATTTGTTCCAGCTCTGATATTTCTCCTGCTTTGAACGGGGCCGTCAGCACTGAGCAGTATTCTAAGTGAGGGAGCACTAGCGATTTGAATAGTGTCACCATCGGCATTATTTCCCTTGTTTTGAAAGTTCTCAATACCCACCCCGTCATCTTCCTGGCTGTTGTGATCTTTGTCTTGTTATGGTCTTTAAACGACAGATCAGCAGACATAATTATTCCCAAGTCCTTTACGTGTTCCTTTCGTTCTATGTGGTGACCCTCTTGCGTTTTGTATATAGTGTTCCTTTTGAGTTCTTCATTTTTTCCATACCTAAGCAGCTGAAACTTATCACCATTGAACGTCATGTTGTTCTCCACTGCGTCACGGTATCAGTCACGGTGTCAGTGTCAGTCACGGTGGTCACAGTGTCAGTCAGTGTCACTCACGGTGGTCACAGTGTCAAAGTGTCAGTCACGGCGTCAGTCAGTGTCAGTCACAGCGTCATCCACGGTGTCAGTCACAGCGTCATCCACGGTGTCAGTCACAGCGTCATCCACGGTGTCAGTCACAGCCGGGGGATACAGCAGTGCTGGTGATGCTAGGAACACCTACTGGAATTTGCAGGAGTTGGGAAGGGGGGTTAAAGGGAGCCTTGTCTCCCCCTGTTTGTCTTGAAGAAAAAGGGGAAAACGGAAGATGCTCAAAACTGATTATGAAAGAGAGAATGAGGGACAATAAAGGTGATAATACATAAACGAATTAATAATTGTGTGTGTGTGTGTGTGTGTGTTTTAGTATACAAGGTCACTGGCAGCTGTCAAGGTCTGTACTTGAGACAACTTACATTTTAAAGGTGCCTGCTGTCTGTTGTCATGGCAACATCCCACGCTGTGATGAATCTTCCTCATCACCGCCATAGTATTATTACTATTACTGTTGTTTTACCACTACCAGCCACCTAAAACACTAACACCATCATCAACACCACAACCACCTACCATCACCACCAACACCACAACCACCTACCATCACCACCAACATCACAACCACCTACCATCACCACCAACATCACAACCACCTACCATCACCACCAACATCACAACCACCTACCATCACCACCAACATCACAACCACCTACCATCACCACCAACACCACAACCACCTACCATCACCACCAACACCACAACCACCTACCATCACCACCAACACCACAACCACCTACCATCACCACCAACACCACAACCACCTACCATCACCACCAACACCACAACCACCTACCATCACCACCAACACCACAACCACCTACCATCACCACCAACAACACAACCACCTACCATCCCCACCAACAACACAACCACCTACCATCACCACCAACACAACCACCTACCATCACCACCAACACCACAACCACCTACCATCACCACCAACAACTCAACCACCTACCATCACCACCAAAACCACAACCACCTAACACGATAACCACTACTACTACCACCACCGCCCAGCACCGCCACTCAACACTACCATTATCACCACCACCCGTAACATCACCATCATTACTACCAGCACCACCACTCAACACCACCATTATCACCACCACCCGTAACATCACCATCATTACTACCAGCAACGCCACTCAACACTACCATTATCACCACCACCCGTAACATCACCATCATTACTACCAGCACCACCACTCAACACCACCATTATCACCACCACCCGTAACATCACCATCATTACTACCAGCACCACCACTGAGGGAGGCAGGTTGTGGGAGCCTGGAAGGTATTTCACCACCAAAGAGCCAATTTCCTTCACCGATCACTGGCTGACACAACTATTAGTATTCTAATTGGTGCCGCAAAAGTGCCAAGTTGGCATGCTCTGCCAGCGAGAACTGGTTGTAGTGATGAGGGTGTGTGGTGGTGGGGTTGACTGGTGGTTGCGGTGCAGGGGAATGGTGGTAGTGGTAGTCGTAGGACTGACTGTGATGGGGTGTTGACAGTGGTAGTACTGAATGGTGGTAGTCGTGGTGAGACCATGGTGTCGCACCAGCCACGGTCCAGCCTTATCCCCTAAGCTATTAAGGAGTTCTGAGCTGAGTACGCAGAATAAACAAAACACAATCTTGTCACAGAGTGCGAAAAAAACACTACATTTCGCGCCCTATCATACCTACTCCTGAAGCTATTTGTTATATACGGCTGCAGCACTTGCTGTGTTGTGGACTGGACCAATCAAACGCAGGCTGCCACTCTGAGGCTTTAAAGACCCTTAGGTAGGTAAACAGATGTCAGAATATCAAAGACAAAGCAATTAACTTCAGTGCAATGTGAAGCAGATCTGACCAGATACGTCAGGTATCCTGCAGGCATCCTTCAGAGGCAGTTATCCTGAGTCTACCTGCAGAGTGTTCCGAGGGGTCAACACTGCCGCTGCCAGGTCCCAGACCAAGCCTCCTGGTTAATTAATCAAGGCCTGGTCAACCAGGCTGTTACTGCTGGCCGCACACAGTCCAATCCACAAACCATAGCCCGGCTAATCAGTTCCCTTGAAAACAGTGGTGGGAGGCTGTTGAATAGTCTTGGGCCCCTTACAGTTATTGTGTTCACTCTCAGTGTATTCATGGCTTCACTGCTTTTTACTGGGGGTATTTTACATCATACATATTTTACTTGAGGGCCTGGTCCCAAATCTGCACACTGCCATAACAACATACTGGAGTGAGAAAGTGTAAAATAAACCCAGTGAGGAGCAGGGGTGCGGTGGGGACAATACGGGAGCACTGTATTAACATCCGGGGTCCCATACTATTCAACATATTACCAGAAGATATCCGAAACATCGCTGGAACCAGTGTAGAAGCCTTCAAGAGGAAACTGGACAAGTATCTTCATCGGGTGCCAGATCAACCAGGCTGTGATGGATATGTGGGGCAGCGGGCCTCCAGCAGCAACAGCCTGGTTGACCAGGCAAGCACCAGACGAGCCTGGTCCATGGCCGGGCTCAGAGAGTAGATAAACTCTCGAAACTCTTCAAAGGTATATCAAAGGTATCTGCTGAACCTCTTGCTTTCGTAGGGAGTGACTTCTGTGTGAAGATTTGGCACCATTCCCTTCATTTTTTTCCAGGTATAAATTATGATTTCATACCTAAAATCCGGATGATCCGGCACTTGCAGCAGGAAGGTGTCCAGCTTCCTGTCCGGCAGCATATCTCATATAAGGTGGTAGCAGGTTGAAGAGTCTTGGACCACGCATGTTGATACAGTGCTCTCCTGCTCTTCACTGACTTTATTCCACACTTTCTCCCATAGCTGTCTCTCCAGTAAGTTGTTATAACAGTGTGCAGGCTCGGGACCAGCTCTTCAAGTACCCTCCATGTATATATTATGAGGTATCTCTCTCTCTTCTCCGTACCAGAGAGAACCATCCAAGTATTCCCAATACTTTACTTGTTTTCTTGACTCTACGATGGCAGTACACGACCTCTATATTTTCCAGCTACGCCATCTACCCTGCCTTCAACAACACTCAACACAACACCTGCTGCCTTCAACAACACTCAACACAACACCTGCTGCCTTCAACAACACTCAACACAACACCTGCTGCCTTCAACAACACTCAACACAACACCTGCTGCCTTCAACAACACTCAACACAACACCTGCTGCCTTTTAACAAAACTCAAACAACACCTGCTGCCTTCAACAACACTCAAAACAACACCTGCTGCCTTCAGCAACACTCAACACAACACCTGCTGCCTTCAACAACACTCAACACACCACCTTTGCTTCTCTTGTACCCAAAGTGACCATAATAAACCCTTTCATTTTAGTTATCTTTCCTGCCCTCCCCTAATACTTGTTTTCCTAATGACAGATCACCTGTCTCCCTCCATGATACACTATGCTACACTCCATGATATACTCTGATACCCTCCATGATACAATCTGCTACCCTTCATGATACACTCTGCTACCCTCCATGATACACTCTGCTACCCTCCATGATACAGTATGCTACCCTCCATGAAACAGTATGCTACCCTCCATGATACACTCTGCTACCCTCCATGATACACTCTGCTACCCTCCATGATACACTCTGCTACCCTCCATGATACACTCTGCTACCCTCCATGATACACTCTGCTACCCTCCATGATACACTCTGCTACCCTCCATGATACACTCTGCTACCCTCCATGATACACTCTGCTACCCTCCATGATACACTCTGCTACCCTCCATGATACACTCTGCTACCCTCCATGATACACTCTGCTACCCTCCATGATACACTCTGCTACCCTCCATGATACACTCTGCTACCCTCCATGATACACTCTGCTACCCTCCATGATACACTCTGCTACCCTCCTTGATACAGTCTGCTACCCTCCATGATACACTCTGCTACCCTCCATGATACACTCTGCTACCCTCCATGATACACTCTGCTACCCTCCATGATACAGTCTGCCACCCTCCATGATAGTCTGCTACCCTCCATGATACAATCTGCTACCCTCCATGATACAGTCTGCTACCCTCCATGATACAGTCTATTACCCTCTATGATACAGTCTGTTACCCTCTATGATACAGTCTGCTACCCTCCATGATACAGTCTGTTACCCTCTATGATACAGTCTGCTACCCTCCATGATACAGTCTACCACCCTCTATGATACAGTCTGCCACCCTCTATGATACAGTCTGCTACCCTCCATGATACAGTCTGTTACCCTCTATGATACAGTCTACCACCCTCTATGATAGTCTGCCACCCTCCATGATACAGTCTGTTACCCTCTATGATACAGTCTGCTACCCTCCATGATACAGTCTACCACCCTCTATGATACAGTCTGCCACCCTCTATGATACAGTCTGCTACCCTCCATGATACAGTCTGTTACCCTCTATGATACAGTCTACCAACCTCTATGATACAGTCTGCCACCCTCCATGATACAGTCTGCTACCCTTCATGATACAGTCTGTTACCCTCTATGATACAGTCTGCTACCCTCCATGATACAGTCTACCACCCTCTATGATACAGTCTGCTACCCTCCATGATACAGTCTGCTACCCTCCATGATACAGTCTGCTACCCTCCATGATACAGTCTGCTACCCTCCATGATACAGTCTGTTACCCTCTATGATACAGTCTGCTACCCTCCATGATACAGTCTACCACCCACTATGATACAGTCTGCTACCCTCCATGATACAGTCTGCTACCCTCTATGATACAGTCTGCCACAGCCTGTGTGCTGTGGTAGAGGTTGCTGTGTGTCTGTTAAGTTGACTTAGCGTGCCGTGTGTTGGTCTTACCCTGGCACTCATCTCTTTAAAAGAGCTAGCTTAAGGAAAACACTTCCAAGTTTATATTAAGTTGAACATTTTCCCCTGCCAAGTCTTCAACTTTTATTCTTCAAGTTTTGTATTCAAATGCTTCGTGTTTTACATAAGTCTTGGGGGACCACCTGCCTACCAGCCCTGGTAATTTGGCACTGGTACTGTGAACACCTGACACCAGGTGGCACTGGTACTGTGAACACCTGACACCAGGTGGTACTGGTAGTGTCAACACCTGACACCAGGTGGCACTGGTAGTGTCAAGACCTGACACCAGGTGGCACTGGTAGTGTCAAGACCTGACACCAGGTGGCACTGGTAGTGTCAACACCTGACACCAGGTGGCACTGGTAGTGTTAACACCTGACACTCTACCTGCCCACAAGTCACCACCACCAACAACACCATCACCACCAACACTTGCTCCATCACTCTATATGCCCACAAGTCACCACCGCCAACAACATCACCACCAACACTTGCTCCATCACTCTACCTGCCCACAAGTCACCTTTGATCACCTTGGCATCCCACCCACCTGAGCTAATTAACCATCCTGCTCTACTTAAAAACACTCTCTTAATCCACACGAGAAAACACGTCAAACGACCTCAAACTACTCCAGAGATGCCAAACGACTGGCAATACTATATAAAATACTCGCAAACAACGAATCCCATCATATAATGTTGAACAAACAGCTGGCTGACCTAAAAGAACTCACACCTGTAAACTACCCATAACACTGGTCAACAACCATAATGCTTCCGAGACCAGAGTAGCAATTTGCAACTAATTTTAGGTCACTGATAATGAATATCATGGTTAAAATTGTTTGTTAGTTCTACTTTTCAATATAGACCTACGTGTCACAACAGGTTGCAACAGGCTTGCGGTAGTTTGTTTCTTACCAACACTCACAGTCTCACTGACCTTCATTATTGTTCCAGCAGTCATACAAGGTGGTTGTGCTCTCCAAGTTTATATTTTGAGGTGAAAGGTTGGTGATTTTCTTAGCTAAACACTTTTTAAACTTATAATAAATATGTGACTGGGACAGCCGTGCAAGAGGTTGCCACTACATCAGGAGAGACTGACCACCTCGTCAATCATTGGAGTCTGGGATGAACAATGTTCAACATCCACCTCTCATTGAACCAAACAAAATGTTGCTACCACCACTACACATAAAACTGGAGTTCATGAAAAACTTTGTAAAAGCTATGGACAAATCCGGTCAGGGATTCAAGTATTTAACATCAAAATTGCCCTCACTGAGCGACGCTAAGATAAGAGAGGGAGTCTTCAATGGTCCTCAGATTCGAGAGCTTCTTAAAGATGGTGACTTTGAATCAGACCTTCATGGGGAGGAGAAAGCTGCTTGGGAAGCATTCAAGTTAGTGGTGAAGGAATTTCTGGGAAACAGAAGGGAAGGCAACTATGAAGAATTGGTGGAAAACCCCATCAAGGCTTACAAGAACATGGGATGTAACATGTCACTTAAAATCAACTTTTTGGACTCACATTTAGACTTTTTTTCAGTGAACTGTGGGTCAGTTAGTGACGAACATGGTGAAAAGTTTCAAGATATTTCAGCCATAGAAAAATGGTACCAGGGCAAATGGGGCACAAGAATGCTTGCAGACTGTTGCTGGACATTGGCAAGAGATGATTCTTCAGCCCACTATAAGCGTCAAACAAAAAACGCAGAGAGTAGGTACGGATTACAGTTTAAAACATACTGATATATATACATTTTAATAAAATAACCAAATATTACATGTCTCGTATCTTTAAACCTATAACCAATAAACATTTTTCAAGGTGATATTTGGATTCAGGACATGAAAATACATATGAATGAACTAATCTCATTTAAGAAGCAAACAACTTTTCAAAAATTGTTGACCAGTGTAACCAGTCCTGCTCCTCAAGCCCAGCCTCGGGCCAGGCTCGCTTGGTGCAAGAGTGTTGCTGCTGCCGGCCCATTGGTCCACATATCCATCACAGCCTGGTTGATCTGGCACCTGGTGAACATACGTGTCCAGTTTCCTCTTGAAGACTTCTACACTTGTCCCAGCAGTGCTTCTGATATCTTCTGGAAAAGATGTTGAATAATCTGGGACCACGGATGTTGATACAGTGTTCTCTTATTGTGCCCACCACACACCTCATTTTCACTGGAATTATTTTGCACTTTCTCCCATATCTCTCGCTCCAAGGTGTTGTTATGACAGTGTGCAGGTCTGGGACCAGGCCCTCGAGTGCTTTCCAGTTATACATTTTCATGTATTTCTCCTCCGCTAGTCAGTACATATTGAAGACTTTAAGGCGTTCCCAGTCATTTAAATTCTTTATTAGCTTTATGCGGACCATGAACGATCTCTGTACCTCTTCCAGCCCTGATATTTCTCCTGCCCTGAACATACTATTCCAGCTTTAATATTTCTCCTGCCCTGAACAATACTGTTCCAGCTCTGATATTTCTCCTGCCCTGAACAATATTGTTCCAGCTGTGATATCTCTGTTATAATATTTATCCTGCCTTGAACAAGGCCGTCAGCACTGAGCAATATTCCAAATGAGGGAGCACAAGCGATCTGAATAGTGTCACCACTGGCAATATTTCCCTTATTTTGAAACTTCTCATTATCCACCCCGTCGTCTTCCTGGCTGTCCTGACCTTTGTCTTATTGTGTTCTCTGAAAGAAAGGTCAGTTGACATAATTATTCCCAGGTCTTTCACGTGTTCCTTTTGTTCTATTGGATAATAATCTCCTTGAATCTTGTATACCGTGTCCCTTTTGAGGTCATCATTCTTTCCATACCCAAGCAGCTGGAACTTATCACCATTGATGGAACTTATCACCACTGATGGAACTTATCACCACTGATGGAACTTATCACCACTGATGGAACTTATCACCATGAGGGAGGGGGGAAGTCGTAAATTTTTAACTTGTTAAGGTAACCAGCTAACTATCATCACTTTGTTAACCACGAAGGAGAGAGAGAGAGAGAGAGAGAGAGAGAGAGAGAGAGAGAGAGAGAGCAATATTACCCCTCGCTGGATGAGAGCTAGGCAGGTAGGCGCCAGCGTGGAGGGATGAGGGGAGGGGAGGGGAGGGGAAGTGGTGACTGCCGCTAGAGGGGCTCCAGGACCAGAAGTACAGGATGAGGGGATAAT
>WNWK01001019.1:0-197500 GCA_009830355.1 Cherax destructor | reverse complement strand
GAATGTCCTACGAAGAAAGGTTAAGGGAAATCGGCCTGACGACACTGGAGGACAGGAGGGTTAGGGGAGACATGATAACGACATACACAATTCTGAGAGGAATCGACAAGGTGGACAGAGACAGGATGTTTCAGAGATGGGGCACAGAAACAAGGGGTCACAATTGGAAGTTGAATACTCAGATGAGTCAAAGGAATGTTATGAAGTATTTCTTCAGTCATAGAGTAGTCAGGAAGTGGAATAGTCTGGCAAGTGATGTAGTGGAGGCAGGAACCATACATGCTCTGGCGTCCACTGCAACACTAGCACATGCTCTGGCGTCCACTGCAACACTAGCACATGCTCTGGCGTCCACTGCAACACTAGCACATGCTCTGGCGTGCACTACAACACTAGCACATGCTCTGGCGTCCACTACAACACCAGCACATGCTCTGCCGTGCACTACAACACTAGCACATGCTCTGGCGTCCACTGCAACACTAGCACATGCTCTGGCGTGCACTACAACACTAGCACATGCTCTGGCGTCCACTACAACACCAGCACATGCTCTGCCGTGCACTACAACACTAGCACATGCTCTGGCGTGCACTGCAACACTAGCACATGCTCTGGCGTGCACTACAACACTAGCACATGCTCTGGCGTCCACTGCAACACTAGCACATGCTCTGGCGTGCACTACAACACTAGCACATGCTCTGGCGTCCACTGCAACACTAGCACATGCTCTGGCGTGCACTACAACACTAGCACATGCTCTGGCGTGCACTACAACACTAGCACATGCTCTGGCGTGCACTACAACACCAGCACATGCTCTGGCGTGCACTACAACACCAGCACATGCTCTGGCGTGCACTACAACACAGCACATGCTCTGGCGTGCACTAACACTAGCACATGCTCTGGCGTGCACTACAACACTAGCACATGCTCTGGCGTGCACTACAACACCAGCACATGCTCTGGCGTGCACTACAACACTAGCACATGCTCTGGCGTGCACTACAACACCAGCACATGCTCTGGCGTGCACTACAACACTAGCACATGCTCTGGCGTGCACTACAACACTAGCACATGCTCTGGCGTGCACTACAACACCAGCACATGCTCTGGCGTGCACTACAACACTAGCACATGCTCTGGCGTGCACTACAACACTAGCACATGCTCTGGCGTGCACTACAACACTAGCACATGCTCTGCCGTGCACTACAACACTAGCACATGCTCTGGCGTGCACTACAACACTAGCACATGCTCTGGCGTGCACTACAACACAGCACATGCTCTGGCGTGCACTACAACACTAGACATGCTCTGGCGTGCACTACAACACTAGCACATGCTCTGGCGTGCACTACAACACTAGCACATGCTCTGGCGTGCACTACAACACTAGTCACATGCTCTGGCGTGCACTACAACACTAGCACATGCTCTGGCGTGCACTACAACACTAGCACATGCTCTGGCGTGCACTACAACACTAGCACATGCTCTGGCGTGCACTACAACACTAGCACATGCTCTGGCGTGCACTACAACACTAGCACATGCTCTGGCGTGCACTACAACACTAGCACATGCTCTGCCGTGCACTACAACACTAGCACATGCTCTGCGTCCACTACAACACTAGCACATGCTCTGGCGTCACTACAACACTAGACATGCTCTGGCGTGCACTACAACACTAGCACATGCTCTGCCGTGCACTACAACACTAGCACATGCTCTGGCGTCCACTACAACACTAGCACATGCTCTGGCGTCACTACAACACTAGCACATGCTCTGGCGTGCACTACAACACTAGCACATGCTCTGGCGTGCACTACAACACTAGTACATGCTCTGGCGTGCACTACAACACTAGCACATGCTCTGGCGTGCACTACAACACTAGTACATGCTCTGGCGTGCACTACAACACTAGCACATGCTCTGGCGTGCACTACAACACTAGCACATGCTCTGCCGTGCACTACAACTAGCATGCTCTGGCGTCACTACAACACTAGCACATGCTCTGGCGTACTACAGCACTAGCACATGCTCTGGCGTGCACTACAACACTAGTACATGCTCTGGCGTGCACTACAACACTAGTACATGCTCTGGCGTGCACTACAACACTAGTACATGCTCTGGCGTGCACTACAACACTAGTACATGCTCTGGCGTGCACTACAACACTAGTACATGCTCTGGCGTCACTACAACACTAGTACATGCTGATGTAGTGTCCACTGACTTTGGGAAAGTCTTGGAAAGATCGAAAAATGTGTGGAAAGGAAATAATTGGAAGTCCTTAAGCCCCTCTCTTGATTTAACCCTATAACCATAATAAGCTCTGCTTTGTGAGTGTGTGTACTCACCTCACATAATTGTGGTTGCAGGGGTCGAGACTCAGCTCCTGGCCCCGCCTCTTCACTGATCGCTACTGGGTCCTCTCTCTCCCTGCTCCATGAGCTTTATCATACCTCGTCTTAAGAAGAACATAAGAAAGGAGGAACTCTGCCTAGTATGGGCCAACAGGCCTGTAGCGATCAGTGAAGAGGCGGGGCCAGGAGCTGAGTCTCGACCCCTGCAACCACAATATGTAGGTGGTACACACCCCACAAAGCAGAGCTTTATGGTTATAGGGTTAAATCAGAGAGGGCTAAGGACTTCCATATTTCCTTTCCACACATTTTCGATCTTCAGACTTTCCCAAAGTCGTGGACACTACATCAGCATGTACTAGTGTTGTAGTACCAGGCATGACTATGTTGAGTGCAGCCAAGCTACTAGTGTTGTAGTGCACGAGAGCATGTACTAGTGTTGTAGTGCACGCCAGAGCATGCTATGTTGTGAGTGCAGCCTGAGGCACATGTACTAGTGTTGTAGTGCACGCCAAGCATGTACTAGTGTTGTAGTGCACGCCAGAGCATGTACTAGTGTTGTAGTGCAGCAGAGCATGTCTGTGAAGCAGAGCATCTTGTTGAGTGCACCGAGATGTTGTGGGAGTGCACGCCAGACATTTATGTTGTAGTGGCAGACATGTTAGTGTTGTAGTGCACGCCAGAGCATGTCTAGTGTTGTAGTGCACGCCAGAGCGATGTCTAGTGTTGTAGTGCACGCCAAGAGTCATGGTGCAGCATGTTAGTGTGTAGTGCACGCCAAATAGCATTGCTAGTGTTGTAGTGCACGCCAGGCTGTACTAGTGTTGAGTGCACACTCAGCAGTGTATGTAGTGCACGCCAGAGCATGTCTGTTTAGTGACGCGGCATGTGTAGGTGCTGCCAGCAGTGAGTGCACATGTGTTGTAGTGCCGCCAGAGCATGTCTAGTGTTGTAGTGCACGCACATAGGTACAGCATGTACTAGTGTTGTAGTGCACGCCAGAAGGCTATTGCTTGTAGTCAATGTATGTGCACGCCAGATGCAGGTGTGCCTATGATGTTGTAGTGCACGCCAGAGCATGCTAGTTTGGTACGTCAGAGCTGTGTAGCTGCAGTCACGCCAGGCATGTACTAGTGTTGTAGTGCACGCCAGAGCATGTCTAGTGTTGTAGTCAGCACGCCAGAGCATGCTAGTGTTGTAGTGCACGCCAGAGCATGTACTAGTGTTGTAGTGCACGCCAGACGCATGTGTGTAGTTGACGCAGAGCATGTCTAGTGTTGTAGTGCACGCAGAGCATGTTTGTAGTGCACGCCAAGCATACTGTGTTGAGTGCACGCAGAGCATGTGCTAGTGTTGTAGTGCACGCCAGAGCATGTGCTGAGTTGTAGTGCCAGTTAGTGTAGCGCCAGAGCATGCTGTGTAGTGCAGATTGCTAGTGGCCAGAGCATGTGCTAGTGTTGTAGTGCACGCCAGAGCATGTGCTAGTGTTGTAGTGCACGCCAGACATGTGTGTGTGTGTGCACGCCAGAGCATGTGCTAGTGTTGTAGTGCACGCCAGAGCATGTGCTGGTGTTGTAGTGCACGCCAGAGCATGTGCTAGTGTTGTAGTGCACGCCAGAGCATGTGCTCGTGTTGTAGTGCACGCCAGAGCATGTGCTAGTGTTGTAGTGCACGCCAGAGCATGTGCTGAGTGTTGTAGTGCACGCCAGAGCATGTGCTAGTGTTGTAGTGCACGCCAGAGCATGTGCTAGTGTTGTAGTGCACGCCAGAGCATGTGCTGGTGTTGTAGTGCACGCCAGAGCATGTGCTAGTGTTGTAGTGCACGCCAGAGCATGTGCTGGTGTTGTAGTGCACGCCAGAGCATGTGCTAGTGTTGTAGTGCACGCCAGAGCATGTGCTAGTGTTGTAGTGCACGCCAGAGCATGTGCTAGTGTTGTAGTGCACGCCAGAGCATGTGCTGGTGTTGTAGTGCACGCCAGAGCATGTGCTAGTGTTGTAGTGCACGCCAGAGCATGTGCTGTGTTGTAGTGCACGCCAGAGCATGTGCTAGTGCTGTAGTGCACGCCAGAGCATGTGGTAGTGTTGTAGTGCACGCCAGAGCATGTGCTAGTGCTGTAGTGCACGCCAGAGCATGTATTAGTGTTGCAGTGGACGCCAGAGCATGTGCTAGTGATCCAGTTGTTGCTAGAGGCAGGAGCGACCTGTTCTAAACCCGTGTTGGGTTGTGCCATTGTTGTGATTCCAAGTGTTGTTGAACATCTTCACCAGAGACTGTGATGGTGCAACACACCAGCGCTAGTGCCAGCTTTTTTCTACAACACCTTGACTGTCACACAGGTGGCGCTGAAGCAATCGAAAAAAAAACTATAGACCAATAGTGATGACGTTCAACATTATTTTTTTGTTATCTATGCTCTCTCTCTCTCTCTTTCTCTCTCTCTCGTCATAGCTCCTCAGTTATTCTCTTTTTCTTCCTTGTTCAGTTATTACCACTCTTCTGCTTGCTCCTCCTCCCCTCCCAACCCTCACCCCTCATCTAATATTAATGTTCATCTCTCCCTCCCTCCCCTCCCTTCCCCCTCCTACACCGGCAACTCTTCCCTTTGTCCATTTCCAAATTTTCTTCGTTATTAACACTTTGAGTGATGTTTTGCCTGTCTCCCCCCACCCCCTCTCTCTCTCTCTCCCCTGGTGAGGTTCCTAATAGGACCTGTAAAATACCAGTGGCTGGTTTCAGATGTTCTACTGAGAGTGAAATATGGTCCAGCAGGTTGTTGGTGCTAGTGAAGCTGGTATACAAGTGTAGTGATGCCTCCCAGCAAGTGTCAGGTGTGTAGCTACAATGTCAACACTTGTTCTCTCTCTATACACCCAGCCATACACAGTCCTCCCTACCTCTCTCTATACACCCAGCCATACACAGGGTCCTCCCTACCTCTCTATACACCCAGCCATACACAGGGTCTTCCCTACCTCTCTCTATACACCCAGCCATACACAGGGTCTTCCCTACCTCTCTCTATACACCCAGCCATACACAGTCCTCCCTACCTCTCTCTATACACCCAGCCATACACAGGGTCCTCCCTACCTCTCTCTATACACCCAGCCATACACAGGGTCCTCCCTACCTCTCTCTATACACCCAGCCATACACAGGGTCTTCCCTACCTCTCTCTATACACCCAGCCATACACAGGGTCCTCCCTACCTCTCTCATACACCCAGCCATACACAGGGTCCTCCCTACCTCTCTATACACCCAGCCATACACAGGGTCCTCCCTACCTCTCTCTATACACCCAGCCATACACAGGGTCCTGCCTACCTCTCTCTATACACCCAGCCATACACAGGGTCCTCCCTACCTCCCTATACACTGATACCTAAAGGATGTGAGGGGTCAACGACCCTCGCGGCATGATCAACCAGGCTGTTACTCCTGGACGTATGCATTTCAACGTATGAACCACAACCCGGCTGGCCAGGAACTGACCCAGCCGGGCTGTGGTTCGTACGTCGGTTTGCATGCGGCCAGCAGTAACAGCCAGGTTGATCAGGCCCTGATCCACCGCGAGGCCTGGTCACAGACCGGGGGCGGGGACGTTGACTCCCGAAACCCTCTCCAGGTATACTACTCCCAAGGATAGGGATACAGTACTTCTCTAAGACGACACTGAGACCTGGTAACAGCGCACCACCTCGACGCATGCGTTCAAGTGACGTACATAGTGTTTGTTGTGGAGGAACGTATGCGATGGTTGAAGCGAATCACAGAGAGAGAGAGAGAGAGAGAGAGAGAGAGAGAGAGAGAGAGAGAGAGAGAGAGAGAGAGAGAGAGAGAGAGAGAGAGAGAGAGAGCAACAGGTTGAAGATGAATGTTCATTACATCGTTGGTCTTGAAGGAATCTGAAGAAAGGGAAAAAAATGGAAATATTACCCATTTAAAAACTTAAGTGAAAACCTTGTGATAATGATGATGGAGGGGGGAGGGAGGGGGAGGGAGGGAGGGGAGCAGGGGAAGGAAAGAAGAAAGGGGAGTGGGTGAAAGAGGCCAAATATAAATCATGTCGACGAAGGTAGTCTTGCTGTCTACCACCAGGAGTCTACCACCTGGAGTCTACCACCAGGAGTCTACCACCAGGAGTCTACCACCTGGAGTCTACCACCAGGAGTCTACCACCTGGAGTCTACCACCAGGAGTCTACCACCTGGATTCTACCACCTGTAGTCTACCACCTGTAGTCTACCACCAGGAGTCTACCACCTGGAGTCTACCACCTGGAGTCTACCACCTGGAGTCTACCACCAGGAGTCTACCACCAGGAGTCTACCACCAGGAGTCTACCACCTGGAGTCTACCACCAGGAGTCTACCACCTGGAGTCTACCACCAGGAGTCTACCACCTGGAGTCTACCACCTGGAGTCTACCACCAGGAGTCTACCACCTGGAGTCTACCACCAGGAGTCTACCACCTGGAGTCTACCACCAGGAATCTACCACCTGGAGTCTACCACCAGGAGTCTACCACCAGGAGTCTACCATCGGAAGTCCACCAGGAGTCTACCATCAGGAGTCTACCTGGTGACTGCTCCGTGGGGTCAACGCCCCGGTGGATAGCCTGATCAACCAGGCTGTTGTTGCTAGCCATGAAGTCAGAAGTATGCAACATAGCCCGGCTGATCAGGAACTGACTTGAGGAACCTATGCAGTTCTGTCTTGAAGACAGCCCAGCCAGAGGGCCGGTTGGTAACTGTTGGTAGGTAAGAAGGGAAGACGTTGAAAAGTCTTGGTCCCTTCACACTTATTCACAAGCACCACTGCTTGTCACTGGGTGTATTTCGCACCCCCACTCAATCCACTTACTCTCACAGTTAACGATTTGTGTGTGTGCCCAAATCTGGCACTAATTATTCTACAATTTTCCAAGTGTAGATTATGAAGTATCTCTCTCACCTGTCACTACACCACATACACCTGTCACTACACCACATACACCTGTCACTACATCACATACACCTGTCACTACACCACATACACCTGTCACTACACTACATACACCTGTCACTACACCACATACACCTGTCACTACACCACATACACCTGTCACTACACCACATACACCTGTCACTACACCACATACACCTGTCACTACACCACATTCACCTGTCACTACACTACATACACCTGTCACTACACTACATACACCTGTCACTACACCACATACACCTGTCACTACACTACATGCACTTGTCACTACACTACATACATCTGTCACTACAATACATACACCTGTCTCTACACTACATACACCTCCCTCACACCCCACACACACCTCCCTCACACCACACACACCTCCCCCGCACCCCACACACCTCCCCACATCCCACTCGCCTCCCCCACACCACACACACCTACCCCACACACGGGGAGAAACAAGAGAATTCAATTAGCGTGTCCAAGATCTTCAGATATTACTGGTTACCTGTGATGGTGTGGGGTTACCTGTGTAAAGGTGTGGGGTTACCTGTGTGAGGGTGTGAGGTTACCTGTGTGAAGGTGTGGGGTTACCTGTGAAGGTGTGGGGTTACCTGTGTGAATGTGTGGAGTTACCTGTGTGAGGGTGTGGGGTTACCTGTGTGAGGGTGTGGGGTTACCTGTGTGAGGGCGTGGGGTTACCTGTGTGAGGGTGTGGGGTTACCTGTTGAAGGTGTGGGGTTACCTGTGTGAAGGTGTGGGGTTACCTGTGTGAAGGTGGAGTTGCCTGTGTGAGGGTGTGGGGTTACCTGTGTGAGGGTGCGGGGATACCTGTGTGAGGGTGTGGGGTTACCTGTGTGAATGTGTGGAGTTACCTGTGTGAGGGTGTGGGGTTACCTGTGTGAAGGTGTGGAGTTACCTGTGTGAGGGTGTGGGGTTACCTGTGTGAGGGTGCGGGGATACCTGTGTGAGGGTGTGGGGTTACCTGTGTAAGGGTGTGGGGTTACCTGTGTGAGGGTGTGGGGTTACTTATGTGAGGGTGTGGGGTTACCTGTGTGAGGGTGTGGGGTTACCTGTGTGAGGGTGTGGGGTTATCTGTGTGAGGGTGTAGGGTTACCTGTGATGGTGTGTGGTTACCTGTGTGAGGGTGTGGGGTTAAGAGTGTGGGATTACCTGTGTGGGAATGTGGGGTTACCTGTGATGGTGTGGGGTTACCTGTGATGGTGTGAGGTTACCTGTGTGAGGATATGTTGTTAGCTGATGGTGTGGGGTTACCTGTGTGAGGGTGTGGGGTTAACAGTGTGGGAGTTACCTGTGTGAATGTGTAGGGGTGCCTTCCTTGTGGTGTGGGGTTACATGTTGAGGGTTACTTGTGTTGGGGTGTCTTTATCAGTGTGGTGGGGGTTGAGTTTCGGTGAGCAGTGCCTGTCAGAGTATGGTTGCTGTTTGTGGTTGTTTAATGGCGGTGGTTTAATGGTGGGGGTTGTGGTTTAATGGTGGGGGTTGTGGTTGTTTAATGATGGTAGTTGTGGTTGTTTAATGATGGTAGTTGTGGTTGTTTAATGGTGGTACTTCTGGTTGTTTAATGGTGGTACTTCTGGTTGTTTAATGGTGGTGGTTGTGGTTGTTTAATGGTTGTAGTTGTGGTTGTTTCACAAATAACCCGCACAGGGAAGAGAGGAGCTTACGACACGTTTCGGTCCGACTTGAACCATTTACAAAGTCACACTAACAAAAAGTAGAGGAGGGAGTATATGTAGGCCAGCAGACAGGGACGTGACAAGAGAGGTAGTAGGAAAGGAGGAAGAGAGGTAGTGGTAGAGGTGGTGGTAGTAGTAGTAGTAGTAGTAGTAGTAGTAGTAGTAGTAGTAGTGAAGACAGTCAAAGACTAAGAAAGAGGAGCACTACCAGGGAGCTATGGGCCCACAAGGGAGCTAGGGGCCCACAAAGGGTAGGAACAAGAACAAAGAGAGGGGGGGAAATAATAATAAAGGACCAAATACCCAAGGCAGAGGAAAGAAAACCCAAAGGAGAAAGAGGAAAGGGGAAAAGGAAGAAGGGAAAAAAAAGAATCAGGTTAAGTCACGGGTGTTCTGAAATTTGGAGCATTTAACACTGTAATGGGAAAGGAAGGCATCTACAGAGACAAAGCCACGACTAAGATTCATACAGGGAAAGTTGTGTATAAGGAAGGATTCAACCAGACGGCGACTGTGAAAGTTAGAAGTAGGGTAGACAGTTTTAGCAGAAGACCAGTCAATAGGATGACCGTGATCTCTGACATGAGAGAAAAGAGCATTGTTGGTGTCGGCAAGCCTATCACCACTTTTGTGCTCCCTGAGTCTGTCAGAAAGACTTCGGCCAGTTTCTCCAAAGTACTGAAGAGGACAGGAGGAACAATAGAGTAGACACCAGGAGCATCTATAGAGGGATGAGAGGTATGAACTAGATTAGTGCGAAGAGTGTTAGTCTGGCGAAAAGTAAGTTTGATGTCTAAGGAACGGAGAGAGTTGTTGAGATTAGAAAGACTGGAAGTGTAGGGAAGGCAGAGGACAGGAGACTTCCCGGGAGTAGAGAGTTTGGGAGAGAAGAAAGTCCGTTTAGCGCGTGAGAAGCAGAGTCTATGAAATGGTAAGGGTAGCCAAGACGGGAAAATGAATTATGAAGAGTGGAAATTTCTGAGTCATGTTGGAGCCAAACGTCTTGGTAAGGTGGTCCTATGTGAGGGTTGTGTGTGTATTGTTCCAGTCACGGTATTGTTCCAGTCACGGTATTGTGACTTTTTTGTTATTTGTGGTTCTTTAATGGTTGTAGTTGAGGCTGTTTAATGGTGGTGGTTGTGGTGGTTTAATGGTGGTGGTTGTGGTGGTTTAATGGTGGTGATTGTGGTGGTTTAATGGTGGTGATTGTGGTTGCTTAATAGTGGTGGTTTAATGGTTGTGGGTGTTGTTACACACTTATTCACTACCATCCTTCTAGTTCATATAATTCTTTGTTCTCTCTCTCTCTCCCCTCCCTTCCCCAACCCACCACCCCCACTCCTTCCCCAACCCACCACCCCACTCGATGACTGGGGCTGCTTCCAAACCCTCCTGGATTCCCCTCGAACGTCCATTTGAACCCTCCTGGGAGCTACAAACTGAAGCATTTTGATTGCTTCTGATGACGGTTCTTAACATCCCAAGATAGCACGATCACAGCTGTGGTTCCCCCTCCCCCCCTCTCAGAGTACACGTCTGTGCTGTTCTAGTGTCTGAGTACAACCCATCCTGACAGAGTACAACCCATCCTGACACTTAACCTAATATAAAGTTAAACTAACTTAATCAAACAGGAGACGATCAAACTAAATATAATAGTCAGTCTTGAAGACTACGTGGTGACTATCCACGTTGATAAATTAGACACTTATCTAATTTATCAACTTGTCGGTTCTCTGAACCATTCGTCTACATGCTATCCACGTATTGAGAAATACAGAGATAAACGCTACACTAGTACTGAGAAATACAGAGATAAACACTACACTAGTACTGAGAAATACAGAGATAAACACTACACTAGTACTGAGAAATACAGAGATAAACACTACACTAGTACTGAGAAATACAGAGATAAACACTACACTAGTACTGAGAAATACAGAGATAAACACTACACTAGTACTGAGAAATACAGAGATAAACGCTACACTAGTACTGAGAAATACAGAGATAAACACTACACTAGTACTGAGAAATACAGAGATAAACGCTACACTAGTACTGAGAAATACAGATAAACACTACACTAGTACTGAGAAATACAGAGATAAACACTACACTAGTACTGAGAAATACAGATAAACACTACACTAGTACTGAGAAATACAGAGATAAACACTACACTAGTACTGAGAAATACAGATAAACACTACACTAGTACTGAGAAATACAGATAAACACTACACTAGTACTGAGAAATACAGAGATAAACACTACACTAGTACTGAGAAATACAGATAAACACTACACTAGTACTGAGAAATACAGAGATAAACACTACACTAGTACTGAGAAATACGGAGATAAACACTACACTAGTACTGAGAAATACGGAGATAAACACTACACTAGTACTGAGAAATACGGAGATAAACACTACACTAGTACTGAGAAATACAGAGATAAACACTACACTAGTACTGAGAAATACAGATAAACACTACACTAGTACTGAGAAATACAGAGATAAACACTACACTAGTACTGAGAAATACGGAGATAAACATTACATTAGCTTATATAATAGTATATTTACGGAGAAATTATGATCAGAAATTATGATCAGTTGAACCCACAGCAAGACTAAGGGACTGACCACCTCAAAGTTATTTATCCAGACTCAGGGACTGATCACTTCATATCTACATCTCAACGACTTGCTGTCGCCTCTGTATTACGACTGAAGAAGGTTACCGAGCAGGCAAGACGTCCGTCTCGTCCATAAAGATACCCATCTGTTGCACATGTACTTATCTATTTGTGGTTGCAGGGGTCGATTCACAGCTCCTGGCCCCGCCTCTTTGCTGGTCACAATTAGACATATGTCCTACTCACTATGATAACTGTCATTTGTTACTGTTCTGGAGGTTATCTTGGCCACGTGCCAGTCCTCAAGAGTGGAGGAGCACTGCAGTAGGCCTACTGGCCCATATCTGGCAAGTTTCTCTTAAAACAACACTTCTCACTCTCACATTTCTCTGAAATCAAGTTTTAGCTCAGCGAATTTCCTTTGAACACTCGTGAACTCTCATAAGAGTTCTTTGCAGTGAACTCTTGTCGAGAGAGAGAGAGAGAGAGAGAGAGAGAGAGAGAGAGAGAGAGAGAGAGAGAGAGATTCTCTCATACAGAGCAATACCAACGTTGGCTCTGGAAGCTCTCCCCCCCGTCTCTCTCTCTCTCTCTCTCTCTCGCTCTCTCTCTCTGGAAACCTCATAAAATATCCTCCAACCTTCTGAACCCTCATAAATCCCCTCCTTCTTCCACTTCTCTTCCCTCCCCCGCTCCTCCTCCCCTCACGAAGCCAGATTCAGCTCCTCAGGTGATCTTCAACAGTCTCTCTCGTTTTATTTCTAGCTTAATATTTTACCGTGCTGGGGAGGAGGTTCCTGTGATGGGGAGAAGCCCCTTTACTAGGGGGAGGGGAGGTTCCTGTGATGGGGAGAAGCCCCTTTACTAGGGGGAGGGGAGAGGTTACTGTGATGGAGAGAAGCCCCTTTACTAGGAGGAGGGGAGGTTCATGTGATGGGGAGAAGCCCCTTTACTAGGGGGAGGGGAGGTTTCTGAGATGGGGAGAAGCCCCTTTTAATAGGGGGAGGAGAGATTTCTGAGATGGAGAGAAGCCCCTTTACTAGGGGGAGGGGAGGTTACTGTGATGGGGAGAAGCCCCTTTACTAGGGAGAGAGGAGAGACAGCTGGGGTGAAGGGGAGAAGTCATTCGACTGGGGTGAGGGGTGGACGGGGAAGTTGGTGTATTGGGGTGAGAAATAAAGGGAAGAGGGGAAGTTGTACAGGGGTGAAGGGTGATGGGGGGTTACTCTTACTTCCACTATAACAATCCACTCTACATCTCACACACCACATCTTGCAGCAGTAGTCACCCCCCACACCACATCCCCATTACTACCCACTTCCCACAACCAACCCACAGTGCCCCCCACACCGTCGTTCACCCCACACCTCAGTTTCTCAAACTTGGAGATGGTGCAGGTGTGTGAAGGTGTGTGAAGGTGTGGGTAGGATCAGCAGCAGGCAGAAGTAGGATGTAAAGGCTTGAAGCGTATTTACCATGTCAGAACACGTGTTGTTACGTGTTCTGAGTTGTTGTTACAAGTTGGAGGTTGTTGTAACGTGTTGGAGGTTGTTGTTACGTGTTGGAGGTTGTTGTTACGTGTTGGAGGTTGTTGTTACGTGTTGGAGGTTGTTGTTACGTGTTGGAGGTTGTTGTTACGTGTTGGAGGTTGTTGTTACGTGTTGGAGGTTGTTGTTACGTGTTGGAGGTTGTTACGTGTTGGAGGTTGTTACGTGTTGGAGGTTGTTACGTGTTGGAGGTTGTTACGTGTTGGAGGTTGTTGTTACGTGCTGAAGGTTATTGTTACGTTGGAGGTTGTTACGTGTTGGAGGTTGTTACGTGTTGGAGGTTGTTACGTGTTGGAGGTTGTTGTTACGTGTTGGAGGTTGTTGTTACGTGCTGAAGGTTATTGTTACGTTGGAGGTTGTTACGTGTTGGGGTTGTTACGTGTTGAAGGTTGTTGTTACATGTTGGGGTTATGTGTTGGATGTAGTTACGTGTTGGAGATAGTTGTTACGTGTTGGAGGTAGCTGTTAGGTGCTGGAGGTAGGTGTTACGTGCTAGAGGTCCTTGTTATGTGCTGGAGGTAGGTGTTGCGTGTTGGAGGTAGTTGATACATGCTGGAGGTCGGTGTTACGTGCTGGAGGTGTTGCTGGGGTCTTAGACGTGATCTGCAGAACTCGAAGAACTTTCTGCCGCCGCCGCGTCTTGGAACTTGGTAATGTTAGAACTTTTAGACAGAAACTTTATGTGGAGTATTATGTTGTGTGTGTGTGAGAGAGAGAGAGAGAGAGAGAGAGAGAGAGAGAGAGAGAGAGAGAGAGAGAGAGAGAAGGAAGAAAGTGAGAGAGAGATAATTTTCCATGGCAGAACCTCTCTCTCAGCTGGTGGTTGGATTAATCTCAGTTACAGCTGGGTAGACTGACCATCACGGCAGCTGGTGCAGCTGGTGCGTTGAGTCCGCTGCTCCACAAGGTAATGTGGGAAAGCAGATTTACTAAGCTAATATCTCTAAGAGATTTTCTACTCCCAGAGCCCGGCCATGAGCCAGGCTCGTCTGGTGCTTGCCTGGCCAACCAGCTCAGAGAAATGTGAGAGTGAGAAGGGTTGTGTTTTAAGAGAGACCTGACAGGTATGGACCAGTAGGCCTACTGCAGTGCTCCTCCACTCTTGAGGACTGGCACGTGGCCAAGATAACCTCCAGAACAGTAACAAATAACATTTATAATGAGGACACACGTCTAGTAGTGACCAGCGAAGAGACGGTGCCAGGAGCTGTGAATCGACCCCTGCAACCAGAAATAGGTAAGTACATGTGCAACAGATGGATATCATTATGGACGAGACGGACGTCTTGCCTGCTCGGTAACCTTCTTCAGTCGAAATACAGAGGCGACAGCAAGTCGTTGAGATGTAGATATGAAGTGATCAGTCTCTGAGTCTGGATAAGTAACTTTGAGGTGGTCAGTCCCTTAGTCTTGCTGTGGGTTCAACTGATCATAATTTCTGCTATCTTATTATACTCCATAAAATACTATTATTATATACCTGGAGAGAGTTCCAGGGGTCAACGCCCCTGCGGCCCGGTCTGTGACCAGGCCTCATATATAAGCTAATGTAATGTTTATCTCCGTATTTCTCAGTACTAGTGTAGTGTTTATCTCCGTATTTCTCAGTACTAGTGTAGTGTTTATCTCCGTATTTCTCAGTACTAGTGTAGTGTTTATCTCCGTATTTCTCAGTACTAGTGTAGTGTTTATCTCCGTATTTCTCAGTACTAGTGTAGTGTTTATCTCCGTATTTCTCAGTACTAGTGTAGTGTTTATCTCCGTATTTCTCAGTACTAGTGTAGTGTTTATCTCCGTATTTCTCAGTACTAGTGTAGTGTTTATCTCCGTATTTCTCAGTACTAGTGTAATGTTTATCTCCGTATTTCTCAGTACTAGTGTAGTGTTTATCTCTGTATTTCTCAGTACTAGTGTAGTGTTTATCTCCGTATTTCTCAGTACTAGTGTAGTGTTTATCTCCGTATTTCTCAGTACTAGTGTAGTGTTTATCTCCGTATTTCTCAACACGTGGATAGTCACCACGTAGTCGCATTTGTCTAACGTCTTTGCAAAATCTGAGTATATCACATCTGCGTTTGTGTGGTGAGCACCAGGTGAGCACCAGACACACGACGACCAGACTTAAACACCTTGCAAGGTGATGTTGACAGGTCAAAATGTGAGGCTGCAACTTGTGCCAACTGTGATGTGCGGTGATAATGGTGATCAGTGGTGGTGAGTATTTGATGGTAGTGGTGGTGGCGATGAGTACTAGATATTGATGGTGGTTGTGATTGAGTACTGAATGATGATGATGGTGGTGGTGGTGAGTACTGGATGGTGCTGATGTGGTTGTGGTGGTAGTAATGGTTAATTAAGAACTTCATTACACAAACACTGTAAGACCCGCCTGTGATGTGTGCCCAGAATGTTACATTTTATTTAAGGTTCGTCACAAAACCACTGGTGTGACCTCTCCACCAGTGACCTGGCAGTTCTAGGGCCCCCACTGCTGCGCTTATCGTCAGCTCAATCACGTGGAAGCCGGCTACATCAGCCAAAGTGACATCACTTTAGGTTACCTGGCTGAGTGGGAGACCCCCACACACACTGGTTGTGACCACTCCTGCTCTGAGTGCCTCTCAGTTGTACCTTTTCAATCTGACTTCTTCTCTAATCAATAATATTGTAGCATTAATATTGTACATAGTGTATATATTGGCGAGGGAATACATGGGTAAAGAAATCTACCCTGCTGTGTCTGTCTTACCCTTGTTCTGTCCTGCTGTGTTTGTCTTGCCCTTGTTCTGTTCTGCTGTGTCTGTCTTGCCCTTGTTCTGTCCTGTTGTGTCTGTCTTGCCCTTGTTCTGTCCTGCTGTGTCTGTCTTGCTCTTGTTCTATCCTGCTGTGTTTGTCTTGCCCTTGTTCTGTCCTGTTGTGTCTGTCTTGCCCTTGTTCTGTCCTGCTGTGTCTGTCTTGCCCTTGTTCTGTCCTGCTGTGTTTGTCTTGCCCTTGTTCTATCCTGTTAACGGCTTTATTTACATAGTTGCCACCAGGTGCTATAGGCCCTTAGACTAGCATCTGCATTCTTAATACCGCCCCTTAGTGTTTAGCGTTTCCCCACGAATCTAACGCTATTAATACCCCCATGAGCGTTGCCCATGGTAGCATGAGAGGACGGGGCAGTGGGTAGCAGCCAGCCCCCACTCACCCATGATGCTCAGCAGACCACTCCATTAATCTGACCCACTCACACCCCTGATCACCCTGGTAATTGACGCATCACTTGCCCCTGGCACTGATGCCAGGGTGCCACCGAGTGCCCCAAGGGTACTACACACATTACATGTCTGTGTGTGTGTGTGTGGGCTGACAGGTGTGTGGGGGGGCTGACAGGCGTCTGTGGGGGCTCACTGGTACTCGCGTATATGTGGTTGTAGGGGTAGAGTCACAGCTCTTGGCCCCACCTCTTCGCTGGTCGCTACTAGGTCCACTCTCTCTCCTGGCTTTCAACAGCCTTGTTGTGTGTGTGGGGGGGGTAGGGGGGAGTAGGGTAAGGTGTGAAACTCTCAGTTTACTAGTAATGATAGAAGCCTGACAGCCTCACAGTGAAAGTTCAATGACAGCCTCACACTGATAGCGTCACAACGACAGGCTCAAACTGACAGCCTCACACTGACAGCGTCACGGTGACAGTCTCAAATTGACAGCTTCACACTGACAGCGTCATAGTGACAGCTTCACACTGACAGCGTCATAGTGACAGCCTCACACTGACAGTGCCATAATGACAGCTTCACACTGACAGCCTCACACTGAGTGTCATAATGACAGCCTCACACTGAGTGTCATAATGACAGCCTCACACTGACAGCTTCACACTGAGTGTCATAATGACAGCTTCACACTGACAGCCTCACACTGAGTGTCATAATGACAGCCTCACACTGACAGCTTCACACTGACAGCCTCACACTGAGTGTCATAATGACAGCCTCACACTGACAGCTTCACACTGACAGCCTCACACTGACCCTCCAATATGCTGCAGTATTTTTAAGACAAATATTGTTTCAAACTGACAGACCGTTAATTAAATATTAGGGCGTAGCCGGCAGGGGTGAGGCAGGGGAGAGACTAGGTGAGGTAGGGGAGAAGTAGAGTTGAAGCAGGGGTGAGTCAGGGGAGAGACTAGGTGAGGTAGGGGAGAAGTAGAGTTGAGGCAGGGGTGAGGCTAGGTGAGGTAGGGGTGAAGATGGGGTGAGGCTAGGTAGGTAGAGGAGAAGCAGGGATGAAGTAGGGGTGAGACAGGGGGAGGAGAGATGAAAGGACAGGCAGAAAGGAGGAGAGGCAACAGAGGAGAATAAAAATGCGCAGTAAAGCGGAGAGGAAAAGAGAGAAGAGACAGTAGGAAGGAGAAATGAGAGAGAGAGAGGAGAGAGAGAGAGAGAGAGAGAGAGAGAGAGAGAGAGAGAGAGAGAGAGAGAGAGAGACAGTACATGAGTGTACTAAGAGGCAGGAGAAGAGGAGGGGAGAGACAAAGGAAGGTAAAAGAGGTTGAGTGAGGGGAAGGGGGGGAGTGATGGCAGGGGTGGCGTGGTGATGGCAGGGATGGCGTGGTGATGACAGGGGTGGCGTGGGTTGATCAGGCAGGGGTGGCGTGGTGATGACAGGGGTGGCGGGTTGATCAGGCAGGGGTGGCGTGGTGATGACAGGGGTGGCGTGATGGCAGGGGTGGCGTGGTGATGGCAGGGGTTTCGTGGGGATGGCAGGGGTAGCGTGGTGATAGCAGGGGGCGTGGTGATGGCTGGGGTGGCGTGGTGATGGCTGGGGTGGCTTGGTGATGGCTGGGGTGGCGTACTGACAGGGTTGGCGTGGTGATGGCAGGGATGGCGTGGGAATGGCAGGAGTGGCGTGGTGATGGTAGGGGTGGCGTGGGGGATGGCAGGAGTGGCTGGGGGATGGCAAGAGTGACATAATGATGGCAGGGGTGGCATAGGGATGGAAGGAGTGGTGTGGTAATGGCAGGGGTGGCGTGGATTGATCGGGCAGGGGTGGCGTGGAAGGGATTGGGAGGTAGGGGGTGGACATGGGGGAGGAGCTGGGGGAATTGAACGATGGTGAATTATCTCTATGTCACGTGGGGAGGGGAAGGAGGGGAGGGGGAATTGGAAAGGGGATTAAACTGAAAGACAGGGAGGTGTGTGTGTGTGTGTACTCACCTAGTTGTACTCACAGGTTGCAGGGGTCGAGTCATAGCTCCTGGCCCCGCCTCTTTACTGGCCGCTACTGGGTCACTCTCCCTGCGCCACGAGCTTTATCATACCTCTTCTTAAAGCTATGTATGGAACCTGCCTCCAGTACATCGCTTCCCAAGCTATTCCACTTCTCGACCACTCTGTGACTGAAGAAATACTTCCTAACATCCCTGTGATTCATTTGAGTCTTCAACTTCCAACTGTGTCACCTTGTTGCTGTGTCCCATCTCTGGAACATTCTGTCTCTGTCCACCTTGTCAATTCCTCTCAGTATTTTATATGTCGTTATCATGTCCTCCCTATCTCTCCTGTCTTCCAGTGTCGTCAGGTCGATTTCTCTTAACCTCTCCTCATAGGACATACCCCTTAGCTCCGGGACTAGTCTTGTTGCAAATCTTTGCACTTTCTCTAGTTTCTTTACGTGCTTGGCTAGATGTGGGTTCCAAACTAGTGCTGCATACTCTAGTATGGGCCTAACGTACACAGTGTACAGGGTCCTGAACGATTTCTTATTAAGATGTCGGAATGCTGTTCTTAGGTTTGCTAGGCGCCCGTATGCTGCAGCAGTTATTTGGTTGATGTGCGCCTCAGGAGATGTGCCTGGTGTTATACTCACCCCAAGATCTTTTTCCTTGAGTGAGGTTTGTAGTCTCTGTCCCCCCTAGACTGTACTCCGTCTGCGGTCTTCTTTGCCCTTCCCCAATCTTCATGACTTTGCACTTGGTGTGTGTGTGTTTGTGTGCGTGTGTATGTGCGTGTGTGTGTGTGCTCCCGCGCGCGCGCCTGCGTGCGTGTGTGCCTGCGTGTGTGTGAGGGGCACTTGGTCCCAGGTACATCAATCACCTGGTCCCAGGTACGTCAACCTGGGGACACGATGACAGGTCACGTGTGCTTCTGAGAAAACACAAATGGTGATAGTCTCTAGTCAGCATGATGGTAATACTGGAGCAGTGGTAAGAATGATGGTGGTCTCTAGTCAGCATGATGGTAATACTGGAGCAGTGGTAAGAATGATGGTGGTGTCTAGTCAGCATGATGGTAATACTGGAGCAGTGGTAAGAATGATGGTGGTCTCTAGTCAGCATGATGGTAATACTGGAGCAGTGGTAAGAATGATGGTGGTGTCTAGTCAGCATGATGGTAATACTGGAGCAGTGGTAAGAATGATGGTGGTCTCTAGTCATCATGATGGTAATACTGGAGCAGTGGTAAGAATGATGGTGATGTCTAGTTAGCATGATGGTAATACTGGAGCAGTGGTAAGAATGAAGGTGGTCTCTAGGCAGCATGATAGTAATACTGGAGCAGTGGTAAGAATGATGGTGGAGTCTAGGCAGCATGATGGTAATACTGGAGCAGTGGTAAGAATGATGGTGGTGTCTAGTCAGCATGATGGTAATACTGGAGCAGTGGTAAGAATGATGGTGGTGTCTAGTCAGCATGATGGTAATACTGGAGCAGTGGTAAGAATAATTTTGGTGTCTAGTCAGCATGATGGTAATACTGGAGCAGTGGTAAGAATAATGGTGGTGTCTAGTCAGCATGAAGGTAATACTGGAGCAGTGGTAAGAATAATGGTGGTGTCTAGTCAGCATGAAGGTAATACTAGAGCAGTGGTAAGAATGATGGTGGAGTCTAGGCAGCATGATGGTAATACTGGAGCAGTGATAAGAATAAATAGAAGAATATAAGAACCTGGGGATGAGGTGCATATCCTAAGAATGAAGTTTGACTTCAGAATATTTATGAAGACTCACGTGGTAAATCTTGCAAGGCAACCAAGAAGGTGACATCACTAAGGTGGCAGAACTCTGTACGAGGCAGAAGTGCTCTCTTTGAGTATGCACCACTTTCTTGGATTGGCTGCCTCCGGTCTCAGCTACGACTTCTGGACAGAATAGAGAACAAACAAGACGACTTATCTCTTGCCAGGACTCTGCCTGGATGGATCTGTCGTTTCAGCAGAGCCTTCAACACCGCAGAGTTGTGGTTGACCTTGTTGTATGTACAAGGCCAATATTGTCACAGGCAGCCAGAAGACAGCTTCTATACCACAAGACGGGCAGCGAGAAGGCAGCTTCTCTACCACAAGACGGCAGCGGGAAGGCAGCTTCTATACCACAAGACGGGCAGCGAGAAGGCAGCTTCTATACCACAAGACGGGCAGCAAACAGAAACTGCACGCTGGCTGTAACCTCAAAAACATCACAACACACAAATGTTAATGAGATAAAGTCAAATGACCAAATAAAATCTCTGGTCTACAACTGGCTCCAACTTCATACTGTTCCCTATTTATAGGTTCTATAATATTTGACAAATAATAAAGATAATGTTAAGAAAGGCTTTTAAATAAGCTGAGTGGAGCGCAGAAACGTGAAGTTTTGAGGAAAGAGAGAAGGAAGGAAGGAAGGAAGGAAGGAAGGAAGGAAGGCGGCAGGAGAATGAAGAGGGGTGGGGGAAGAGAATGAGGAGCAAAGATGTGTGCACTGGGAGAGTGAACTCCAAATGAGTGCAGAACAAGAGGAGATACACTCACGACATACGATATACTCAAGAGTGGAAACAAGGGCACTTTAAAATGCTAGAGGGAAGTACAAGAGGATCCACAAGACACTTAAAAACACACTTAAGTAACCAATACAAGAGGATACACAAGACACTTAAAAACACACTTAAGTAACCGGTACAAGACACTTAAAAACACACTTAAGTAACCGAGATGTCATGAAGTACTTGTTCCACTCTCAGTTTAACAAGGACGTGGACTCAACTCTAGATGAAAGACATACACAGCTTCAAGAGTAAGTACGACAGGCTTCAAGAAGACTGAAACCAGTAATACTGGTAGACCAATTTCACAAGAAGGGGCCAGGAGATAGAACTCGACCCTCTATAAACAAATCAGTGAGCACACGCACACACGCCTCCCTGACGCTATAATTGAAGCTCAGGGTAATTATTGACGACCTTTATAATTACCAGAAATTATCATGAGAAATATAGGTGGTAACAGATAGTCTTGTGATGAGTGGAGGTGGTGGATGATGAGTGGAGGTGGTGGATGATGAGTGGAGGTAGTGGATGATGAGTGGAGGTGGTGGATGATGAGTGGAGGTGGTGGATGATGAGTGGAGGTGGTGGATGATGAGTGGAGGTGGTGGATGATGAGTGGAGGTGATGGATGATGAGTGGAGGTGGTGGATGATGAGTGGAGGTGATGGATGATGAGTGGAGGTGGTGGATGATGAGTGGAGGTGGTGGATGATGAGTGGAGGTGGTGGATGATGAGTGGAGGTGGTGGATGATGAGTGGAGGTGATGGATGATGAGTGGAGGTGATGGATGATAAGTGGAGGTGGTGGATGATGAGTGGAGGTGGTGGATGATGAGTGGAGGTGGTGGATGATGAGTGGAGGTGGTGGATGATGAGTGGAGGTGGTGGATGATGAGTGGAGGTGGTGGATGATGAGTGGAGGTGATGGATGATGAGTGGAGGTGGTGGATGATGAGTGGAGGTGATGGATGATGAGTGGAGGTGGTGGATGATGAGTGGAGGTGATGGATGATGAGTGGAGGTGATGGATGATAAGTGGAGGTGGTGGATGATGAGTGGAGGTGGTGGATGATGAGTGGAGGTGATGGATGATAAGTGGAGGTGGTGGATGATGAGTGGAGGTGATGGATGATAAGTGGAGGTGGTGGATGATAAGTGGAGGTGGTGGATGATAAGTGGAGGTGGTGGATGATGAGTGGAGGTGGTGGATGATGAGTGGAGGTGGTGGATGATGAGTGGAGGTGATGGATGATAAGTGGAGGTGGTGGATGATAAGTAGAGGTGGTGGATGATAAGTGGAGGTGGTGGATGATGAGTGGAGGTGATGGATGATAAGTGGAGGTGATGGATGATGAGTGGAGGTGGTGGATGATGAGTGGAGGTGGTGGATGATGAGCGGAGGTGGTGGATGAGTGGAGGTGATGGATGATGAGTGGAGGTGGTGGATGATGAGTGGAGGTGGTGGATGATGAGTGGAGGTGGTGGATGATGAACGGAGGTGGTGGATGAGTGGAGGTGATGGATGATGAGTGGTGGTGGATGATGAATGGAGGTGGTGGATGAGCGGAGGTGGTGGATGATGAGTGGAGGTGGTGGATGATGAGTGGAGGTGGTGGATGATGAATGGAGGTGGTGGATGATGAATGGAGGTGGTGGATGATGAATGGAGGTGGTGGATGATGAGTGGAGGTGGTGGATGAGTGGAGGTGATGGATGAGTGGAGGTGATGGATGAGTGGAGGTGATGGATGATGAGCGGAGGTGGTGGATGCTGAGTGGAGGTGATGGATGATGAGTGGAGGTGATGGATGATGAGTGGAGGTGATGTATGAGTGGAGGTGGTGGATGATGAGTGGAGGTGATGGATGATGATTGGTGGTGGATGAGTGGAAGGTGGATGATGAGTGGAGGTGATGGATGATGAGTGGAGGTGATGGATGATGAGTGGAGGTGGTGGATGTTGAGTGGAGGTGGTGGATGATGAGTGGAGGTGGTGGATGTTGAGTGGAGGTGGTGGGTGGTGGATGATGATGAGTGGAGGTGGTGGATGATGAGTGGAGGTGATGGATGATGAGTGGAGGTGATGGATGATGAGTGGAGGTGGTGGATGTTGAGTGGAGGTGGTGGATGTTGAGTGGAGGTGGTGGGTGATGATGAGTGGAGGTGGTGGATGATGAGTGGAGGTGGTGGATGATGAATGGAGGTGGTAGATGATTTATTTGTGTCCGTGTGCGTGTAGCTGAGAGAGAGAGAGAGAGAGAGAGAGAGAGAGAGAGAGAGAGCAACTCACAGAGAGCCATCACAGCCTGGTTGATCCTTCATATGACAGGTAGAAACTGCTGGAAGGCGTCCAGTTTCCACCCATCATATGAGAGTGATTTGGAAGCCTGTTAAATGTTGTGCACTCTGGCTGGCTGGCCTGGTGGGCTGGCTGGCTGACCTGGTGGACTCTCCTACTCACAAACACCTCAGATGACAGGTCAATCTTACAATCTTTTGATATTCCCCTTTGGTGGACCTCCAGAGCTTTCCAACTGCAGCAGCCCGGTCCTGGACCATGCTGCTACTGCTGGGGGTCCTGGACCATGCTGCTGGGGGTCCTGGACCATGCTGCTGGGGGTCCTGGACCATGCTGCTGGGGGTCCTGGACCATGCTGCTACTGCTGGGGGTCCTGGACCATGCTGCTGGGGGTCCTGGACCATGCTGCTTGCTGCTGGGGGTCCTGGACCATGCTGCTACTGCTGGGGGTCCTGGACCATGCTGCTGCTGGGGTCCTGGACCATGCTGCTGGGGGTCCTGGACCATGCTGCTGCTGCTGGGGGTCCTGGACCATGCTGCTGCTGCTGGGGGTCCTGGACCATGCTGCTACTGCTGGGGGTCCTGGACCATGCTGCTGGGGGTCCTGGACCATGCTGCTGCTGGGGGTCCTGGACCATGCTGCTACTGCTGGGGGTCCTGGACCATGCTGCTGCTGCTGGGGGTCCTGGAACAGGCTTGCCTGGTATTTACCTGGTCAACCAGGCTGTTGCTGCTGGCGGCCTACTGATCCATATCACAGCCTGGTTGATCATAAGGGTTATTAGTATATACATCCTGGATGTATTTACTAATATATAGAGTGGTGTAACCACCATGACGTCATACACTATCAGAGTAAGGGAAGTTGCAACTAGCGGAGAGTGCTGCTAGGAGCCACAAAGTTGGGTATAAGGAACCTAACTTCAGAAGTAAGATCATTGGAGCAACAACTGCAGCAACTTAGCCACAAGAAGTACCATTCAGGCCGCCGCAACAAACTACTCAACTCATTTATTTATCTGAAACACAAAGATAACTCTGTTTGCACCAGCAAAGATAAATTTACCTAAGAACAACATACACTAAAACCAGGTTGTGAAGAACAAGACGGTACAATACCGTGACTGGAACAATATACGAAAAAAACTGCCGAAAAAAACCGGACATAGGACAGACCAGCTTACGACATTTCGGTTCGACTCGGACCATTCACAAGACACAAGGTCCAAGTGGGAGCGAAACGTCGTCGCAAGCTTTCCTCTGTCCTATATGCGGGCTGTGTACCAGCTTGTGCTTCGTCGTTGTGGCAATACCTGTGACCGGATTCCAGAGTTCATTAGCAGACTATGCGTGCTGGTAGCACCCACAGCCTGCTTGGTCATGTGAGGCATTGAGACTGTCTTCTTTACGTTCCTTGTTAGAACTGGGAGAGAAGTGCTCATCCCTGTCTTCCTGTGTATCGTGGCACGGCACTCTCACCCTTACAGCACCAACTGCCTAGTTGGCACACAAGACGACCGGAAGCAAGGGACTTCAAAAAAAGCGTAGAGATGCCGTGGAGAGCTGTGGCGTAGAGCACAGCTCTATTATCTGGTAGAGCTCTCCTGCAGGAGCTGTGTTCTGTTAATTTGCATGCAGAGGTAGAGCTCTCCTGCAGAAGATGTGGTCTGTTAATCTGCATGCAGAGGTAGACCTCTTCTGCAGATGTGGTCTGTTAATCTGCATGCAGAGGTAGAGCTCTCCTGCAGGAGCTGTGCTCTGTTAATCTGCATGCAGAGGTAGAGCTCTCCTGCAGGAGCTGTGCTCTGTTAATCTGCATGCAGAGGTAGAGCTCTCCTGCAGATGTGGTCTGTTAATCTGCATGCAGAGGTAGAGGTCCCTTCCTCGGTAAGCAAGTATCAAGCTTCCTAAATCATTGTAACCAGTAAGAAAACATTAATAAACTGCAAGAGTGAAATACAGTATACACTTTATTAAGATCGAGTATTACTTGGTGGGAACCTGGCTAAGTGGTAAAGTAGAAGTGGAATAAAGTGGCCAATATTGTGTTGTCAGGTGAGATGGTGAACTTATCTTACTTTATTACTTTCATATGTTAGTAAGAAGGAGTCAGCCTTGCTTGAAGGATACCTGAAGGATGCTCCCCGGGGGTCAGCCTTGCTTGAAGGATACCTGAAGGATGCTCCCCGGGGGTCAGCCTTGCTTGAAGGATACCTGAAGGATGCTCCCCAGGGGTCAGCCTTGCTTGAAGGATACCTGAAGGATGCTCCCCGGGGGTCAGCCTTGCTTGAAGGATACCTGCAGGATGCTCCCCGGGGGTCAGCCTTGCTTGAAGGATACCTGAAGGATGCTCCCCGGGGGTCAGCGCCCCCGCGGCCCGGTTCCAGACCAGACGTTTGTGAGATTTATTTTTTCGTCTTAATGAGAAAGAAAATATTAGGAGACCTACCAGAGTGCAAAACGTTTCGAACCTTTTCACGTTCCATCATCCAAATAATGAAGGGATCTGGATGTGCTTCTAGTATGTCGTAGATTGGCTCTTTCTAAGACCTCTCTACTCCCATGACTTTTGCTGTCACATTTAAGGTTTTCTTGTTATAAATTGTTGAGAGTCCAAACAGTCATTATTCCTCCTTTGGAGAAATTGTGACCCAGTCTCTCTCAGGTCTAGAACTACACTGCTTGGCATCTCAACTCACTCCCCTTGGGAAGGAGTTAGAACTCTCTGATTGGTTATTTGAAGATGACAATGTCAACAACTTCACGTGTCCTGATTTGTGGAACCTTTCAGATGCGGGTATAAAGGGGAATTATAGAGAGGCTTCACATCGCTGAGTCACCAAGTGGACAAGACCCGGGCAGGGACAGTACCGGAGAACCTCATCCAATCCAAGGTTCACCTTTCCTACCCTGAGGACAGAGTAGCCACACTGCGGGTGTTGCTACACTGCGGGTGTTGCTACACTGCGGGTGTTGCCACACTGCAACTTGTGTATCATAGACAAGAGAGTGGCAGCGTATAACAGATGTACCAAACTTGACCTAACACCAACAAACACTATGGCGAGGGGTTTAAAATTCACAAGAAGTACTGTAAATACTGCGTTCGTGCTATTGTTACTCTCAATTTGGATTCTTCTCAGTCCTGACATAGCGGCCACACCATGGCCAACTATTGTTAGATGATCTCAACGTGGCTGTGGCCACCCTCGGCCACCAACACATTAACGTCACCTGTGTTAAACGTGTAACTCAACGCTAAACACATTTACATCAACTTCACCGCTGAATCAACGCCGCCACAATGTTGTCATTCGCGAAGGGAAGGGAAGGGAAGGGAAGGGACTCAAACAAACAAAAATATAGTTTACATATAATAAAAATATAGTTTACATATAATAAAATACTGTTAAACAGAAAAGAAAGCCACAGACATTTCGGACAGAGGTACTGGTCTGCGAGGCTAATAAACCCTCAAAACCGGTTACAGGTATGTCAAACAAGTACCGAAACAACTCCGTATGAAAGGAAGAGATATTGTGGACAGTGCAAAATACCTCCACTATAAAGCTGGGGACGCGAAGAGAAGACTAAGAGAGAACTCGTGTAGTGTCAGAGGTCCCCGACTCTCCAACGCCCTCCGCGCATTAGGAAAATTACCAACCTCTGACTGTCTTCAAGAGAGAGAACTGGACAAGTTCCTCAAATCAGTTTCTGACCAGCGTGCAGCCAGCAATAACAGTCTGGGTGGTCAGGCCTAGATCCACCGGGAGGCCTGGTCTGGGACCAGGCCACGGGGGCACTGAGCATCAAAAGCAGCTTTCAAGATACCTGTAGGATGCAGGTATCCTGTATACCCGACACTCTACACTTGTCTACCTACCGCTGTATACCTGACGCTGGTCTCCAGAGTAGTTTTACCCTCGCTGTATATTAGATGACAGTGTACCTTGATTGCTAGCGCACTCAGCTCACACACGGAGGTCCGTGAATCGATCCTCGGTAAGGGTGGAAACCTTGGGACGTGTTTCCTTAAGACACCTGCTAACCATCTCCACCCATCAGTAATAATGGGTACCTGGGTGTTAGTCGACTGGTGTGGGTCGCATCCTGGGACAAAACTGACCTAATTTGCGGGAAATGCTCAGCATAACAAGGTATGTCATTGATGTCAGCTAGGACTGTATATCTTGTACATGTACTTGTAGAAATAAAGACTATAATATTATTATTATTATTATTATTATTAAGCAGTACCTAAGATCACCCTCTGCTTCTTACATGGCGTTAACACAGGTGATAACCAGACCAGTCCCAGGTACTGAGGCCAGACCTAGGTACCTGATATCTAGTACCTGATCTAGTACTTGATATCTAGTACCTGATACCTAATACGTGATATCTAGTACCTGATATCTAGTACCTTATATCTAGTTCCTGATACCCAGTACTTCAACTATAAAACATTAACGAAAACAAACATTGGTGGTGTTTTTTTCCTGGCTTCCAAACGAGAGGATTTAGAGCTTACGACACACTGACCTGGCCTCCCTCCCTCCTGCTTGTACACACTCAAGTAACCTCAACACACCAACCTAATTAATTCTTTTTGCAGAAGCCGAAATAGCTGTTATAATCACCGCTCTGGTTAATTACTGAAGGAGGGAGGGTAATTGAACGGTAGGAAATAAGTGAACATTCAGTGTCTGGCCAATTATTATTACTATTACTATTATTATTACTGTTAATTATTATTATTAATGATTACTATTATTATTATTAATTATTATTACTATTATTAATTATTATTACTATAATTAATTATTATTACTATTATTTCGCTCTGTATAGAGCGTTATCAAGCTGACTTGATCAAGCTTTACCGAAACGTTGTCCCAATAGCTTATCTTAGGTCAAGGCCAATAAGTAGGTCTAGGATAGTTTCCCCTCGACACTTTTTTTTAATGGCGATTAAAGTAAAGTTGAGAGACAACAGTGGTCCTTCTGTGCCCCTGGGTGCGTGGGCATCATAGGCAGCCAGGGGGACGGGTAGGGGTGGGTGTAATTTTCAGCTGAGCTTCAGTCAGGGGACCCTAGCCTAGACTGGGCCAGTAGACCTAGAACTGTGTTCCTATATTCTTGTGTTCTTATAGAAGTGAAGAACAAGAAGGGAAGACCTGACACATTCAAGACGTAGTCACCGGAGGAAGACTATAAATAGTCAATGGAGCCAGACGTAGATAGTCACTGGAACAAGACGTATATAGTTACTGGAGGAAGAAAAAGACAGATAGTTAGGAAGAGGAGGGCTGTCGGTAGTCCTCCCTTATGCACGAAAGGAGGACGTTGAAAAGTCTTGGGTCCCTCACACTTAACGAGTTCGCTCTTCACTCGACGCACACCTGCTCTTCAGCGGAGGTGTTTTACATTGTTTACCAAGCCTCTTGCTTTTTCTGCAGGCGGGGGAGACGCAGAGAAGTGTCTGGATGAAGACAGGGAGTTGAGGAAGGTAGGAAGACGTATGGATAGTACAATGTTGACACGCAGACTGTGTCTGGAAAGGTAGACAGAAAGTTCAGGAAGGTGTAGAAAGTGTGTGGAACAAGAGGGAGTGATAATGTAACTCACAGTGTGTTGAAGATGCGCCAGAGGGCCGCCAGGGGGCCACCGGTACCTTGCGTCTCCAACAGCTCACCTGAAAACAAAAAACATTAAATATTAGTGAATGTTTGAATGTTATGTACATGAGGGCAGAGAGGTACAGGAGGCCACTGAGAGGGCAGAGAGGTACAGGAGGCCACTGAGTGGGCAGAGGTACAGGAGGCCACTGAGAGGGCAGAGAGGTACAAGAGGCCACTGAGAGGGCAGAGAGGTACGGGAGGCCACTGAGAGGGCAAAGAGGTACAGGTCACTGAGAGGACAGAGAGGTACAGGAGGTCACCGAGAGGGCAGAGAGAGGTAATGAGGTCAGAGTGTGTAATGGTGACGGTAGCTTGAGGCAGTAGTGGTTGTGGAAGGTTGTGGTGATTATGGTAAGGGGGAGTAGTGGTTGTGATGGTGGTTGTGGTGGTGGTTGTGATGGTGAGTGTGGTGGAGGGTAAGAGCAGAGTCATCTAGTGAGAAGCAGCAGCAGCAGTCTTCGTGAGTCACCACAGTCTTCAATTGATTACATGTCACTAGCTTCTTTCCATGCCGAGGGCCCACGCTCCACACTCCTACGTCTGGGGCCCACGCTCTACACTCCTGTCTGAGGCCCACGCTCCACACTCCAATGTCTGAGGCCCACGCTCCACACTCCAATGTCTGGGGCCCACGCTCCACACTCCTATGTCAGGGGCCCACGCTCTACACTCCTACGTCTGGGGCCCACGCTCTACACTCCTACGTCTGGGGCCCACGCTCTACACTCCTATGTCTGGGGCCCACGCTCCACACTCCTACGTCTGGGGCCCACGCTCTACACTCCTACGTCTGGGGCCCACGCTCTACACTCCTATGTCTGGGGCCCACGCTCCACACTCCTACGTCTGGGGCCCACGCTCTACACTCCTACGTCTGGGGCCCACGCTCTACACTCCTACGTCTGGGGCCCACGCTCTACACTCCTATGTCTGGGGCCCACGCTCCACACTCCTACGTCTGGGGCCCACGCTCTACACTCCAATGTCTGGGGCCCACGCTCCACACTCCTATGTCGGGGGCCCATGCTCCACACTATGTCGGGGGTCCATGCTCCACACTCCTATGTCGGGGGCCCACGCTCCACACTCCTATCGGGGGCCCACGCTCCACACTCCTACGTCGGGAGCCAATGCTCCACACTCCTATGTCGGGGACCCACGCTCCACACTCCTATGTCGGGGACCCACGCTCCACACTCCTGTCGGGGGCCCACGCTCCACACTCCTATGTCGGGGGCCCACGCTCCACACTCCCATGTCGCTAACCAAAAATTATATGAAAAATAAGAATACTTATAAAAGAAACGGTTGAATGTTAAGTGGTGGGAGAGGGCAACAAGTGGGTTAAGGGTCCCTCAAGGATCAGTACTGGGTGCCCTGGCTAGTCTGCACACAAGTAAACAACCCGAGGCACACTCTAATACCATGATTACAGTGTTAAATACGATTTAAATAGCATTCAGGAATCCTAACAGGGAATCCTTCAGAGAGAGAGAGAGAGAGAGAGAGAGAGAGAGAGAGAGAGAGAGAGAGAGAGAGAGAGGAGAGAGAGATTTCTACTGTGGCCTCAGTGACACACGGTAAGCAAAATCAATCTCAGTCTCCATCTCTCTCTTGTCCCGGGGAGGCGAGGTGTGCCTGTAACACTTCCCCCCCCTACATGTCTCAGTGTAACACCTCCCCCCACATGTCTCAGTGTAACACCTCCCCACATGTTGTCTCAGTGTAACACCTAACCCCACATGTTGTCTCAGTGTAACACCTCCCCCCACATGTTGTCTCAGTGTAACACCTCCCCACATGTTGTCTCAGTGTAACACCTCCCCCACATGTCTCAGTGTAACACCCCCACATGTCTCTGTAACACCTCCCACATGTTGTCTCAGTGTAACACCTCCCCATACGTTGTCTCAGTGTAACACCTCCCCCACATGTTGTATCAGTGTAACACCTCCCCCACATGCCTCAGTGTAACACCTCCCCACATGTCTCAGTGTAACACCTCCCCACATGTCTCAGTGTAACACCTCCCCACATGCTGTCTCAGTGTAACACCTCCCCACACGTTGTCTCAGTGTAACAACTCCCCATACGTTGTCTCAGTGTAACACCTCCCCCACTCGTTGTCTCAGTGTAACACCTCCCCCATACGTTGTCTCAGTGTAACTCCTCCCCCATACGTTGTCTCAGTGTAACACCTCCTCCACATTATCTCAGTGTAACACCTCCCCCACATGTTAACTGTCAGTGTAACATTTCCCCCACATTATCTCTCAGTGTAAGAACACCTCCCTCACATGTTATCTCTCAGTGTAAGAACATCTCCCCCACATGTTATGTGGTGTCTGCAGTTACATGCTTCCCTGAGGTCTAGTTACACCATGAACTCTGTCAAACATGTGACAGTGGAGAGTTGTAAAAGCATTTAACTGTTTCTTTCCTCCATCACATTCCAACACACACACACACACGTGCACACACGCATACACACACGTGCACACACGCATACACACGTACACACACACACACGTGCACACACGCATACACACGTACACACACACACACACAATAATCGCCAAAGTTTTCTATGCTGTGAGATTTATCAAGCCATTTTCTTATTCTTCTTCGTATTATTACACTCCCGAAGTGTGTGTGTGTGTGTGTGTGTACTCACCTAATTGTGGTTGCAGGGGTCGAGACTCAGCTCCTGGCCCCGCCTCTTCGCTGTCCGCTACTGGGTCTCTGCTCTCCCTGCTCCATGAGCTTTATCATACCTCGTCTTAAAACTGTGTATGGTTCCTGCCTCCACTATATCGTTCTCTAGACTGTTCCACTTCCTGACTACTCTGTGACTGAAGAAATGCTTCCTAACATCCCTTTGACTCATCTGAGTCTTCAGCTTCCAGTTGTGTCCCCTTGTTTCTGTGTTCCCTCTCTGGAACATCTTGTCAATGTCTACCTTGTCAATTCCCCGCAGTATTTTGTATGTCGTTATCATGTCTCCTCTGACCCTTCTTTCCTCCAGTGTTGTTAGTCCTATTTCCCTCAACCTTTCTTCATAGGACAGTCCCCTGAGTTGTGGAACTAACCTTGTCGCAAACCTTTGCACTTTCTCTAGTTCTTTACGTGCTTGACCAGGTGTGGGTTCCAGACTGGTGCTGCATATTCTAGAATGGTCCTGACGTACACGGTGTACAGTGTCTTGAACGATTCCTTGTTAAGGTAACGGAACGCTAATCTTAGGTTTGCCAGTCGCCCATATGCTGCCGCAGTTATCTGGTTGATGTGTGCCTCCGGAGACGTGCTTGGCGTTATACTCACCCCAAGGTCTTTCTCCTTTGCCGAGGTTTGTAGCCTTTGTCCGCCTAGCCTGTACTCTGTCAGCGGTCTTCTTTGCCCTTCTCCGATCTTCATGACTTTGCATTTGGTGGGATTGAATTCGAGAAGTCAGTTGCTAGACCAGATGTCAAGCTTGTCCAGGTCTGTTTTAAGTCCTGCTTGGTCCTCTTCCGATGTGATTCTCCTCATTAATTTCACATCATCTGCGAACAGAGACACTTCTGAGTCTATCCCATCCGTCATGTCATTTACATATAGCAAGAATAACACTGGTCCTAGGACTGACCCCTGCGGAACGCCGCTCGTCACAGGCGCCCACTGTGATACCTCATCACGCACCATGACCCGTTGTTGCCTCCCTGTGAGGTATTCCCTGATCCATTCCAGTGCCCTTCCTGTTATACACGCTTGGTCTTCCATCTTCTTTACTAATCTCATGTGTGTGTGTGTGTGTATGTGTGTGTGTGTGTGTGTGTGTGTGTACCTTATGTAATAAAATTATATAAAATACAGTACAAATATACAATACAAAAAATTGATACGATAACTACAGGTGGACAGATTTAGATTTGTTTGTCAAACATAACCTGGAGGTACTTGCTGCAGCTCCTCACAGCCGGGTACAGCGTATACCTGGAAGGAGGGTCGGGGGTCAACGCTCCCGCGGCCCGGTCCGTGACCCAAGACTACAACAAGCATTACCCCTCTGAAGTGCAACACTTAGAAGATGGGACAGTTCTAGTTGCCCTGATGAGTCTTTTGCCTAGTTCCTTAAGGAACCTGTATGAGTTCTTTCCCAAGGGTCTCTGAGCTTATGAGAACAAACATATTCCCATGAATTTCATATTTTGTTTACTTTTGGGACTCCTTGAAGGTGGCATCTGCTTCCTCTTTCCTCCCTGCTGTGTTGGATAAAGGTATCAGCCAGTGTAGGCATCACCAGTGTAGGCATCACCCAGTGTGTATATTTAGGAATCATCCAATACCATCTGCTTGCCGTCTACTCCTTGCAAGGAAATTCCAACTGGATGTTATTGTTTTTCAAACAGATCTGCATAGTTGGGGCAGCTCCTTTATTGATGGGCATCCAGCTGTTGCCAGGCCCCTCTTGATGATGTTAACCTCTTCATGCCTTGTGTCCTTTTTCTCAGACCTACCTGGAGTATTCTGATGGTCAGTGCTTTCCCTCCCAACGGCCAGGTTCGTGACCAGGCCTCCCAGTGGATCAAGGTCTGATCAACCACTGCCAGGAGGAGAGTTATGTCCCTCCTGGCACACTCTTGAGCGCTCTTGATGATATTCTTTCAAATATTGAGCTATCTTGCCAGGCTGAGCTTAACCAGGTCTGGTTCAGAGCCTTCTAGAGCACTGCCATCACTGACAGTGACACCATTACCAGCCCAAGAGTACTGCCGGCAACAGCACTGGCAGTTCTGCTAATAACAACACTAACAGTGTTGTAACAGTGCTACAAGTAACAGCACCGGCACTGATGCCAGTAACAGCACCGGCACTGTTGCCAGTAACAGCACCGGACTGTTACCATTAACAGCACCAACAGTGTTGCCAGTAACAGCACCAACAGTGTTGCCAGTAACAGACGGGTTTTCTCCACAAATCACAACGGATTTAGTTGTCATGGCAACGGTCCCGACGCTGAAACGCCCGCGCGCGCGCGAGCACACAAAATGAGGCCGGGAGATGGGGGAGGGAAGGGGGCGGGAGTGCCTGGAGCCGAGACTCAACCCCCCAGAAACACAACTGGGAGAGTCAATACAGAATGGGGCAGCAGATGGAAGGTAGATTACCTTACACTTACCCCAGGCTCCTCTCAGGGGGAAACCCCCTCCCCCCCAGGTCCGGTCCCAGACCAGTGTACATATTTTTACTGTTCAGTTATTATTAGCACAATCATAACTAAGCGCTAAACCCACAAGGGTCATAAAGCAGTTTACTGTTCAAAGAGATTCTCTCTCTCTCTCTCATTCCACTCTCACTCCTCTCTCTCTCTCTCTCTCTCTCTCTCTCTCAACCAGGTGGTAACCATTAACAAATTACAGAGTTTAAACAGCCGCCAGACTGTGAAATAAATACTTTAATTGCCGTGCCCGTCACTGCGTCACATACACCAGTCAGTGCGTCACATACACCAGTCACTGCGTCACAGCATCACTGCGTCACCGTCTAAAGTTTCAGAACTAGGAACACTAAGTACAAGTTTGCCATCACGGTTGTTACGATGACTCAAGTTCACGGTACCGTGAAGACCGTGACCAGAGCAAGACTGTGACCAGAGCAAGACTGTGAAGAACCAGGGAGTCCTGAGAGAAGCAGTGCCACGAGTGCTGAGAGAAGCAGTGCAGCGAGTGCTGAGAAGCAGTGCCACGAGTGCTGAGAAGCAGTGCCACGAGTGCTGAGAGAAGCAGTGCCACGAGTGCTGAGAGAAGCAGTGCCACGAGTGCTGAGAGAAGCAGTGCCACGAGTGCTGAGAGAAGCAGTGTCACAGTGCTGAGCAGTGCCACGAGTGCTGAGCAGTGCCACGAGTGCTGAGAGAAGCAGTGCCACGAGTGCTGAGAAGCAGTGCCACAAGTGCTGAAAGAAGCAGTACCATAAGTGCTGAGAGAAGCATTGCCACAAGTGCTGAGAGAAGCATTGCCACAAGTGCTGAGGGAGGCAGTGCCACGAGTACTGAAAGAAGCAGTGTCACGAGTGCCGAAAGAAGCAGTGCCACGAGTGCTGAGAAAAGCAGTGCCACGAGTGCTGAGAAGCAGTGCCACGAGTGCTGAGAAGCAGTGCCACGAGTGCTGAGAGAAGCAGTATCAGGAGTTCTGAGAAGCAGTGCCAGAGTGCTGAGAGAAGCAGTGCCACGAGTGCTGAGAGAAGCAGTGCCACGAGTGTTGAGAAGCAGTGCCACGAGTGCTGTCAGTGTGTGCTGAGCAGTGCCACGAGTGCTGAGAGAAGCATTGCCACGAGTGATGTCAGTGAGTGCTGAGATATAAACATGAGTTTCGAGTCTTTTTGCTCCCGGAGCCCGGTCCTGGGCCAGGCTCATCTGGCGCTTGCCTGGTCAACCAGGCTGTTGCTGCTGGTGGCCCGCTGCCACACATATCCATCACAGCCTGGCTGATCTGGCACCTGGTAAAGATACTTGCCCAGTTTTTTCTTGAAGACTTCTACACTTGTTCCAGCAGTGTTTCTGATATCTTCTGAATAATCTGGGACCATGGATGTTGATACAATGTTCCCTTATTGTCCCCAAGGTGCCCCTACTTTTCACTGGGTTTATTTTGCCCTTCCTCCCATATCTCTCACTCCCGTATGTTGTTATGGCAGTGTGCAGATTTGGGACCAGGCCCTTAAGTACTTTCCTGGTACATATTATTATCTCTCTCTCCTCCGCTCCAGTGAATACATATTTAAGACTTTAAAACGTTCCAAGTAATTTAAATGCTTTACTGGCTCTATGAGGGCCGTGAACGATCTCTGTATCTGTCCCAGCTCTGATATTTCTCCTGCCTGAACAATACTGTCCCAGCTCTGATATTTCTCCTGCCTGAACAATACTGTCCCAGCTCTGATATTTCTCCTGCCTGAACAATACTGTCCCAGCTCTGATATTTCTCCTGCCTGAACAATACTGTCCCAGCTCTGATATTTCTCCTGCCTGAACAATACTGTCCCAGCTCTGATATTTCTCCTGCCTGAACAATACTGTCAAAGCTCTGATATTTCTCCTGCCTGAACAATACTGTCCCAGCTCTGATATTTCTCCTGCCTGAACAATACTGTCCCAGCTCTGATATTTCTCCTGCCTGAACAATACTGTCCCAGCTCTGATATTTCTCCTGCCTGAACGGGAGAGCACAAGCGATTTAAACAGTGTTACCATAGACACTATTTCCCTTGTTTAGAAAGTTTTCATTATCCAGCCCGCATCCTCCTGGCTCTTGTTTGGATCAGTAGTGTTTCACGTGTTGCTTTCCTTCTATCGTATTTGATGATGGTTTAGAGTTTTGTATGAGTACACAGTGTTGCTGCTGACTCTGCAGCTTCAACTTATCACCATTGTGGAAAATTTTTGAGGGAAGGAAGTGAGAGGGAGGAGAGAAGTTGAAGAGAGGGACGAGGTAAATGAGAGGGAGGAAGAACGTTTAAAACATACTTGAGTGTAATAGGGAAGGACCTGTTCAGAGTAGGCTGTGTGCGTGTGTGTGTGTGCGTGTGTGTGTGTATGTGTGCGTGTGTGTGTGTGTGTGTGTGTGTGTGTGTGTGTGTGTGTGTGTGTGTGTGTGTGTGTGTGTGTGTGTGTGTCTACACATTTCAGCTATCCTTCATTTGAACAGCACTGCAGTTCAACCATAAACCAGTTCAATTATAACCCAGAGAAGTGTTTCCTTGAGAGCAGTTCACCACTGTGTGTGGCGTGCTGAAGGGTTCCTTGTGAAGGTTCTGAAGGCACCTCTCAGTTTTGCCGGTACTGCATGAGTCGCTGATGTAACACTCTTTATCTAAGCCTCCAGTGAGAGGTGTGGTGCGTGGTACCTGTTCCCAGGTCCTCCAGAGAGCAGTAGTCAACAGAGTCGGTGGCTGTCACGGTGCAAAGCTATGCTTTCTAAAGGCACTTCTATTTTTAATTCTTATATCTATGAATCCCTATGAAAGTGGCGTTCGTCGAAGACAGTAAATATTCAGGCGGATATAAAGTCTTCCAGTGGAGCTCAGATAACAATATGACGTTTAACGAGGACAAGTTTCAGTTACTCCGCTATGGATGAATGGAAGAAATAAAGAATGAAATGGAGTACAAGAAAAACTTGAGACTAGGAGTGATGATGTCAGTTGATCTCACCTTCAAGGACCACAACAATGTTACTGTTGCAGCTGTCGGCAGAATCATAGGCTGCATAACACAAATTTTTATAAAAGGGATCACGGTTCAGCTTTTGTGGATTTCCTCTCACATAGGCCTCCAGGAGCATGACAAAGTTGATGAATTAGCTAAACAAGCAGTAAATAAAAAAAATGTTGAGTATAACTTTCTGTTTTCAAACAGAAATTTACGAAACATTGTCAGAAAGTTTCACGAAAACAGAACAGTAGATTTAGGAACTAGCAGATCCATTATCCACCAAAATGAAACGTGTCAAGTCAAATACCTCTATAAAGTTAATGCTAGACTAAGGCTAGGTTATAAGTATCTCTGGCAGTACTGTGTCTATGGTGATGTCAGAAACATAAAAAAAAACAAAGTGTGTGGACAGACACACAGGGCCAAACACTGGCACATTATATCTTAGTGTCCAAACATGCAACCTTCGAGAGTCACCTCCATGCAAACCTTACATGATGAAATCTTGAAGTTTTAACCACATTTTGCATCGACTAGATAAACTGTCTTTATAGATATTGTAACCCAGTTATGACCAATGTTTTTTAGTGGCAATAAGACATAAATTTTTTAGATGTTATTCTTTACTGTTCTGTCTACAACAACTATTAAATAGTAAAATGAAATGACAAAATTTTTTTAGATGTAACTTGTAATACTGTTTTGATGTAACCTGTGTAAATGTTTTGAGTAACCTGTGTAATACTGTATGATTAACCTGTGTTACTGTTTTGATGTAACCTGTGTAATACTGTTTTGATGTAACCTGTGTAATACTGTTTTGATGTAACCTGTGTAATACTGTTTTGATGTAACCTGTGTAATACTGTTTTGATGTAACCTGTGTAATACTGTTTTGATGTAACCTGTGTAATACAGTTTTGCACTAGCGTTACTAGACGAGCTGCCAGTGTACCATCAACTAGCCAGCCAGACCAAACAACTAACTGCATAGCTAGAACTTTCAAGCCAAGGGACGCTGAGCCAGTGATGATACTCTGAGAGAGAGAGAGAGAGAGAGAGAGAGAGAGAGAGAGAGCACACATCGCTATGCAAAACTAAAAGTTATTCCCGCGATATGGAGTCCTGTTTCCGCCGTTGTTGCTGTTACTGCTGCTGCTGCTGGTGTTGTTGCTGCTGCTGCTGGTGTTGCTACTGGTGGCGGTGTTGTTGCTGATGCTGCTGGTGTTGCTGGTATTGCTGCTGTTGTTGTTGCTGCTGCTGGTGTTACTACTCTGGCTGGTGTTGATCTCCAGGTTTCTGCTACGTCTCCCTGGCAAAAACACTTTTATGCCCTTTTTAGGAATGGTGATCTGTGTCTTCCCTGTTGTTGTTGTTTGTTTTTACTCCCGCCTCCAGTTACTCTTTCTCCTCTCTTTAGTCTCGTCTACGCCTTCTTTTCCCTTCTCTCTCTCTCTTTTACGCTCATTTCCTTTGCTACATATTTGTATTCCTCCTTTTTTCCTCGTTCCCTCTTCTTACTTCCACCTATTGCCTCTCCTACTCCATCTCTCCCTGCCTTGTTTTCACTTCCTAATTTTCCTCTTTCTCTCTCTCCCTGCTTTTCTCCCAAGCAACCTCTCTCTCTCTCTCCCTCCCTACCCACTTTTCTCCCTAGCGACCACTCTCTCCCTCCCTACCTACTTTTCTCCCTAGCGACCACTCTCCCTCCCTACCCACTTTTCTCCCTAGCGACCACTCTCTCCCTCCCTACCTACTTTTCTCCCTAGCGACCACTCTCTCCCTCCCTACCTACATTTCTCCCTAGCGACCACTCTCCCTCCCTACCTACTTTTCTCCCTAGCGACCACTCTCTCCTCCCTACCTACTTTTCTCCCTAGCGACCACTCTCTCCCTCCCTACCTACTTTTCTCCCTACCGACCACTCTCCCTCCTACCTACTTTTCTCCCTAGCGACCACTCTCTCCCTCCCTACCTACTTTTCTCCCTAGCGACCACTCTCTCCCTCCCTACCTACTTTTCTCCCTAGCGACCACTCTCCCTCCCTACCTACTTTTCTCCCTAGCGACCACTCTCTCTCCCTCCCTACCTACTTTTCTCCCTAGCGACCACTCTCTCCCTCCCTACCTACTTTTCTCCCTACCGACCACTCTCCCTCCCTACCTACTTTTCTCCCTAGCGACCACTCTCCCTCCCTCCCTACCTACTTTTCTCCTAGCGACCACTCTCCCTCCCTACCTACTTTTCTCCCTAGCGACCACTCTCTCTCCCTCCCTACCTACTTTTCTCCCTAGCGACCACTCTCTCCCTCCCTACCTACTTTTCTCCCTACCGACCACTCTCCCTCCCTACCTACTTTTCTCCCTAGCGACCACTCTCCCTCCCTACCTACTTTTCTCCCTAGCGACCACTCTCCCTCCCTCCCTACCTACTTTTCTCCCTAGCGACCACTCTCCCTCCCTACCTACTTTTCTCCCTAGCGACCACTCTCCCTCCTCCCTACCTACTTTTCTCCCTAGCGACCACTCTCCCTCCCTACCTACTTTTCTCCCTAGCGACCACTCTCCCTCCCTACCTACTTTTCTCCCTAGCGACCACTCTCCCTCCCTACCTACTTTTCTCCCTAGCGACCACTCTCTCCCTCCCTACCTACTTTTCTCCCTAGCGACCACTCTCTCCCTCCCTACCTACTTTTCTCCCTAGCGACCACTCTCCCTCCCTACCTACTTTTCTCCTAGCGACCACTCTCTCCCTCCCTACCTACTTTTCTCCCTAGCGACCACTCTCTCCCTCCCTACCTACTTTTCTCCCTAGCGACCACTCTCCCTCCCTACCTACTTTTCTCCCTAGCGACCACTCTCTCCCTCCCTACCTACTTTTCTCCCTAGCGACCACTCTCTCCCTCCCTACCTACTTTTCTCCCTAGCGACCACTCTCCCTCCCTACCTACTTTTCTCCCTAGCGACCACTCTCCCTGGCCTGGGTGAGAGATAAGGCGGCGGTAGCAGCAGCAGCAGCAGCAGCATCCAGAGTTCAAATATATTCCTTCTCTGCTTCATGACAGTTCATTCAGCCTGGCTCTCCTATCTTCCTCCCCATCCCCCTTCTCTTTATTCCATCTTCCCTCACATCTGTGGCAGTTATCTCCCCACCAGTATCCCACCTACATGGTTCACATCCCATGTATATACCAGGTGTACACACCGTATATACCAGGTGCGTAAGGATATCACAGAACTAGGCGATGTCAGCTTCGCAGAATAGCCAAATATACTCTCTCTCTCTCTCTCTCTCTCTTCTCTTCTCTCTCTCTCTCTCTACGTCTCATCTTACGGTTACTTCACACTGTTTTATTCATTCTTTCATTATTCTTTGTATAAGCTTACTGCTTGTTATAAGAGCTACAAGGTAACAAGTGTGTGCACCTCTGTTACAAGGTCACAAGTGTGTGCACCTCTGTTACAAGGTCACAAGTGTGTGCACCTCTGTTACAAGGTCACAAGTGTGTGCACCTCTGTTACAAGGTCACAAGTGTGTGCACCTCTGTTACAAGGTCACAAGTGTGTGCACCTTTGTTACAAGGTCACAAGTGTGTGCACCTCTGTTACAAAGTCACAAGTGTGTGCACCTCTGTTACAAGGTCACAAGTGTGTGCACCTCTGTTACAAGGTCACAAGTGTGTGCACCTCTGTTACAAAGTCACAAGTGTGTGCACCTCTGTTACAAGGTCACAAGTGCGTGCACCTCTGTTACAAGGTCACAAGTGTGTGCACCTCTGTTACAAAGTCACAAGTGTGTGCACCTCTGTTACAAGGTCACAAGTGTGTGCACCTCTGTTACAAGGTCACAAGTGTGTGCACCTCTGTTACAAGGTCACAAGTGTGTGCACCTCTGTTACAAGGTCACAAGTGTGTGCACCTCTGTTACAAAGTCACAAGTGTGTGCACCTCTGTTACAAGGTCACAAGTGTGTGCACCTCTGTTACAAAGTCACAAGTGTGTGCACCTCTGTTACAAGGTCACAAGTGTGTGCACCTCTGTTACAAGGTCACAAGTGCGTGCACCTGTTACAAGGTTACAAGTGTGTGCACCTCTGTTACAAGGTCACAAGTGTGTGCACCTCTGTTACAAGGTCACAAGTGTGTGCACATCTGTTACAAGGTCACAAGTGTGTGCACCTCTGTTACAAGGTCACAAGTGTGTGCACCTCTGTTACAAGGTCACAAGTGTGTGCACCTCTGTTACAAAGTCACAAGTGTGTGCACCTCTGTTACAAGGTCACAAGTGTGTGCACCTCTGTTACAAAGTCACAAGTGTGTGCACCTCTGTTACAAGGTCACAAGTGCGTGCACCTCTGTTACAAGGTCACAAGTGTGTGCACCTCTGTTACAAGGTCACAAGTGCGTGCACCTCTGTTACAAGGTCACAAGTGTGTGCACCTCTGTTACAAGGTCACAAGTGCGTGCACCTGTTACAAGGTTACAAGTGTGTGCACCTCTGTTACAAGGTCACAAGTCGTGCACCTCTGTTACAAGGTCACAAGTGTGTGCACCTCTGTTACAAGGTCACAAGTGCGTGCACCTGTTACAAGGTTACAAGTGTGTGCACCTCTGTTACAAGGTCACAAGTGTGTGCACCTCTGTTACAAGGTCACAAGTGTGTGCACCTCTGTTACAAGGTCACAAGTGTGTGCACCTCTGTTACAAGGTCACAAGTGCGTGCACCTCTGTTACAAGGTCACAAGTGTGTGCACCTCTGTTACAAGGTCACAAGTGCGTGCACCTGTTACAAGGTTACAAGTGTGTGCACCTCTGTTACAAGGTCACAAGTGCGTGCACCTCTGTTACAAGGTCACAAGTGTGTGCACCTCTGTTACAAGGTCACAAGTGCGTGCACCTGTTACAAGGTTACAAGTGTGTGCACCTGTTACAAGGTCACAAGTGTGTGCACCTGTTACAAGGTTACAAGTGTGTGCACCTGTTACAAGGTCACAAGTGTGTGCACCTCTGTTACAAGGTTACAAGTGTGTGCACCTCTGTTACAAGGTCACAAGTGTGTGCACCTCTGTTACAAGGTCACAAGTGTGTTCACCTCTGTTACAAGGTCACAAGTGTGTGCACCTCTGCCACACGTGTGTTATACCTACCTGGAGGGTGCTCCAGGGATCACCGTCCCCTCGGCCCAGTCCTTGACCAGGCCTCCCGGTGGATCAGGGCCTGATCAACGAGGCTGTTACTGCTGGCCACACGTAGTCCAATATACGAATCACAGACCGGCTGATCGGGTACTGACTTTAGGTATCTGTTCAGCTCCCTCTTGAAGGCAACAAGGGGTCTATTCGTAATTTTCCTTATGCCTGCTGGGAGGCTGTTGAATAATCTTGGGCCCCGGACACTTATTGTGTTTTCTCTTTGTGTACTAATGGCGCCCCTACTTTTCATTGGGGGAACGCTGCACCGCCTGCCCAGTCTTTTGCTTTCATGGGGAGTGATTTTTGTGTGAAGATTTAGGACCATTCCTTTTAGGATTTTCCAGGCGTAGATTATGATGTATCTCTCTCGCCTGCGCTCCAGTGAGTACAAGTCAAGTGCCTCTGAGCGTTCAAGTAGTTAAGGTGTTTGACGGAACTTATATGTGCAGTAAAGGTTCTCTTTACATTCTCTAGATCTGCAATTTCACCTGTCTTGAATGGAGATGTAAGTGTACAGCAGTATTCTAGCCTAAAGAGAACAGGTGATTTAAAAAGAATTATCATTGGCTTGGCATCTCTTGTTTTGAAGGTTCTCATTTTCCATCCTATCATTTTCCTCGCAGATGTGATAGCAACACTGTTGTGATCCTTGAAGGGGAGATCCTCAGACATTACCACTCCCAGGTCCGTCACATTAGTTTCCGCTCTATTGTATGATCAGAGTTTGCAGTATACTCAGTCCTAGCTATTATTTCCTCCAGTTTTCCGTAACGGAGTAGTTGGAATTTGTCTTCATTGAACATCATATTGTTCTCCGTTACCCACTGAAAAAATTGGTTTATATCTTCTTGGATATTTGCCGTGTCCTCAATGGATGACACTCTCATGCCGATCCTAGTATCATCTGCAAAGGACGACTCAGTGTTTACATCTCTGTCTATGTCTGATATGAGAATGAGGAACAGGATAGGTGAGAGTACTGTGCCTTGTGGGACAGAGCTCTTCGCTATGGCAGCTTCCGATTTAACTCTGTTTACCACTACTCTTTGTGTTCGATTGGTTAGAAAGTTGAAGATCCATCTGCCTACTTTGCCAGTTATCCCTTTAGCACGTACTTTGTGTGCTATTACGCCATGATCGCACTTGTTTACCTGGAGTTTACCTGGAGAGAGTTCCGGGGGTCAACGCCCCCGCGGCCCGGTCTGTGACCAGGCCTCATGGTGGATCAGAGCCTGATCAACTAGGCTGTTACTGCTGGCCGCACGCAGTCCGACGTACGAACCACAGCCCGACTGGTCAGGTACTGACTTTAGGTGCCTGATTGAAGACAGCCAGGGGTCTATTGGTAATCCCCCAGGTTGACCAGGCAAGCACCAGACGAGCCTGGCCCATGGCCGGGCTCAGAGAGTAGATAAACTCTCGAAGGCAGTTGAACAGTCTTGGGCCCCTGACACTTATTATGTTGTCTCTCAACGTGCTAGTGGCATCCCTGCTTTTCATTGGGGGGATGTTGCATCGTCTGCCGAGTCTTTTGCTATCGTAGGGAGTGACTCTCGTGTGCAAGTTTGGTACTAATCCCTCTAGGATTGTCAAAGGCTTCTGCAAAATCTGTGTATACATCTGCGTTATGTTTGTCTTCCAGTGCATCCAAGACCACATCATAGTGATCCAGTAGCTGGGAGAGGCAGGAGCGACCTGACCAACCTATGTTGCCCTGGATTGTGTAATTGTGGGTATTGGTGGGTATTGAGAACTTTCACGGGGTGGGTATTGAGAACTTTCAAAACAAGGGAAATAATGCCGATGGTGACACTATTCAAATCGCTAGTGCTCCCTCACTTAGAATACTGCTCAGTGCTGACGGCCCCGTTCAGGGCAGGAGAAATAGCAGAGCTGGAACAAATCCAGAGATCGTTTACGGCTCACATTGAGCCATTGAAACATCTAAATTATTGGGAACGCCTTCAAGTCTTGAACATGTACTCATTGGAGCGGAGGAGAGAGAGATACATGATAATATATACATGGAAAGTACTTGAGGGCCTGGTCCCAAATCTGCACACTGCCATAACAACATACTGGAGTGAGAGATATGGGAGAAAGTGTAAAATAAACCCAGTGAGGAGCAGGGGTGCGGTGGGGACAATACGGGAGCACTGTATTAACATCCGGGGTCCCAGACTATTCAACATCTTACCAGAAGATATCCGAAACACGGCTGGAACCAGTGTAGAAGCCTTCAAGAGGAAACTGGACAAATATCTTCACCAGGTGCCAGATCAACCAGGCTGTGATGGATATGTGGGGCAGCGGGCCTCCAGCAGCAACAGCCTGGTTGACCAGGCAAGCACCAGACGAGCCTGGCCCATGGCCGGGCTCAGAGAGTAGATACTCTCGAAACTCTTCAAAGGTATATCAAAGGTATGCGTCTTAGTACTTTTTCAATCAATTTTATGATGTGGGACGTTAGAGCTATTGGTCTATAGTTCTTAGCTATTGCTTTGCTGCCACCTTTATGGAGGGGGGCTATATCCGTTGTTTTTATTGACTGGAATTTCACCTGTATCTATGCTACCTCTCCATAGAAACTTGGTTTCCAGGATTCCTCTCCCCTGACAGCACAGCCTTACACAAGGCTTCTCCCCTGACAGCCCAGCCTCACACAAGGCTTCTCCCCTGACAGCCCAGCCTTACACAAGGCTTCTCCCATGACAGCCCAGCCTTACACAACCTTACCTTTGATATACCTTTGAAGAGTTTCTAGAGTTTAGCTACTCTCGGAGCCCGGCCATGGGCCAGGCTCGTCTGGTGCTTGCCTGGTCTACCAGGCTGTTGTTGCTGGACGCCCGCTGCCCCACATATCCATCACAGCCTGGTTAAGATACTTGTCCAGTTTCCTCTTGAAGGCTTCTACATTTGTTCCAGCAATGTTTCTGATATCTTCTGGTAAAATGTTGAATAGTCTGGGACCCCGGATGTTGATACAGTGTTTCCTTATTGTCCCCACCGCACCCCTGCTCCTCACTGTGCTGTGGGGATAATAATATCTCTCACTCCAGTATGTTTTTATGGCACTGTGCATATTTGGGACCAGGCTTCTCATCTAACAGCCCAGCCTCTCACAAGACATCCTTAGTAATCACTTGTTCAACCAGGCAAACAAGGCCTATAAACTACTAGGAAGTTAACTACTTCCTAGTAGTTTACAGGCCTTGGAATATACTCTCTGGAGAAGAGGGGAGGGGAGTGTAAAACAAACCCAGTGAAAAGCAGGGGCCCGGTGGGCACAAAAAGGGAACACTCTATCAACATCCGTGGTCCAAGACTCTTCAACCTGCTACCAGCAGATGTCAGAAATGTTGCAGGAACAAGTTTAAATGTTTTCAAGAGGAAACGGGATTACTGTCTCCTCCAGGTGTCTGATCAACCAGGTTGTGAGGGGAAGGAGGAGTGTGTAGTAAGGGGAACGAGGTGAGGGGGGTTTGAGGGGAACGAGGTTCAGGATGTTGTCACTACCGCCACAGTTAAACCCTTGTGTCTTCCTCAACACCCAGTTTGTTTACCAGCGAGCACCCTCCCCCCTCCCCCACACATCCTTTCCCTCCCCATGTCCCATCCCTTCCCCTCCCCCTTCTCCACTCCCTCTCTGACCTTTCCCCTACCTCCAAAACTTCCTGCACCTACTGTACAACCATGTATCTGACTCCTGGTGTTCTTCCCACCTACTGTACAACCATCTATCTGACCCTTAGTGTTCTTCCCACCTACACACTACCTACTACACAACTAACCTTACCCAACCACTACCTTCTTAACTTACCTACCTTGCTTTCTGACTGATAACTTAGACACATGTACAACACTAGAATATCATTATTGTGGAGACGTTTCGCCTACACAGTAGACTTCTTCAGTTAAATACAGTCAGTAGGAGTAGCAGTGAAGTATAGATGATATAATCAATCCATCAATCTTGAAGAAAATAGTATTTGAGGAGGTGATCATGTTGTGTGGGCTTCTTGGAGATAAAAGGTAGTCAAGGGAAACACTAGGATGGATGGTGACTGGTATATTGATGGAGTCTGTGAGGAGATATACCCAGCCCTTCTGTCCAGTTCTATGCCTAGCGTCGGAATGAGAGAGGCCCGCGCATGTGTGCGCGCCTCTCTCGGCGCGCACACATGCACGGGCCTCTGACGTCACAAGTAACAAAGGGATCAGACATATAACATAGCTAGGATTACTTATAATACACTACATAAGTGTATCAATATGCTTCAGTACATATTACTGACAGCTCGGCCATGTTACGTATGACGTCTCGGCATACAATACAACTCTATAGACTGAACAGGCAGGTGATACTGGGGTGTCCCTGACCAGTGGGTCAGTGCTATTTCAGCCGAGGAGAGTTCACCCAGTTTGCTGGATCAATCCATTCCACCAGTTGAAGAGAAAGACTTAGCTCCCACTGACTTCCCAGACGAGGTCGCACAGTTGTTGAATTTGTTGAATAAACACTGTAAAGCAATTGCCTTACCATTGTTCGATCGTATCCCACTTGAACCTGGTACCAGACCAATTTATGTACCTGCGTACAGAATGCCTCATCCCACCGCTGCCACCATTTGTTGTGTGGGGTTCTTGGAGATAAAAGGTAGTCAAGGGAAACACTCGGATGGATGGTGAGTGGTATATTGACGGAGTCTGTGAGGAGAGATACCCAGCCCTTCTGTCCAGTTCTATGCTTAGCGTCGGAATGAGAGAGGCCTCTCTCGGCGCGCACACATGCGCGGGCCTCTGACGTCACAAGTAACAAAGAGATCAGACATAACATAGCTAGGATTACTTATAATACACTACATAAGTGTATCAATATGCTTCAGTACATATTACTGACAATCAGTCCCTCAGCCTGAAGAAGAGTTAAGCTAGAGAAGTAACTGCAGTAAGAGAAGGCAATGTGTGTGTGTGTTGGGATGGCCCCACTGCTGAAAAGGTGCTTGCCAACATGCTTAGGGCTGTATCAGACAGGGAGACTGCCCATCTCCAAGTTGTGAGTGCACATCACTCTGGGAACTTCCTCCAAACAGTTCCCATTTCGGCAATGGGAACACGTCTTGATCCTAAAACCTTCTGTATTGCAGTGGCTCCTCTCCTTGCTGCCCCAATTCACACGGAATATACGTGATACGTGTATTTGCGGCGATGTGCAAGCCGACCAATATGGTCTACATTGTCTTAACTGCTCCAAAACCAAGGGCTGGGATGCAAGACACAATGAAGTTAATATCATAAAGAGAACCATTGCTACAGCTGGATGCCCAGCTGAGAGAGCCCCAATCACTAGCAGCCAACAATACCCACAACCCAGCAAACCACCCTGATGGGATCACCATCTATCCTTGGAAGAATGGCAAGCTCTTAGCATGGGACTATACCTGTGTGTCGACGCTGGCTGACACCTACATCCATCAGAGTGTCGGGCGACAGGGAGGAGCTGCTGATCACAGGGAGGAGTACAAGATCGGCAAGTACAGGGACATAAGCCAACAGTATCAATTTGTCCCAATGGGATCAGAGACCTTGGGATTATGGGGAAAAAACGCCACACGTTTCCCCAAAGAACTGGGTTCCAGACTCATCGACACCATCAGGGACCCACGGGCAGCCACTTTCATGTTCCAGTGCCTCAGCGTGGCCATCCAGAGGGGAAATGCATGTTGCATACTGGGCTTGTGTCTGGCTTTGGAGGAGATTCATTATCTTTCATATACATATTGTACTAATGTATTCATGTTAATGTTTTTTTGTCAATGTATTCTGTCTATAAATAAAGTTCACACAATATATATATATATATATATATATATATATATATATATATATATATATATATATATATATATATATATATTATTGTAACCACGAATGAGTGGTATTGATCAAAAACAACACTGCGACTAGCCAAGGATTCGAACCCATACTGCTTTGGCCAACCTAATGGTGAGCGAAAACACATGATGCTCTAACCCACAGGACCACGCAATCCTACAAGAATGACGTACCCAGCCAAGCTAGATGTTTTACCGTCATCCGAGGACATACGGTGGTGTGGGTGCCTCTGAGCTAATTTCATTCTCCTCCCTGTTTGGTGTACTAGCCCAGCGAGCTAAAGCAGCATGGGTTCGAATCCTTGGCTAGTCGCAGTGTTGTTATATATACATACATACATATATATATATATATATATATATATATATATATATATATATATATATATATATATATATATATATATATATATATATATATATATTGAGAGACAAAGGCTTAATGTGGTAATACTTTCTCTTCTTTTATTACAGGTATGTTGTTGCACACCTGGACGCAATGTAGTGGTAATGTACACTGATAACCTCTCTCTCTCTCTCTCTCTCTCTCTCTCTCTCTCTCTCTCTCTCTCTCTCTCTCTCTCTCTCTCAGAAAACTGGTGGCACTGTCTTCAAAGGCAGACAGTAATTAATTAACTTGTTGCTGTAAGATGGTGAAGAGAACACGTGAACCTGAGTGCTGGGAGGGAGGTAACCAAGGTGGGAGAAGGAGGTAACCAAGGTGGAAGGGAGGTAACCAAGATGGGAGGGAGATAACCAAGGTGGGAGGGAGGTAACCAAAGTGGGAGGGAGGTTACCAAGGTGGGAGGGAGGTTACCAAGGTGGAAGGGAGGTAACCAAGATGGGAGGGAGATAACCAAGGTGGGAGGGAGGTAACCAAAGTGGGAGGGAGGTTACCAAGGTGGGAGGGAGGTTACCAAGGTGGGAGGGAGGTAACCAAGATGGGAGGGAGATAACCAAAGTAGGAGGGAGGGAGGTAACCAAGGTGGGAGAGAGGGAGGTAACCAAGGTGGAAGGGAGGTAACCAAGATGGGAGGGAGATAACCAAGGTGGGAGGGAGGTAACCAAAGTGGGAGGGAGGTTACCAAGGTGGGAGGGAGGTTACCAAGGTGGGAGGGAGGTAACCATGGTAGGAGGGAGGGTGGTAACCAAGGTGGGAGGAAGGGAGGGAGGCAGGTAACGACATACCTTTGATGAGTTTCGAGTCTTTCTACTCCCGGAGTCCGGCCATGGGCCAGGCTCGTCTGGTGTTTACCTGGTCAATCAGGTTGTTGCTGCTGGAGGTCCGCTGACCCACAAAACCATCACAGCCTGATTGATGTGGCACCTACCTGCTACCTGGAGTCTACCTGGAGGGCATTCCGGGGATCGACGTCCCCGCGGCCCGGTCTATGACCAGGCCTCCCGGTGGATCAGGGCCTGATCAACGAGGCTGTTACTGCTGGCTGCACGTAGTCCAACGTACGAACCACCGGGCTGGCACTGACTTTAGGTATCTGTCCAGCTCCCTCTTGAAGGCAAACCAGAGGTCTACTGGTAATGCCCCTTATGGCTGGTGGGAGGCTGCTGAACAGTCTTGGGCCCCGGACACTTATTGTGTTTTCTCTTAGTGTACCAGTGGCGCCTCTACTTTTCACTGGGGGATACTTGTCCAGTTTCCTCTTGAAGACTTCTACGCTTGTCCCAGCAGTGCTTCTGATATCTTCTGGTAAGATGTTGAATAATCTGGGGCCACGGATGTTGATACAATGTTCTCTTATTGTGCTCTCCGCACACCTGCTTTTCACCGAGTTTATTTTGCACTTCCTCCCATATCTTTCACTACAGTAGGCAGGTAATGAAGGAGAGAGAGAGGGAGGGAGGTAATGAAGGAGAGAGGGAGGGAGGTAATGAAGGAGAGAGAGAGGGAGGGAGGTAATGAAGGAGAGAAAGGGGGAGGGAGGTAATGAAGGAGAGAGAGGGGAAGGAAGGTAATGAAAGACTGTGGGAGGGAGGCAGGGAGTACAGATGGGATGGAAGCATCCCCGTTCTTGCATCTCCACCAGCTGTGATTTCCCAGCTTCCAGTGATCATCAGGAACAATCATAAGAGAGATAATGTATCTTGTACACTCACACCAACACTGGTACTGTACACTCACACCAACACTGGTACTGTACACTCACACCAACACTGGTACTGTACACTCACACCAACACTGGTACTGTACACTCACACCAACACTGGTACTGTACACTCACACCAACACTGGTACTGTACACTCACACCAACACTGGTACTGTACACTCACACCAACACTGGTACTGACTCCCACTGTACTCACACCAACACTGGTACTGTACACTCACACCAACACTGGTACTGTACACTCACACCAACACTGGTACTGTACACTCACACCAACACTAGAATTACAATTACACTTTTATTAAACAGACTGTATACATTGCAGTGTACTACATACACTACTCTACGATAGTCACACTGTGGGAACACCCACAGTGTGCTACTACACTACTCTACGATAGTCACACTGTGGGAAGAAAAAGCCGGGGTGTTCCCCTGGCACACTGCCTCACACAGTATAAGGACACTGATCTAGAAACTCTTGAGATATGACCTACCTGGAGAGACTAAAGGAACTGAACCTGGCCACCTTGGAAGAGCACTAGAGAAACATGACTACGACGTATGAGATACTCAAGAGGAACGAACAGAGGCGGAGATGGGCTGTCTGAAATGCCAGAACCAGGGTCAAGGCGACACAGCTGAAAAATAAATTCCTGGAGGATACCTGAAGGAAGCTTTCGGTGGCCAGCGCCCCCGCAGCCGTGTCTCAGACCGGGAAAAAACTTCTAAAGGAAGGAGCTCGTGAAATACTACGTTCACAGCTTTAAGAGTGGGTACGATTCTTCGTCGGGTACGGTCCCGACGAGGAATCAGTAACGTCAGTCTATATAGTTAAGAGAAGGAGGGGGCCGGGAGCTGTGAATCGATCTCCCGCAAACACAAATCGGTGCGTACACACAAGTTGAAATTACTGGTTCATTTGAGAAGATGGGAATTCCTTTAAGTGCGGAGTGTGAACAAATGACATAGATTAGGAGATGTGGGAACCTTCAGACAACCGAGAGATTCAAGACTACCCAGTGTGTGAATACATGGGTTCAAGACTACCCAGAGGGTCAGTACGTGGGTTCAAGACTACCCAGAGGGTGAATACATGGGTTCAAGACTACCTAGAGGGTCAGTACGTGGGTTCAAGACTACCTAGAGGATCAGTACGTGGGTTCAAGACTACCCAGAGGGTCAGTACGTGGGTTCAAGACTACCCAGAGGGTCAGTACTCGGGTTCAAGACTACCCAGTGGGTAGTCATAATTAAGATAGTATACTTAGGTAAGCACAAACATAAACGGTAATACTTATAGAAATTACTACCACAAGCGCAAGGAAAATGATAGGCTGGATAACTAGAACCTTCAAAACAAGAGTTGCCAAGCCAATGATGATGCTGTTTAAGTCCCTTGTTCTCTCTAGGACAGAGTGCTGCTCTAACAGCTCCCAGCAAGCAGTCTTTATTTCATCCATTCTTCCACAGCGGAGCAGCTGAAACTTGTCCTCATTAAACATCATATTGTTGTCTGAGGCTCGGTGGAAGACTTGGTTTATAACCGCTTGAAGATTCGTTGTGTCCTCGACAGACAGAGATTCTGGTGTCACCAGCAAAGAATGTTACGGTGCTATGATGTATGTTCTTGTCTGTGTCGGATAAAAGAATGAGAAACAGAAGTGGGGCGAGTACTGTACCTTGAGGAACAGAGCTTGTCACTGTGGCAGCCTTCGACTTCACTGTTTACTACTTCTCTAGGGATTCTAGTTAAGAAAGGAAGGAAAAGAGAGATTAAGGAAGGAAAACATGAGTGGTGGTGATGGTTGTTGTTGTTATTACTAGAAGATGACTCAGTGAAAAGCGCAAAGGGGAACCCGCAGGGACCCCACAGCGCCTGGAGAAATGGGGGAGGCAAAATATGTTTAATCCAAGGAAGGGGGGAGCTCCAGCTCCTTGGATCAAGAGCCCCTCATCAGGGATCGAGACTCACCAACTATCCACTTTTATAACTTCGAAAACCAATATATAATGTGGAAAAAATATCGTTTTCTAATTATACGGTTAATTGGTATACCGGTTACTAATTACCCCAACCCCTGGACGACTACCCCTGGTTGGTCGCCACCTGGACGAATACCCCTGGATGACTACCCGTGAACGACTACCCCTGGACGACTACCCCTCGGTGGTCGCCACCTAGACGACTACACCTGGATGACTACCCGTGAATGACTACCCCTGGATGACTACCCGTGAACGACTACCCCTGGACGACTACACCTGGGTGGTCGCCACCTGAACGACTATACCTGGATGACTACCCCTGGGCGACTACCCCTGGGTGGTCGTCACCTGGACCACTGACTACCCTTTGACACTGCAATCTAAACTGTTTGTCATTGTAATGACATTTAAAGCTACTAACTTAGGACACAGAGCTGGACTCGATGATTATTACTGATTCTATGTCATGAGCGAAGGCTCTTGGCTCACATAATGACGCTCACTGGAGAAGCCAGGGATACATACTCTAAAATCAGAGACAATGGAATTAATGTACAATTTTTATGGATTCCATCAAACATTTTATTACTGTCATAATAAAATTGATAATTTAGCCAAAGAAAGCACCATGAAGGAATACGTAGAATATAACTTTGGTGTGTCTCTGTCTAGCATTAGGAATAGTATTAGGAGAAGTAAGTAATGAAACTGAATGTTATAAGAATGCAGTTAGAAGCCTGAGTAGATCAATAATCCACTATGATAACATGAACGTAGATAAGAGCGTTTATGGAGCCACTTGCAATGTGATCAGACTGATGTTGTAGTGGCCAGATTAAGGCTAGGTTACAAGTATATTTCTGCCAGACACAAAGATAATCATCAAACTAAATGCAAAGTATGTGGTGAGCTCTATGGTCACTATCTTGAACACTATGTGCTTTATTATCCACTTGAGTTGTATGGGGATACTATAATAACCTATGTGATATGTTAAGGCATTTTATTAATGAAAATAAGATACCAGATATATTAAGACAATATCAAAAATTTGTTTGAAACAGTTAAGACAACTGCAGATATAAATCCAGATGTACTCATGTTGAGGCCTAGTTCCTGGGCCTTTGTGTATCCATATGTTCCTGCACTACCATCCATAGGATGGATATGGGATATGGGATATGAGGTAGACTTTAGGTGGTAGTAAGCACTACATCTAAGATCACGGATGTTGGTAGTAAGCAATACATCTAAGATCACTGATGGTGGTAGTAAGCACTACATCTAAGATCACGGATGTTGGTAGTAAGCAATACATCTAAGATCACTGATGGTGGTAGTAAGCACTACATCTAAGATCACGGATGTTGGTAGTAAGCAATACATCTAAGATCACGGATGTTGGTAGTAAGCAATACATCTAAGATCACTGATGGTGGTAGTAAGCAATACATCTAAGATCACTGATGGTGGTAGTAAGCACTACATCTAAGATCACGGATGTTGGTAGTAAGCAATACATCTAAGATCACTGATGGTGGTAGTAAGCACTACATCTAAGATCACTGATGGTGGTAGTAAGCACTACATCTAAGATCACGGATGTTGGTAGTAAGCAATACATCTAAGATCACTGATGGTGGTAGTAAGCACTACATCTAAGATCACTGATGGTGGTAGTAAGCAATACATCTAAGATCACTGATGGTGGTAGTAAGCAATACATCTAAGATCACTGATGGTGGTAGTAAGCAATACATCTAAGATCACTGATGGTGGTAGTAAGCAATACATCTAAGATCACTGATGGTGGTAGTAAGCAATACATCTAAGACAGCTCAAACAAGTGTTGTTGCTGGTGAAGCACTAGGAAGGTATCAAGGATCTCAAGCCTCCATCCTACAGGAAGCTCTTCAATCCTTCATCACCACCAAGAACAGGGGACCAGGCGTGAAGCCTCGGTTTAAACCATCGTGAAGCTCAAAGATTTACAACCCGAGCTTGCATTCCGGAGCTTCTTAAGAGAGATTCGCTCGAGAAGCTGAACCTCTTTCCCCGGCGGTTGGCGGTAGTCACAACAAGAGCGAGTTCAAATAGTGCTTTGATGAGATTTTCAACCTTGTGATCAGCAATAAGAAAGACAAAGCTTTCCCTCTTGCTCAGCAAAAGGGGCGTCCGGAAATGATGCCTCTTGTGAACACCAGCCTGGCGAAGAAAGAGAAGAAAATGCTGAAGCATCTGGTCAAGGAGGAGGAGGAGGAACTCCCGCAGAAGACGAGCAACAATGTCCAATTCTTAAAAGATGAAGTTTTTCTTAAAAGAGCAACTACTGCAGCAGGTGTGGAATATTTCCTATAATCCGGTTGAAGGTTTAAGGTAACAGACGCCTCACTACCAGAACAATGTCGTCCCCAGCGTGGCAGAGAGACGTCTTGCTCTCACAGCTACTCGGGACTTCAAGTGTGTGTGTCGTCCAGCAGTGTCTGGACTCCACCTCATGACGGTAACCTATTGGCCCTTGACAAGACCCAAGACACTGATTGGCCCTTGACAAGACGGAAGACACTGACTGACCCTGATAAGACCCAAGATATTGACTGACCCTTGACTAGACCCAGATTGACTCTGGACAAAACTGAGACTGACCCTTAACAAGACCATAACTGATCCTTGACAAGACCACTAACTGAGTCTTGAAAAGACCCTGACTGAGTCTTGACAAGACCCTGACTGACCCTTGACAAGACCCTGACTGACCCTTGACAAGACCCTGACTGACCCTTAACAACAACATCAAACAGTCAGCACCCCTATCCCTCGGGACAACCTAAAACCTGACATGGTTCCAATCTTGGAGCGGGGCGACTCGCTCCTACACTACACCACTGGAACACCCACGCTTCATCGCCTCCACTACCAGTGTCCTCACTGCGTGGAGGCTCTCAGCTGTTTGTGGTTTACCTGGAGTTAACCTGGAGATGGATTCCAGGGGTTAATGTCCACGCGACTTGGTCCCAGACCAAGCCAAAGTTTCCATAGGCACTGGAGAGGCAAGTATAAGCCGTCTTCTGGTTCATGAAGTAGATGAATCTCAAAGGAAATCTCTCTCTCTCTCTCTCTCTCTCTCTCTCTCTCTCTCGTCCAAAAAGGAAGCTAGAGTTGGAACGAGGAGGAAGGGGGGTGGAGGGAGGGAGGTGGAGGGAGGGAGGAGGGGCATCGCTCCCTCGTAATTAAGCACTTTCCCACATTATTGCCCTCTTGTTATTCTTGCCATAGCTGGAGGGAGGAACAGAGAGAAGGAGCGACGCAAGGAGAAGGAAGAGGCGTAGGGAAGAAGTTGAGAGAGAGAGAGAGAGAGAGAATCGCCTCTTACACCTCACGTAAATCCTGGCTGTCGTCTACCAGTTTTATTTGGCTTGAATCACGAGAGCTGTTGGTGGTAGTGGTGGTGGTGACGGTGATAATGTTGGTGGTAGTGGTGGTGGTGACGGTGATAATGTTGGTGGTAGTGGTGGTGGTGACGGTGATAATGTTGGTGGTAGTAGTGGTGGTGACGGTGATAATGTTGGTGGTAGTGGTGGTGGTGACGGTGATAATGTTGGTGGTAGTGGTGGTGGTGACGGTGATAATGTTGGTGGTAGTGGTGGTGGTGACGGTGATAATGTTGGTGGTAGTGGTTGTGGTGACGGTGATAATGTTGGTGGTAGTGGTGACGGTGATGATGTTGGTGGTATTGGTGACGGTGGTAATGTTGGTGGTAGTGGTGATGGTGACGTTGGTAATATTGGTGGTGGTAGTGGTGATGGCGGTAGTGTTGGTAGTGATGGTGGTAGTGTTGGTGGTAGTAGTGGTGACGGTGGTAGTGTTGGTGGTAATGTTGGTGGTAGTGGTGACGGTGGTAATGTTGGTGGTGGTAGTGGTGGTGACGATGGTAATGGTGTTGGTGGTAGTAGTGACGGTGGTAATGGTGTTGGTGGTGGTGTTGGTGGAAGTGTTGGTGGAGGTAGTGGTGACGGTAGTAGTGTTGGTGGTAATGTTGCTGGTAGTGGTGGTAGTGACGGTGGTAATGTTGGTGGTAGTAGTGGTGGTAACGGTGGTAGTCGTGGTAATGATGGTGGTAGTGTTGGTGGTAATGGTGGTAGTGACGGTGGTAATGTTGGTGGTAGTGGTGGTAATGTTGATGGTGACGGTGGTAATGTTGGTGGTGGTAATGGTGACGGTAGTAATGTTGGTGGTAGTAGTGGTGGTGACGGTGGTAATGGTGGGGGTAGTGATGACGGTGGTAATGTTGATGGTGGTAGTTGTGACGGTGGTGGTAGTAGTGGTGGTGACGGTGGTAATGTTGGTGGTTTTGGTAGTAGTGGTGACGGTGGTAATGTTGGTGGTAGTAGTGGTGGTGACTGATACTGCTGTTGCTTGTGTCGTAGGAGTTCCTTTGCACTTGCTGGCACTGCCAGGTACCAGGAGCACTGCAGTAAGGCCTATTAGCCCATGCTCTAGGCTTGTTCTACTCACATCCAACCATCCCTACGCCCGTCTAAATCGTCAACTCCTTTGTAGATTTTGCCGCCGAAGTTGCTAGTTTAGTGTGCACTCTGTACCCGGCACCGCAAGAGCATATGGATACACAAAAGGTCTAGGAACTAGGCCTCAAAAAGGGTTAACAGCAGTACATCTGGATTTGTATATATGTCTTATATGTTGCAAGCAAAACTACTATATTTGGTTAGTATATCTGATATTTTATTTTTATTACCAAGATATCTCTATATGGAAGTGGAACAGAATTCTTCCTCCGTAAGCCATGCGTGTCGTAAGAGGCGACTAAAATGCCGGGAGCAAGGCGCTAGTAACCCCTTCTCCTGTATATATTACTAAATATAAAAGGAGAAACTTTCGTTTTTTCTTTTGGGCCACCCTGCTTTGGTGGGAAACAGCCAACATGTTGAAAGAAGATCTCTATATGCATCAGTAAGAGTCCAATAAAGCACATAGTGCTCTAGATAGTGACCACATACTTTGTTTTCAGTTTAACCATCATCTGTTTGTCTGCCGCACGTACTTGTAACCTAGCCTAAGCCTGGCACCTAACATCAGTCACTGTTTACACTCCAAGTTCCTCCATAAATGTATTTATCTACATTCGTGATATCATATGTCATCCACATCCATCCTATTCTTCCAACCCACCCAACTATCCACAAAGATCCTTTGCACACCCAGGTGCAGGTCTCCATATCCTCAACACCTAGGTGTTGGTCTCCACACCCTCAACACCTAGGTGCTGGTCTCCACACCTTCAACACCTAGGTGCTGGACTCCAAACCCTCAACACCTAGGTGCTGGTCTCCACATCCTCAACACCTAGGTGCTGGTCTCCACACCCTCAACACCTAGGTGCTGGTCTCCACACCCTCAACACCTAGGTGCTGGTCTCCAAACCCTCAACACCTAGGTGCTGGTCTCCAAACCCTCAACACACACCAGTGTAACCTCCGCCTCTAATATAGTCAGGCATCTTAATTAATCAACCTCACAGTAATAACCTTATTACTCAAGGCTTTCCCTTAAAGGAATGGTGGGGAGGAGTGGGGAATGTGGGGAATGTTGGGAGGAGTGGGGAATGTGGGGAGGAGTGGGGAATGTTGGGAGGAGTGGGGAATGTGGGGAGGAGTGGGGAATGTGGGGAGGAGTGGGGAATGTGGGGAGGAGTGGGGAATGTGGGGAGGAGTGGGGAATGTGGGGAGGAGTGGGGAATGTGGGGAGAAGTGGGGATAAACTAAGTCAGAAGAGAAAGCCACAGCACCGTGGCTGCAACAGTTCAAAGCCAAGCCAGGGTTTGCTAATGAACCTTAACACGTTTCGATCCTTGTTGAACCCGTGACTGGACAATGACCCCAGGGATCGAAACGTCGTCTAGTTTCCTCACCAATGAGTTGTTTCAGCCATGATTCACCTGAACGTTACCCGCTTCTCTTGACCGCATGGTCAACCAAACTGTTGCTATTGGCGGCCCACTGCCATCACAGCCTGGTTGATCTGGCACTGCAAGTTACCTGGCAGTAAACCGCAATGTTTCAGGGTGTATGCGTTGTTTAGTCATGGTTCCACACACGCACAAACACGCTGTCTTGTTAAGAACGCCAGGTCACTCAATAAGCACGTGGGGACCAAGACTCTTCAACCCCCTCCCTTCATACATAAGGGAAATTACCAACAGACCGATAGCTTCAAGGGTTGTGGTGCCTACGTTAGTCTGTTTGTGGCAGTCACCAACAGCCTGGCTGATCCAGGGGCCCTGGGGACAGATCCCCAGTAATCCAGCAGAGGGAGGGACCCCCAACGCTCACTTAGATTACAGTACAGTTAGTGAACAGTTTATCTCTAATATAACTTGTAATGGTAGCCAGTGACTGAAGACTGGAAAGTCTTGACCACCACCCACACGCCCGCACATCCACCCACACGCCCGCACACCACCCACCCACACGCCCGCACACCCACCCACCCACACGCCCGACACCCACCCACCCACCCACACGCCCGCACACCCACTCACAAGCCCGCACACCACCCACCCACACGCCCGCACACCCATCCACCCACAAGCCCGCACACCACCCACCCACACGCCCGCACACCCACACGCCCGCACACGAGCACCTTAGTATTCATGCTGGTACAGAGAACTCCAGTGTTCACTGAAACACTGTGTTGACGCTTCACTGACGTCTAAGTCACGTTTCACTGACGTCTAAGTCACGTTTCACTGACGTCTATGTGACGTTTCACTGATGTCTATGTAACGTTTCGGTGGCGACGGACAAGTGACTCTTGTGTGACACGTAAAGTGACGCACAAGTAACGAAATGATGTTATAACATATAAGTGACGTCGGAGTGACGTAGAGGCCCAAGAATCCTTTGAAATACCTTTGATGAGTTTCGAGAATCTTTCTACTCCCGGAGCCCGGTCCTGGGCTAGGCTCGTCTGGTGCTAGTCTGGTCAACGAGGCTGTTGCTGCTGGTGGCCCGCTGGTCCACATATCCATCACAGCCTGGTTGATCTGGCACCTGGTGAAGATACTTGTCCAGTTTTTTTCTTGAAGACTTCTACACTTGTTCCAGCAGTGTTTCTGGCATCTTCTGGTAACATGTTGAATAATCTGGGATAACGGATGTTGATACAATGTTCCCTTATTGTCCCCACGGTGCCCCTACTTTCACTGGGTTTATTCTGCCCTTCCTCCCATCACTCCAGTATGTTGTTATGGCAGTGTGCAGGTCTGGGACCAGGCCCTCAAGTATCTTCCAGGTATATATTATCATGTAACTCTCTCCTCCGCTCCAGTCAGTACATATTTAAGACTTTAAGGCGTTCCCAGTAATTTAAATGCTTAACAGGTTCTATGCGGGCCGTGAACCCTCTTTGTATCTGTCCCAGCTCTGATAGTTCTCCTGCCCTGAACAATACTGTCCCAGCTCTGATAGTTCTCCTGCCCTGAACAATACTGTCCCAGCTCTGATAGTTCTCCTGCCCTGAACAATACTGTCCCAGCTCTGATAGTTCTCCTGCCCTGAACAATACTGTTCCAGCTCTGATAGTTCTCCTGCCCTGAACAATACTGTTCCAGCTCTGATAGTTCTCCTGCCCTGAACAATACTGTTCCAGCTCTGATAGTTCTCCTGCCCTGAACAATACTGTTCCAGCTCTGATATTTATCCTGCCCTGAACAATACTGTCCCAGCTCTGATAGTTCTCCTGCCCTGAACAATACTGTCCCAGCTCTGATAGTTCTCCTGCCCTGAACAATACTGTTCCAGCTCTGATAGTTCTCCTGCCCTGAACAATACTGTTCCAGCTCTGATAGTTATCCTGCCCTGAACGGGGTCGTCAAAACTGAACAACACTCTGAAGAAATACAAGCAATTTGAAAAGTGTCACCACTGACCCCAGGATGCCTTGTATGTCACTCCACACAACAAGAGACGTGGGAGACCAGTGTCGGAGGTCCTCGACTCATCAACGCCCCGCCCTCCGTGCATAAGGGGAATTACCAATAAATTTCTGGGGAGTCGACAGGGAACTGGACAAGTTCCTCAAATCAGTACTTAATCAGCAGGTCAGACACTGATATACCAGTGATATACTTGTCATATACACGAGATATACCCGTTATATACACGTGATGTGCCCGTGAAATACTCGTAATATATCCGTGATATACATGTGATGTACCCGTGAAATACTCGTAATATACTAGTCATGTACCCGTGATATACTCATGATGTACCTGTGATATACCCGTGATATACTTGTCATGTACCCGCGATATACTCGTGATATACCCGTGATATACTCGTGATATACCCGTGATGTACTCGTGATATACCCGTGATGTACTCGTGATATACCCGTGATGTACTCGTGATGTACCCGTGATGTACTCGTGATATACCCGTGATGTACTCGTGATATACTCGTGATATACTCGTGATGTACCCGTGATGTACCCGTGATGTACACGTGATGTACTCGTGATATACCCGTGATGTACTCGTGATATACCCGTGATATACTCGTGATGTACCCGTGATGTACCCGTGATGTACACGTGATGTACTCGTGATGTACCCGTGATGTACTCGTGATGTACCCGTGATGTACCCGTGATGTACTCGTGATGTACTCGTGATGTACTCGTGATGTACCCGTGATGTACCCGTGATGTACTCGTGATGTACCCGTGATGTACTCGTGATGTACCCGTGATGTACCCGTGATGTACTCGTGATGTACCCGTGATGTACTCGTGATGTACCCGTGATGTACTCGTGATGTACTCGTGATGTACTCGTGATGTACCCGTGATGTACTCGTGATGTACCCGTGATGTACCCGTGATGTACCCGTGATGTACTCGTGATGTACTCGTGATGTACTCGTGATGTACTCGTGATGTACTCGTGATGTACTCGTGATGTACTCGTGATGTACCCGTGATGTACCCGTGATGTACTCGTGATGTACCCGTGATGTACTCGTGATGTACCCGTGATGTACTCGTGATGTACCCGTGATGTACTCGTGATGTACCCGTGATGTACTCGTGATGTACTCGTGATGTACTCGTGATGTACCCGTGATGTACTCGTGATGTACCCGTGATGTACTCGTGATATACCCGTGATGTACTCGTGATGTACCCGTGATGTACTCGTGATATACCCGTGATGTACTCGTGATGTACCCGTGATGTACCCGTGATGTACTCGTGATATACCCGTGATGTACTCGTGATATACCCGTGATATACCCGTGATGTACCCGTGATGTACTCGTGACTGGCGAAAAAAACAAGGAAGAAATGAATGTTATATACTGAATCTCATTACTGGCCTCATTACTGTTGACTTCCGCCTGTGTCATCAACGTGGTTGATGTAATCAACACCACCACTACCACCACCATTACCACTACTACAACTACCACCACCCCCACTACCACTACTACCACCACCACGACTGGGCCTCTCAGGACGGCTGTTTCACTTATTTCTCGGAAGTGGAGACTGACTCTAATATCGCACCTACGTGCCAAGTCTTACCTAACAGAAGCAGCAACAGCGGTAGTAGCGTCAGCAACAACAACAGTAGTAGCGTCAGCAACAACAACAGTAGTAGCATCAGCAACAACAGTAGTAGCGTCAGCAACAACAACAGTAGTGGTATCAGCAACAACAACAGTAGTAGTATCAGCAACAACAACAGTAGTAGCATCAGCAACAACAACAGTAGTAGTATCAGCAACAGTAGTGGTATCAGCAACAACAGTAGTAGTATCAGCAACAACAACAGTAGTAGTATCAGCAACAACAACAGTAGTAGCATCAGCAACAACAACAGTAGTAGTATCAGCAACAGTAGTGGTATCAGCAACAACAGTAGTAGTATCAGCAACAACAGTAGTAGTATCAGCAACAACAGTAGTAGTATCAGCAACAACAACAGTAGTAGTATCAGCAACAACAACAGTAGTAGTATCAGCAACAACAACAGTAGCTGAATCAACATTAACAATGGGAAAAATCCCACAATGAGCGAAACGTTTCTCTACAAAAGAGGATTGGTGCCAAATATGCGCACAGAAATTACTCCCAACGTGAACACGAGGCTCAGCAGACAGTGCAAAATAAGCAGTGTGTGTTGAGCACACTGAGACACAACATGGAGCCACCAAGACTCTTCAACGCTCCCTTCAAACACAGGGTAATTCAGTGATGCAACCCTGGCGGTCTTTACAGGAGAACTCAAGTTCCTGCCAACCACTCTCCACCAACCATGCTCTGGTGGAACCACGGTACGTGTGGGGATCGAACTCAGGGCCAGTGAGTTGCAAAACTCCAGGCCAGCGTACCAGTACCGTGGTTTGTTTGCAATCGTGTCATTACGATTTAGTGAGTCATGCTCTGGTGGCTAAGTGGGAATACCAGCCGCAAGCACTAACAGTCTCGTCAAACACCGGGCGCAAGGTGCTGACCTTCGCAACTATCATAAGGTAGACACCAACAAGTCTGACAGGTATTTATCTGATATTACGTTATAGTCACTCACGTGAGGAATACAAATGACTGTGATATAAATAATATATAATATATGCCCAGAGGTATATATATAATGTATACCCAGAGGTATATATATATATAATGTATACCCAAAGGTATATATATAACTTGGCTATAAATCAAGGAGCTTTAAAAATATTCTTCAGTGATGGAGCAGACCAGGTGTGCTGCAGGGTGCCAACCACCCTCACACTGCTATATGCAGGGTGCCAACCACCCTGATACTGCTATATGCAGGGTGCCAACCACCCTGACACTGCTATATGCAGGGTGCCAACCACCCTGACACTGCTATATGCAGGGTGCCAACCACCCTGACACTGCTATATGCAGGGTGCCAACCACCCTGACACTGCTATATGCAGGGTGCCAACCACCCTCACACTGCAGGAGGAGACAGCCAGGGAGTGTATGAGATAGTGAGGGAGAGATGGCAAGGGAAAGGTGCGGGAATGTATTAAAAGTTTGTGAGAGGACACAATGAGGGAGTGGGAGAGACAGTGAGGGAGTGGGAGAGATAGTGACTGGGTGGGGGAAGAGACAGTGATTGGGTGGGGGAGACAGTGATTGGGTGGGGAAAGACAGTGATTGGGTGGGGGAAAGACAGTGATTGGTTGGGGGAGAGACAGTGACTGGGTGAAGGAGAGACTCTGGGGCTCAGATATTTTAAGGTGGTTGGCATTGGTGTACAACCATGCCAGAGGTGGGTGCTGGGCAGGTGAGGGTGGGTGGAGGAGGGAAGGGGATGGGGTGTTAAGCTGGTGAGGGGTGTGGAGAGGGAAGGAAGCTCTAGGCAGGTGAGGGTAGGCGGGTGCTGATCGCGTCAGACGACTGATAAATAACAGGGCTTCTAAAAGGCAGCTTACTCACTGCAGCAGGCAAGGCAACTCGGGTCGGGGAAGTGAAGAACACAGAGTACAAACTGACTGCATCGTACACAGTCCTGGAGAGACAGAGGTATGGAAAAAAAAGAGCCATAACTGAAGAAGAAATCCTAAAATACTTTTTCTAATAAGCAAAATTCAGGTTGAAAACCACATCCGGTATTTTAGGAACAAATGCTGATGATAATGGTGCCACAAAGTTAGCAAGTAAAGCCATCGTGGGAAAACTAAAGATCAATTGCTTTAACTCCAGTCGTTATGAAAATCTTGCCTCTCACAAGTGCGACCATGGAGTGACAGGAAAAGGAATAACTGGAAAAGTGGACAGATGGATATTAAGCTTGATAAATAGAACCCAGAGTAGAAGGAAACAGAGTGAAGTCGGAGGCTGCCACAGTGACAAGCTCTGTTCCTCAAGGCACAGTACTCGCCCCACTTCTGTTTCTCATTCTTTTATCCGACACAGACAAGAACATACATCATAGCACCGTAACATTCTTTGCTGGTGACACCAGAATCTCTGTCTGTCGAAGACACAACGAATCTTCAAGCAGATATAAACCAAGTCTTCCACCGAGCCTCAGACAACAATATGATGTTTAATGAGGACAAGTTTCAATTATTCCGAAGTGGAAGACTGCAACAGAGTACAGGACAAACTCAAATCATTCAACAGAGCAAAAGTTCCTTATGCGAGACTTGGGATTGATGATGTCACATGATCTTACAATCAAAGATCACAACAATGTTGCTATAGTTACCCCAAGGAAAATGACAGCCTGGATAACTGGAACATTCAAGACCTTGTCTTGAATGATGATACACTTCATCTGCTGTATACTAACCACCTCCTTCAAGCCAAGATAACGTACAGAGACATTTCTCTGACCGTATACGTTGATTCAAACAAACTACTGGGAACGACTGAAATCCACTGAAATGTATTTCTTGTAAGTTAGCAAGAAAAGTCCATCATAATCTACACCTGGAAAATCCTGGAGAGACTGGTCCCAAATCTGCACACATAAATAAAAGCAACAGATTTGGCCTACGGTACTAAGTACCTCCAATAAGAAAGCAAAGACGCGATGAGTACACTAAGAGAAACAGATAGGTGTCAGATATCCATGACTTTTTCAGCGCCCTCACTCGTGCATAAAGATATTTACCAACAAACTTCTGGCTGTCTTCAAGAGGGAGGTGATAAGTTCCTAAAGTCATTTCCTGACTAGCCAGGCTGTGGTACGCTGAAATGCGTGCAGCCTGCAGTAACAGCCTGGTTGATCAAGCATGGCCGTTGACCCCTGAAAATGTCTTTCAGGTATCCTCCAGGAGGATGAGGAAAGAGTATCAGCCAGGTGAGTGTTAGTCAGATAAGGGTGAGGGGAGGAGGGGGTGTCAGGTAAGGGTGAGGTGCCAGCCAGATAAGGGTGAGGGGAGGAGGGGGTGTCAGGTAAGGGTGAGGTGCCAGCCAGATAAGGGTGAGGGGAGGAGGGGGTGTCAGGTAAGGGTGAGGTGCCAGCCAGATAAGGGTGAGGGGAGGAGGGGTTGTCAGGTAAGGGTGAGGTGCCAGCCAGATAAGGGTGAGGGAGGAGGGGGTGTCAGGTAAGGGTGAGGTGCCAGCCAGATAAGGGTGAGGGAGGAGGGGGTGTCAGGTAAGGGTGAGGTGCCAGCCAGATAAGGGTGAGGGGAGGAGGGGGGTGTCAGGTAAGGGTGAGGTGCCAGCCAGATAAGGGTGTGGGTCATTCAACCACTTCTGAAGAAATGGACTCGGATATGCTACAGATATGTGGATGAGCTTAGAGTACAGAGCTTCATGAGTGGAGGGAGCTCTCATTTCTACATTAATGAGGCGAAGCGAACTTACACTCCTACATTTACATGGCGGAGACACCTAACAGAATCAAATTTAGAGTGCCGGAGGGAGCTCAAATGGTTGCATTTAAAGTGTCGAGAAAACTCACAAAATCACGTTTATGTGTCGGGTAAATTGGCAGTCTCACCACTAACCACCTCCGGAACTGTACTAGTGAAGATGATCAACCAACACACGGCAAAAACAACAACAAAACACAAGGGAAGATTTAAAGGCCAGCTGTTGTCTCCAGATCAGCTGACTGATGTAAACAAACAGTGATGGCTTGTGTGTACAGACGGAATCTTCTGTAGTTCATTTATTCGCCAGGAAAAATCACCTGACAGGGAATTCGTCATGTGATGACCCATGGCGTACCTGTAACCAGTTTCAAGAGTTATTATACTCTGCCTGAGAGGTATACCTCAATGTTTACTGTAACAATGCTGCCTTCAGCATCTTTTTTTTTTTTTTTGCACTCTGGAAGAACTGGTGATCTTTTCTTTCAGTCTTATGAACATGTCAGATATACTTATACCTTCAAATGAGAGTTTTCCTGCAGCCTGGTCCTGAGCCAGGCTTGTCTGGTGCTTGCCTGATCAACCCGGCTGTTACTGCCGACGGCCCACATCCAATCACAAGTCTGGTTGATACGGTACTTGACAGAGGTACATTAATTCCAATTTGAGGTAGTGACAGTCTGGGCTCACGGATGTTGATGCAATGTCTCTTGTACCCACGGCAGATAAATCTTTGACACTTCTATTTACATTCAGTATACACGTACCTTGTGTTTCTTTATAGTTCTTTATTCTGTAATATTTCTTTTCCAACCCAGAAAGCCTGGTCTAAGACCGAGCCCTGGGAAAGATAACCCTCAGAAAAATTTAACTTCATTCTGAGTGTGTTGAGGTGAGAGGAAACAGGGTAAGCAGGCACTCTTGAGGATGCTTGAGTGTCAGGGTACAGAAGATTGGACGCATGCCTCCCAAGTCTTGGCATCATGCGTTGGGAGACTCCTCACTCTCTCTCTCTGAGGTGCCAAGAGACGTGACTCGTGATATGAATTAACACGTGCATTTAGTGAGGATGTGACGCTTGAGAGCTACATTTCCCATCTGATGTCACCACCGCAACTGTTGCATTTCACATCACTACACTACACCTCCACCCTTGCGCCACACTACAACTCCTGCACCACAACACCAACACACCTGTAAACCACCATCACCAATATCATTACCACCCTTTCACCACCACCCCAAGTATCATCACCTCGCCACTACCCATGAACCACATCACCAATATACTACTACCACTACTTCACCACCACCATCACCCACCGCGCCCTCTCTTGAAGACCAGGAGCTGTCTTCAAGAGAGAGAGAGAGAACTTCACTTAATAAAGTTTCTCTCCAGGTAAACTCCATGTAAGTCAGTTTCTGATCAACGTGGCTGCCATGCCTATCAACTGATCATACCATCAACTAGAAGGCCTGATGGGAGACCAACCAATGGTAGGCAGAACAAATCTGCCCACAAGTAACACAATGCAGCTGACTACCACATTCCAAAGAGCGTCTGGTAATCTCAACAACAGCTGTGTTTATACTGATCAGCTGATCCGCCGCCGTGTTTACTCTAATCAGCTGATCTTCCGCCGTGTTTACTCTAATCAGCTGATCCGCCGCTGTGTTTACTCTGATCAGCTGATCCTGGTGCCTTGCTGCCGACCTAATTCTACTTACCTAGTGGTGCGTGCACGAGTCGAATCATAGCTCCTGGTCCTGATTTTTAATTACTAACGAGAGATTTTTATTTTAGCACCAACCGTCTTCCACCGAGGTAGAAGCACATTCACCATCATTCAATCAATCGCTGTCTCGTCACTTGTATACTGACATTACAGTTCAAACGCCCCTCCAAACTGCAACATTCCCACCCCTCTTTCAGAGTGAAAGCACTGTACTTCTCACCTCCAGGACTCGAGTCCGGCTAATCTGGATTCTCTGAACTCTATCATAAATGTTATATCGTATAAAACACATTAAAGCAGCATGAAAAGCTTTAAAAATTACAGCATTATTTTAGGCTATCATTTTCAAAGCTTGGTTTATAAAAGCGCACCGTTATTTATAAAGTTTTCCATACCGCAATAACGAGACTGTATGTATGAGTGTCAACTATCCTGTCAAAGACCACCTCACCACCTCGTGGGCACTGCCATACCTCCTCTTCAAGAATATATATATATATATATATATATATATATATATATATATATATATATATATATATATATATATATATATATATATATATATATATATATAATATAAGTGTGTGGGGTTTGACCTCAACTTGAGTTAAAATATTTTGTATATACATTTTTTATATAACTGTGGATAATTCTGGACACTATTATGTAATGTATCAGCTTGACTGAGTTTGTGTGTCATGACTTACGTATTAAAATTTTGTATGACGAATACAACCTGTAGTATGATTTATGTACTTAAAGTTACTTCGTCTGTATGGTAAATATATGCGATATACCTGTGATATACCCTTGATGTATCGAGAGTTTTCCAGCTCTCAAAGCCCGGCCCTGGGTCAAACTTGTCTGGTGCTTGACTAGTCAACCATGTTGGTGCTGCCGGTGGTCCTGGGGCAGGCTTGTCTGGTTAAGTAGGCTGTTGCTGCTGGTGCACCCTGGGCCAGGCTTGCCTAGTCAACTAGGATGTTGCTGCTGGCAGCTGGCACGCATTCACAGCCTGGTTGATCTAGTGTGATAGTTCATGTTAGAAAACTTGTGTACAAGCACCAAGCAAGTCTGGCCCAGGGCAGGGTTGTACCACTAGCAAAACTCTAGAAATCAGTCACAGGTATATTACACGTATACCACTGAGATGTAAGCAGGGGATGCTGGGTCTCAGTAAATGTAAAGGGTCCAAGACTTTTCAACACTTTCCCTTCATACATAAGTGGAAATAGCAAACACCATCTGGCTGGCTGATTAGCCGGGCTATGGTGCAATCGTTTTATTGAGTGAGATCAGAACTAACAGCCTGGATGATCCGGTCATCTACCCTGAGGTCCGGGACCGAGGACGCTGACCCCCGAAATTAACTGCAGGTAGAGACAGCTAGGGAGATATGTGTGTGTGAGAGAGAGAGAGAGAGAGAGAGAGAGAGAGAGAGAGAGAGACAAAGAGAGAGAGAGAGAGACAAAGAGAGAGAGAGAGAGAGAGAGAGAGAGAGAGAGAGAGAGAGAGAGAGAGACAGACAGACAGACAGATGGGAGAGAACAAGAGAGCAACTGAGAGAAGAAAGAGGTAGAGGGAGAAGGGGGTATAGGAGGGAGAGGGAGGGGGTAAGGGAGGGGGGTTACACAACAATGGCAGCCTCACCGGAAGTGTTAACAACATCACCTTTACCATGGCACGCGCGTGTGTGTGTGTATGTGTGTACTCACCTAGTTGTGGTTGCAGGGGTCGATTCATAGCTCTTGCACCGCCTCTTCACTGGCCGCTACTGTGTGTGTGTGTGTGTGTGTGTGTGTGTGTGTTTTAAACACGACAGTTGGACTAAACCATCCAAAACTACTCCCGTCTCCTTCTACCCCCTCTCTCCCCCAACGTCCTCCCCCTCCCCCTGTAATTACCGCCACATGCAGTAATCACAATACATACATAATAGAAAACTCTTGATAAAGTACTTAACACAGCTCATTAGCACCCCTCACCCCCACCCTACCCTCCCCTCCATATGTACATCCCCCTCCCTCCACTGCAGGGGTCTTCCTCTCCCTACCTCCCACTGTGATAAATTCCCTCCCACCCTCCCACTGTGATAATTCCCCTCTCGCTGCCCCCCCCTCCCACTCTCCCTCCCTCTACTAAAAATATTAATACCTGGCAGACTATGGCTTTTTTAATAACCTTTTGGACCCGCCTCCACAAAATTCAGGATATTACAGAACGCTCATTACCAGTGACCGACAGATGGCCAGCGAGGGGAGGGGAGGGGAAGTGGGGACAGGAGGGGAGGGGAAGTGGGGACGGGAGGGGAGGGGAAGTGGGGACGGGAGGGGAGGGGAGAAGTGAGGAGTTGAGATGTAGAGAGGAGTGGGGATGGAGGGGTATATGATGGATGGGGAGGGGGGAGAAGGCAGAGGGGGGAAGCTCAGAGATGAGGGGAGATAAAGGCAGATGGTTACTATACAGAGGGAAGAGCGAGACGGAAGGACAATAGGTAATAAAGAATGGAAGGAGAACTGTTAATAAAGAATGGAAGAAACAGGTAACAAAGACGGGAAAAAACTTTTACTTTTTTACCCATCAAAACACCAGCTAGAACCAGCAAGTGTTGTGGATGGCAGGAGGAGGAGGAGGAGGAGGAAGAGGAAGAGGAAGAGGAGGAGGAGGAAGAGGAAGAGGAGAGGAGGAGGAGGAGGAGGAAGAGGAGAAGATGAGAAAGAAGAAGAGGAAACACGAAAAAAAGAGGGAGGCTGGAAGAAGCAGAAATAGGAGAAATAAACGAGGACAAAAAAAGAATAAAGAGAGTGAGGTCGGTCCTTGGATATGTTTTTTTTTTTCAAGTACCAGCATCTGGAAAACGTACAAAGGAGGATGACTAAGTTGATCCCTTGTATCAGAAATCTTGCCTATGAGGATAGACTGAGGGCCCTGAATCTGCACTCTCTAGAAAGGCGTAGAATTATGGGGGATATGATTGAGGTGTATAAATGGAAAACAGGAATAAATAAAGGGGATGTAAATAGCGTGCTAAAAATATCTAGTATTGACAGGACTCGCAGCAATGGCTTTAAGTTGGATAAATTCAGATTCAGGAAGGATATAGGAAAGCATTGGTTTGGTAATAGAGTTGTCGATGAGTGGAACAAACTCCCGATTACAGTTATAGAGGCTAAAACGTTGTGTAGTTTTAAAAATAGGCTAGATAAATATATGAGTGGGTGCGGGTGGGTGTGAGTTGGTCCTGACTAGCTTGTGCTACTAGGTCAGATGCCGTGCTCCTTCCTTAAGTGAATGTAACCTGACCTGGCTGGGTCGGGACATTGGCTTAAGCCGGTGGGAGACTTGGACCTGCCTCGCATGGGCCAGTAGGCCTGCTGCAGTGTTCCTTCTTTCTTATGTTCTTATCAGGTACTGAGGTACCTGGTGCCCACCACCTGAATACCTGCATCCAGCAGGTACTGGAGTTGTCTTACACGGGAGATAAATCTTCCAGTCTTTAGTGGTAATCTTGCTTACATAAACAACAAAAGAAATATGCAAGACTTCATGACCAGTGAGAAGAGTACCTGGCGACAGGTGTTGTGACGTAACACTTCACTAGTACCTGGCGACAGGTGTTGTGACGTAACACTTCACTAGTACCTGGCGACAGGTGTTGTGACGTAACACTTCACTAGTACCTGGCGACATGCTGCATGTTTCTCCCTGTCGGGAATCGAACCTAGGACCTTGTGATTTTTAGCTGAGTGCTCTCACCAGTGAGCTAGGCGGCACCCCCACCCCAGGAGAGGGTGGGGGTGAGGGAGTGACTCCTCCACCCAAACTGAAGACCCCCCTCCTCCACCCACACTGTGAAAGTCCCCTACTCCTCCACCCACACAGAGGGCCCAGGGGGGGAGGGACCCCTGGTGACTCCCCTAAGGTGGTTGCTGAGGTAACCTGGGGCACCTGGAAATACCTGGCCAGGGAAGACACGTCATGTGCTAACCTTAGACTCTACCAGAGGCTGATGCACTCCTCCCACACCTCTCTCTCTTCTTAGTTTATACACAGACTGTTCATCACTAATGAGTGGTGACGAGGTTGGTAGTGATGACAGTGGTAGTAGGTGGTGGTGCTAGTGTTAGTGGCGGTGCTAGTGGGTGGTGGAGGTGCTAGTGGGTGGTGATAGCTCTGGTAGGCCTCAGAAAGAGCAGTCAGGACTGCTACAGTCTTGTAGCAAGCAGCGGTAGTGAGAGGCCACTCTTCACCTTCCTCGACACCTACACCAAACTATACATTATGACCAGACACACAACAACGCTGCTCCTACCAACCCTAACACCTGAGACACCCCCAGGTATCAAGCACACTAAACACCTGCTACAGGCAACGTTTGCTATGCTAACTAAACCAAGGCGAGGTCGTCTCTCTCTCTCAATGCTCTGGTGGCATCTTGAACCTCGCTCACACCTCTGCAACACAATTGTCCTCAAAGATTTGTTAAGTTATACCATGAATTAAGGAAATATACTAGACTTCACCTTACGAAACAGACAAAGAGAATGCGATAGTAATTACGGACAAGGTAGATTAGTGGTAAAAATGAACATGTTATTAGAAGACAGGGATACTTACGTGCCTCTTAAACTCCCTAAAACATCTCGAGGAAAACAAACTGTTATACCAACACCAAATTTAACTTCCCGACAGGTTGAAGACTAGCGACTGACAAACGATGTTTTGAAAATCTTTCAAACCCGCCATCAGACGTCCTTCGGGGTGGTGACTTCACTTTAAGATACCAACAGTGAAATAATATAAGGAAGGTTGTAATAACAGACAACATCTCAGGAGGCAGTTAAAAACAGTCTCATGCCCACCATTAAAACTAATAAATTCGCCTCAAGGCAGCTAATACTGGACCAGAAGTGTAAAATAAACCCAGTGAAAAGCAGGGGCGCCGCAGGAACAATAAGTGAACACTGTATCAACATCCATGGCCCCAGACTATCGAACATCTTACCAGAAGATATCAGAAACACTGCTGAGACAAGTGTAGAAGTCTTCAGGAGGAAATTGGACAAGTATCTTCACAAGGTGCCAGATCAATCAGGTTGTGATGGATATGTGGGCCAGCGGACCTCTAGCAGCAACAACCTGGTTGACCAAACAAGCACCAGACGAGCCTCTCCCATGACCGGGTTGTGATTTGTTTACCTGTGACCTGCTTCGGAAGTTATCCTGCTCCCGCAGCCAGGTACACACTGGTAAACAACAATCAGTATTCCACTGGGTGGCACACTACATGCGTGTTATCCTTCCTCCCTCTGTTATCCAAACACAAAAGAGCGCCGGATCTTCCATGGTAGCACTGATAACGGTGCCGCACTGCCTCATTGGCACAGTGTCACAACTAGAGCGCAACATCCTACTGACCCCGCACATTAGAGTCGATGACCCACGTTCACTACACACACGTTTTCATCCTGTTGAGATGTTCCTTATGGCTACTTGATGCTTTCAAACCAGTGTTTCGAGTCTGCACTCTCTTCCTGATTCTCTTAGACCAGTGCTGCTCGAGTGCTGATCCTCTTGATGTCTTCCTGATCCTCTCAGACCACTGTTTCAGGCGTCTTGATCCTCTGAGATCTCTTTATAACGTACCCAGACCAGTGCTGAGTGAGTCCTCATTCTCTCAGAGTTCGTATGACCCATCTAATTGATTGGTCTATTAGGTTTGAAGTCTATCTGCTATACGAGGGTCATTAAGACTGCATGTCACCTGTACACCATCAGTCAAGAATACTTTAATCCCTAAAATAGGGATAAAAGTGGACTCTCAGTGTATATACACAGATATATACACCCCCTTGGTATATATATATACTGAAAAATACATACCTCTTGGTGTATAAAATATACACACCTCTCGGTGTATATACAATGACGTATTACTGATGCATATCCACTTCTCCGTGTATATACAGAGATAAATACACAGTCTATATACACTGAGTGTGTCTATAAAGATGTAATCAATCCATCAATCAAGGTTGATGGACTGATTACATCTTCTTTATTTCATTTCTACTGCACCTTTTGTATTTGACTGAAGAAACCCACTGTGTAGGCGAAACGTTTCAATGTTGCAAGTGTCTTAATCTTCAACTTGTCAGGTTTTTTCTTTTTTTTGCCATTTTCAACAAAACTCTGTGATGTGTATCAGTCAAGTAGGCCTCGACCCAGGAGATCACTTCTCCTCCTATACCGTGTGCTGCTATCTTCCTCAACACACTGTGGCACTTTATCAAGGGACTTCCTGAAATACACAAGCAAATATTCCTTCTTAAAAAGAGGTCAGTAAGTGTGTACTGCAGGACCGACCCTTCCCATAACCCTGCCGAGATTCCCCGATTAAATTATACAGGTCAATGTAGTTTCGAATTTCGTACAGCTTTTCAGAGTGCAACTTTCACTGTGCTGCTTTCACTTTCGAATTTCACAGTGCCACTTTCACTGTGGCTTTCACACAGAATCGATGACTTCCCGCATTTGGCTCAAATAATTCAGTGAAGACTCCCAGTTCTTGATCCAGGTTCATATAGTGTATATCTTAGTATATATGCTCTGAGAGTGAGAGCTGTGTATATACACCACGCCGGTATCTCTCAGTATACTCACGGTTTATTTAATCCCTATTTTAGGGATTAAAATACGTCCTTATACATATAAATTGCTATGAGCTACTGTGGTAGCGTGGCTGTGTGCAGAGTGAGGTAAGGTGTGAGCAACTGTGGTAGCGTGGCTGTGTGCAGAGTGAGGTAAGGTGTGAGCAACTGTGGTAGCGTGGCTGTGTGCAGAGTGAGGTAAGGTGTGAGCAACTGTGGTAACGTGGCTGTGTGTAGAGTGAGGTAAGGTGTGAGCAACTGTGGTAACGTGGCTGTGTGAGAGTGAGGTAAGGTGTGAGCAACTGTGGTAACGTGGCTGTGTGTAGAGTGAGGTAGGTGTGAGCAACTGTGGTAACGTGGCTGTGTGTAGAGTGAGGTAAGGTGTGAGCAACTGTGGTAACGTGGCTGGTGTAGAGTGAGGTAAGGTGAGCAACTGTGGTACGTGGCTGTGTGAGAGGAGGTAAGGTGTGAGCAACTGTGGTAGCGTGGCTGTGTGCAGAGTGAGGTAAGGTGTGAGCAACTGTGGTAGCGTGGCTGTGTGCAGAGTGAGGTAAGGTGTGAGCAACTGTGGTAGCGTGGCTGTGTGCAGAGTGAGGTAAGGTGTGAGCAACTGTGGTAGCGTGGCTGTGTGCAGAGTGAGGTAAGGTGTGAGCAACTGTGGTAACGTGGCTGTGTGTAGAGTGAGGTAAGGTGTGAGCAACTGTGGTAACGTGGCTGTGTGTAGAGTGAGGTAAGGTGTGAGCAACTGTGGTAACGTGGCTGTGTGTAGAGTGAGGTAAGGTGTGAGCAACTGTGGTAGCGTGGCTGTGTGTAGAGTGAGGTAAGGTGTGAGCAACTGTGGTAGCGTGGCTGTGTGCAGAGTGAGGTAAGGTGTGAGCAACTGTGGTAAAAAGTGGCTGTGTGTCAGAGTGAGGTAAGGTGTGAGCAACTGTGGTAGCTGGCTGGCAGAGATAGTGTGGACAGCAGTGAGGTAAGGTGTGAGCAACTGTGGTAGCGTGGCTGTGTGCAGAGTGAGGTAAGGTGTGAGCAACTGTGGTAGCGTGGCTACCATGCTAACCCTGCAGGGAGGCACACGTGTTTAATAATGGTTCAGACAAGACCAGGTGACACGACCAGGTGACTGAAGCTCAGGTGCTGTTCCTGCTTGCTGCTGTAGTTACTGCTGTTGTTGCCGTAACTGCTGCTGTTTGCCTAACTATCTAGAACTAGCTGCAGTTAGATCACAGTGGAACTGCCGGATACTGTCTTCGTCATGCCTACCTCTAGGTAGGCATGACCTCTAGGTAGGCATGACGAAGACTTAATGATATACCTTCGATGAGTTTCAAGAGTTTTCTACTCTAGGAGCCCGGTCCTGGGCCAGGCTCATCTGGTGCTAGCCTGGTAAACCAGGCTGTTGCTGCTGGAGACTCACTGACCTACATATCCACCATCACAGCCTGGTTGATCTGGCACCTGGCGAAGATGCTTGTCTAGTTTCCTCTTGAAGATTTACACTTGTCCCAGCAGTATTTCTGATATTCTCTGGTAAGATGTTAAATAGTCCGGGGCCACGGATGTTGATACAATGTTCTCTTGTTGTATCCACGGTGCCCCTGTTTTTGACTGGGCTTATTTTGTACTTCCTCCCATATCTTTCATTCCAATATGTTGTTATGGTGGCGCGCAGATTTGGGACAAGACCCTCAAGTACTTTCCAAGTATATTTTATCATCTCTCTCTCTCTCTCTCTCTCTCTCTCTCTCTCTCTCTCTCTCTCTCTCTCTCTCCTCTGCTCCAGCCAGGGAATGTTTCACCTCTGGGCAGATTGTAAGTGCTGAAGTGCGTGTGCTGGTGCAGGGGTTCTGACGGGTTGGTAGTCGATGGTGGTGCAATGACGGTGCTGCTGGTGGTGCTGTAGGTAGTGTCGTGTTGGTGGAGGCACCTGCTGGTGGTGCTGGTGGTGCTAGTGGTGGTGGAGCAATTTTGTGTGTATGTGTGTTGGTCATCGCGTAACGGCGGTCAAGGATGTCCCCGCCTCTGCCTCTGAGAGCGTTCTTGCAGGTGACGATAGTGCTGGTGGAGCTGCTGCTGCTGTTGTTGTTGTTGGTGGTGGTGGTGTTGCTGGTGATGCTGCTGCTGTTGTTGTTGGTGGTGCTGTTGTTGGTGGTGGTGGTGCTGTTATTGTTGTTGTTGGTGGTGCTGTTGTTGGTGGTGGTGGTGCTGTTATTGTTGGTGGTGCTGTTGTTGGTGGTGGTGGTGCTGTTATTGTTGTTGTTGTTGGTGGTGGTAGTGCTGCTGGTGTTATCCTAGCCACTTGTCCTTGGTGCCGACACATGCTTGTCCCTGGTGCCAACACATGTTTGTCCCTGGTGCCGACACATGTTTGTCCCTGGTGCCGACACATGCTTGTCCTGGTGCCACACATGCTTGTCCCTGGTGCCACACATGCTTGTCCTTGGTGCCGACACATGCTTGTCCCTGGTGCCAACACTGGTTGTCCCTGGTGCCGACACTGCTTGTCCTTGGTGCCGACACTGCTTGTCCTGGTGCCGACACATGTTTGTCCTGGTGCCGACACATGTTTGTCTCTAGTGCCAGACACTGCTTGTCCCTGGTGCCGACACTTGGTTGTCCCTGGTGCCGACACTTGGTTGTCCTTGGTGCCGACACATGCTTGTCCCTGGTGCCAACACATGTTTGTCTCTAGTGCCGACACATGCTTGTCCCTGGTGCCAACACTTGGTTGTCCCTGGTGCCGACACTTGGTTGTCCCTGGTGCCGACACTTAGTTGTCCCTGGTGCCGACACATGCTTGTCCCTGGTGCCAACACATGTTTGTCTCTAGTGCCGACACATGCTTGTCCTTGGTGCCGACACATGCTTGTCCCTGGTGCCAACACATGTTTGTCCCTGGTGCCGACACATGCTTGTCCCTGGTGCCACACATGTTTGTCCCTGGTGCCAACACATGTTTGTCCCTGGTGCCGACACATGCTTGTCCCTGGTGCCAACACATGTTTGTCCCTGGTGCCAACACATGTTTGTCCCTGGTGCCGACACATGCTTGTCCTGGTGCCGACACATGCTTGTCCTTGGTGCCGACACATGCTTGTCCCTGGTGCCAACACATGTTTGTCCCTAGTGCCGACACTGCTTGTCCCTGGTGCCAACACATGCTTGTCCCTGGTGCCAACACATGTTTGTCCCTGGTGCCGACACATGCTTGTCCTTGGTGCCGACACATGCTTGTCCCTGGTGCCGACACATGCTTGTCCCTGGTGCCAACACTTGGTTGTCCCTGGTGCCGACACTTGGTTGTCCCTGGTGCCGACACTTGCTTGTCCCTGGTGCCAACACATGCTTGTCCCTGGTGCCGACACTTGCTTGTCCCTGGTGCCGACACTTGCTTGTCCCTGGTGCCAACACATGTTGTCCTGTGCCGACACATGCTTGTCCCTGGTGCCGACACTTGCTTGTCCCTGGTGCCACACTTGTTGTCCCTGGTGCCGACTTGCTTGTCCCTGGTGCCGACACATGCTTGTCCCTGGTGCCGACACTTGCTTGTCCCTGGTGCCGACACTTGCTTGTCCCTGGTGCCGACACATGCTTGTCCCTGGTGCCGACACTTGCTTGTCCCTGGTGCCGACACTTGCTTGTCCCTGGTGCCGACACTTGCTTGTCCCTGGTGCCACACATGCTTGTCCCTGGTGCCGACACATGCTTGTCCCTGGTGCCGACCTTGCTTGTCCCTGGTGCCAACACATGCTTGTCCCTGGTGCCGACACTTGCTTGTCCCTGGTGCCGACACATGCTTCTCCCTGGTGCCGACACTTGCTTCTCCCTGGTGCCGACACATGCTTGTCCCTGGTGCCAACACATGCTTGTCCCTGGTGCCGACACTTGCTTGTCCCTGGTGCCGACACATGCTTGTCCCTGGTGCCGACACTTGCTTGTCCCTGGTGCCGACACTTGCTTGTCCCTGGTGCCGACACATGCTTGTCCCTGGTGCCGACACTTGCTTGTCCCTGGTGCCGACACATGCTTGTCCCTGGTGCCGACACTTGCTTGTCCCTGGTGCCGACACATGCTTGTCCCGGTGCCGACACTGCTTGTCCCTGGTGCCGACACTTGCTTGTCCCTGGTGCCGACACTTGCTTGTCCCTGGTGCCGACACTTGCTTGTCCCTGGTGCCGACACAGTATGTGACAAAATCTTGATTTTATATCATATTAAATTTCCCGATTTTTGAGGTTTCTCTTAAATTTTAGAATATATCAAATTCATCAGCTACGACATTTTTGGTTACCTACAGCGCAAGGATCACCTATTTTGCGCATTGCTGAGACACAGACACTGCCAACAATCCTGCCAGAGTGCAAAACGTTTAACAGGCTTCACAATCACCGTCTCTCGCTTGCCTTTGATATAACTTCGACGAATTGCGAGTGTTTTTCCTGCTCCCAGAGCCCGGCCCTGGGCCAGGCTCGTCTGGTGCTTGCCTGGTCAACCAGGCGGTTGCTGCGGGTGACCTGACGACGGTTCCATCACAGCCTGGTAGGGGGGCGTCGACCCCCGAAAGCTTCATCTGGGGCATCAGGTCGCTATCCGGATCTTCACCAGGATGTTGAATGTTGGTTCCTGTGTAGTGTTGCAAGTGAGGCTTTACCTGTGACCAGTCTTCAGGGTGCGTGGCTTGGTAAGCCAGGTGTCTCTAGCAAAGCCATGATACGCCAGGCTATGGCCGCTTGCGGCCATTTTCATTTAACAGGAACGTTCTTGCGGCATAAACGTTCCAAAGGCATGAACCTTGCCGCGGCATCAACGTTCACCTAGCACGAACGTTCACCTGACAATGAACGTTCACCTGGCAAAAATGACTTCCACACATACCCCACTCATCCAGTTGCACCCTCCCAGCCCAAGCACCCCCACTCATCCACTGGCACCCTCCCTGACCTGGTACCCCACTCATCTAGTGACACCCTACCAGCCCTGGCAATCCCACTCATCCACTGGCACCCTCCCAGCCCCAGCACCCCAACTCATCCACTGGAACCCTCCCTGCCCTGGCACCCCTCATCCACTGGCACCCTCCCTGTCCTGGCACCCCACTCATCCACTGGCACCCTCCCAGCCCCAGCACCCCCACTCATCCACTGGCACCCTCCCTGCCCCAGCACCCCCACTCATCCACTGGCACCCTCCCTGCCCCAGCACCCCCACTCATCCACTTGCACCCTCCCTGCCCCAGCACCCCCACTCATCCACTGGCACCCTCCCTGCCCCAGCACCCCACTGGCCCCTCCCTTCCCCACTCATCCACTGGCACCCTCCTGCCCCAGCACCCCCACTGGCCCCCTCCCCCACACATCCACTGGCACCATCCCTGCCCCAGCACCCCACTCATCCACTGGCACCCTCCCTGCCCCAGCACCCCACTCATCCACTGGCACCCTCCTTCCCACTCATCCACTGGCACCATCCCTGCCCCAGCACCCCACTCATCCACTGGCACCCTCCCTGCCCTGGCACTCCCACTCATCCACTGGCACCCTCCCTGCCCTGGCTTTTGTTACATTTTGTAAAAAACTCTTATTCTTTTTTTTACATATCTATATATTAATTTTGTGGCAGAGAAGAGAGTGAGACACCGACTCCCTCTCAGAGAGAGACGTGAAGAGTGAGGGGACACGACGGGAAAGATGGATGGGAAGGAAAGAAAAATGAAACTGGTAAGATAGATAGAGAGATAGAGAGAGAGAGAGAGAGAGAGAGAGAGAGAGAGAGAGAGAGAGAGAGAGAGAGAGAGAGAGCGAGAGAGAGAGAGAGAGAGAGCGAGAGAGCAGTAGTAAGTATGAATGGGAGAGTGTTGGTACCTGGAGAAGAAGTTGATATCCTTGGGGTGAAATTTGACTCCAAACTGACCATGAAGAACCACGTTGTAAATCTTGCAAACAAGGCAGCCAGGAAGCTTACAGCACTTCGACGTATCTCGCATCTGCTTGACAGTAGGGGTTGCAAGATTCTGTATGAGGCACAAGTATGATCACACCTTGAGTATGCTCCACGTTCTTGGTTTACCTCCCCCCCCTCTCAACTGCGACTTCTTGACAGAGTAGAGAACAGAGCAAGACGTCTCATCTCTCGCCTGGACCCATCCTGGATAAATCTGTCATTTCAGCAGAGCCTTCAACACAGGAGGGATGTGGGTGGCCTTACTGTTATGTACAAGGCCAACACTGTCAAAGTACCACACTTGGCTCCACTTCGAGGACAGAGAGAAGCAAACTTCTATACCACAAGACGGACAGCAAGCAGCAACTTCACTCTGGCTGTACCCTTCTCCAGAACATCACTTCATCTGAGATCATTTATCCCCAGGATGACTCGAGTCTGGAACACATTCGTACAGCATAATGATATCAATGAGATAAAGTCAGATGGCTCCAACTTCATCCTGTTCCGTACTTGTATGTTTCATACCAATAAAAATGCTTTCAAATGAGCTGATGTAGGTAACAGCTCTTAGCTTGTCAATAAAGTTAGGAATCCTTAACTTGTAAATAGCTTGTCAATAAAGTTAGGGATCCTTACCTAACCTTGTCAAACCCTGTGTAAAAGAGAGAGAGAGAGAGAGAGAGAGAGAGAGAGAGAGAGAGAGAGAGAGAGAGAGAGAGAGAGCAAGAGAATACGTGGAGGTAATGGAGGAGAGGGTAGAAGGAGGGAGTTAGGGAAGGGGGTGCGAAACGGAAAATGATGGGAAAGGTAGGAGGCGCAAGGGAAGGGGGTATGATATGAAAGACGAGGGGAAGGGGAGAGGGTGCAATGGGAGGTGAGAGGGTGCATGGGGAGGGGAGATAGAAGTAATGGAAGAGAGGGTAGAATAAGGGAGCCAAGAGAGAGGGGGGGTATAAAACGAAAGACGAGGGGAAAGGGGGAAATGGGAAGGGGGCAGTCAGGTCAACACCTACACACTACAACAACCAACAGTAGGGGGGGGGGGAGAGCCACGCTCCTCCCCCCGTGTTGACGTTATCAGCCTGCACCAACAGTCTGGTGGATCAGGGCAGCACACAACAGGCCTGGTCTGGGACCGTGCTGCGGGGGCGCTGACCCCCCAAACATCCTGACAATTCTAACTAGCGTCTCCTCGCCTTCACAAGCACAACTCCGTAAAACTGTGCAGAATTTAGGAGACCAAAAATGAAAGAATTCCCGACAAAAATGAAGGATCCCCCCCCCCTTTTTTTGCCAAATTTTTGAAATTCTCGCCTAATGTAGGAATTCCAGCTAAAATGAACTAATTATTTATTTAATGCAGAAATTCAGCAAACACTTAAAAAAAAAAAAGCTCATAAAATGTAAAATTGCCGCCAAAAATGTACAAATTACCGCGAAATCATAAAAATGTCCTCAAAAAAAAAATTGGGAATTCCCGCCAAAAAAAATTAAATAGTCGTAACTGTTGAAGTTGTTGTTGATGATTGTGAGGTTCACTATGGTGGTGTCACCATCAACATGGAAAACTCGATGATACATGCAAAACTTACAGGAGGCCTCGCCGACAAGTATATATATATATATATAAGGGAAACATTGCCTTCAGAACTTCACAAGAACGAAATTATTCCCTTGAACCTGTAAGAAAGTGAGAGAGAGAGAGAGAGAGAGAGAGAGAGAGAGAGAGAGAGAGAGAGAAATCTGGCAAAAAAATCCTAAATAAAGTGACCCACCCATGTAAGATACCCCCAGTGAAAAGTAGGGGCGTGGTACACTAAGAGAAAACACAGTAAGTGTCCGGGGCCCAAGACTATTCATCAGCCTCCCATCAGCCATGGGCAGATACTTAAAGTAGGTGCCGGATCAGCCGGGCTGTTCGTACGTTGGACTACGTGCGGCCAGCAGCAACAGCCTCGTTGATCGAGCCCTGATCCACCAGGAGGCCTGGTCATGGACCAAGCCGCGGGGGCGTTGACCCCAGGAATGCCCTCCAGGTAGGTAGAGAAACCATACCACGGGTGGGGTTAGAACCCCCCATCAGAGACACAAAACTCCAGACCGACGCGGGTTCGAACCTCACACGTGGAATGGTTTGTTTGCAATCGTGTTATTACGATTTCGTGAGAGTGACACAGAGGTAATAAAACAGGCTGTTTCAAGGTGTAAGAGAAGCGAGTAGTTCATCAAGCAGCGTCAGGTCAGCAAGAACACACAAGCAGCGTCAACCCGGCAGGTCGTCTAGAATAAGACTTGGGACCTGAAGCAGAGTTTTACGACACAACCTCGGCTGTCAAAGGCACTTGTCGATAAACACTTGGCCTGTTGTGTGTGAGAGAGAGAGAGAGAGAGAGAGAGAGAGAGAGAGAGAGAGAGAGAGAGAGAGAGAGAGAGAGAGAAGTGGTGCATCCTAATGGTCAAACTACTTCCCAGGAAACTACTCCAGTGACTGTTGGAACTACTCAGTGCTGGGTAAGTGTAAGGTGAGGTAATGAGAGGGAGGGGAAGCAGAGGAGAGAGTAAAAGTCAGTGGAAGCAAGTAAGCTAGGAGTGAGGGGAGAAGGAGCACTCTGGAAGGAGGGCACTGAGTGTCAGGTAGAGGGAGATGGAGGTTGTGGCATTGTGATCAGACCAACACGCTGGAGGACTGGTCTGGCACCGGGCCGCGGGGGAGATGACAGCAGGAAGCAACTACAGGTAACCAGGCTTCAATGCTGACTGTCTGTTTAACCAAGCTGTTGCCGCTGCAAAACATATAGGTGATATGTAGCACGGAACTGCACGAGGTTGTTACTGAGAGAGAGAGAGAGAGAGAGAGAGAGAGAGAGAGAGAGAGAGAGAGAGAGAGAGAGAGAGAGAGAGAGAGAGAGAGAGAGCACATCATCATGGTACATCTTTTATCACTACTAACAATAGGGGAAAGATTGGATAGAGTTGGAAGTGTGCAGGAAGCAGAGTGGAGTGGTTGTGAGGGGTAGTAGTGGTGGTAGTGCTAGATGTGGTGAGTGTTGATGGTAGAGTGCTGACTACTGGTGTTGGTAGTGGTGGTAGTAGTGATAATGGTGGTAGTGGTGATAAGGGTAGTGATAGTAGTAATAATGGTAGTGGTGATAGTGGTAGTAGTAATAATGGTGGTGGTAGTGGTAGTGTTGGTAGTGGTGAAAGTGGTAGTGGTGATAGTGGTGGTGTTGGCTGGCTAGTTGTCAGAGATCGATTACCGTTATCATAATGGAGAGACCAGCGGAGAGCTAAAGTGCCTCTTATCAGGGAGAAGTGCCTCGTTGTAGCTCCCTACCTGATAACCTCCCTAAATGACCTCTCCCTCTCCCTATTACACCGCTCCCTCACAACACCCCACCCATACATCTGTCACCAGCATCCCACATCTCACCCATACATCCCTCACCATCCTCCTCCCTCACCACTATCCTAGTCCTCTCCCTCACCACCCTCCCACACCTCCATCAACATTACTACCATCTACATCTCAGCCTGTCCTCATCCCATATACTGAGTATTTGGCATGTCCCTACCATATCTCCCTCTAGTCCTCTCTCCTAGCTAAGAGATGGTATACATACACACAAGTCTTGGTTTATTAGGTTTAAAACCTATCGGCCTTCAAAATAGTAAGGCATCATATCACCTGTACACCAAGACTAAAACATGTGATCAAAGCAATATTTTAGTGTAATCATACAGAAATATACACCTCTCAGGGTATACACACTGACAAACACCTCTCGATGTATATACACTAATACATACACATACACACACCTCTCGGTGTATATACAATGAAAGGTACACAATGTTTGTGTATCATGTATACTGAGATACACATCCATACCTCACGGTGTATATCTGCTGTGGAGAGGTGGGAGATTCACCTGTGACCTGTGTAACCTGTGACCTGTACAAGCATAACTGCAGGTCAGTCAGGGCGTGTAGAGGGCAACACCTGCCTCCGTACCTGCAACAACACAACAAATCAGTATTAACAACACAACTCACACATCTATCTTAACAAACACCACAACACAAACATTAGTCTTATACACAACACACAGCTTGAACAGATACAGAGATCGTTTACTGCCCACACAGAGCCATGAGAGCATTTAAATTACTGGGAACGCCTTAAAGGCTTAAATATGTACTCACTGGAGCGGAGGAGAGAGAGATACATGATAATAAATACCTAGAAGGTACTTGAAGGCCTGGTCCCAGACCTGCACACTGCCATAACATACTGGAGTGAGAGATATGGGAGGAAGTGCAAACCCAGTGAAAAGCAGGGGTGCGGTGGGGACAATACGGGAACACTCTATCAACATCCGGGGTCCCAGACTATTCAACATCTTACCAGAAGATATCAGAAAGACGGCTGGAACCAGTGTAGAAGCCTTTAAGAGGAAACTGGACAAGTATCTTCACCAGGTGCCAGATCAACCAGGCTGTGATGGATATGTGGGGCAGCGGGCCTCCAGCAGCAACAGCCTGGTTGACCAGGCAAGCACCAGATAAACCTGGCCCGTGGCCGGTCTCCGTGAGTAGAAAGACACTCGAAACTCATCAGAGGTATTCACGAACATCAGTCTTAACAAACACCACAACACAAACACCACAACACAAACATCAGTATCAACAAACATCAGTATCAACAACACAACACAAACATCAGTATCAACAACACAACACAAACATCAGTATCAACAAACAACACAACACAACTCACATAATATTCACCTAAAATAATTATCACAATAATTTACTAAACTATGTCTACTAATTACAGTTAATTACAATTAAAAATGAAAGTATTCATAAATACATAATAATAATAAAATAATAATAATAATCAGAAGAATTCCATACCTGTACTGTACCAGGAACTGAAATACCTCATTAGTTATAAATTCCTGTCAAGCTTACAGTAATAACCCGTCAAACTTACAGGGATATTCCGTCAACCTTAGTGATATCTAGTCAAGCTAGTCTGATGCTAGTCTGGTCAACCAGGCTGTTACTGCTGGAGGAAAGCTGCCCCACATATCCATCACAGCCTGGTTGATCTGGCATCTGGTGAAGATACTTGTCCAGTTCCTATTGAAGACTTCTACACTTGTCCCAGCAGTGTTTCTGGTATCTTCTGGTAAGATGTTGAATACTCTGGGACCCCGGATGTTGATACAGTGTCCTCTTATTGTTCCCCCTGTACCCCTGTTCATCACAGTTTATTTTGCACTTCCATATTCCTCACTCCAGTATACTGTTATGGCAGTGTTTAAGGTTTGAGATAAGGCCCTCAAGTATTTTCCAGGTATATATTATCATGTATCTCTCTCTCCTTCGGTCCAGTGAGTACATATTTAAGACTTTAAGGCGTTCCCATTAATTTAAATGTTTTACTGGCGGGTCGTAAACGACCTCTGCATCTGTTCCAGTTCTGATATTTTTCGTGCCCTGAACAATACTGTCCCAGGTCTAATATTTCTGCCCTGAATGAGGCCGTCAACACTGTGGGATACTCTGAGCGAGGGAGCACAAACGATTGGAATGTCACCACTGGCATCACTTCCCTTACTCTGAAAGTTCTCATTATCCACCCCGTCACGTGTTCCTTTCCTTCTGTTTGATGATCATCTTGAGTTCCTTATTCCTACAGTGATAACCTGTGAAGCTTGCAATGATAACCCATGAAGCTTGCAATGATAACCCGTCAAGGTTACAAAGGAGTGAACAGTCTCACGACTGACTATACCCGCCGTTGCAAAGGCAACACAACCACCACTACAGAGACAACACCACCACTACAGAAGCAACACAACCGTACCACTACAGAGGCAACACCACCACTACAGAAGCAACACAACCACCACTACAGAGGCAACACCACCACTACAGAAGCAACACAACCGTACCACTACAGAGGCAACACCACCACTACAGAAGCAACACAACCACCACTACAGAGGCAACACCACCACTACAGAAGCAACACAACCGTACCACTACAGAGGCAACACAGCCACTGACTAACCGTTGCAGCTGCAAGAAAAACAATATGAATTATTATAGGCGAGATATAAATTCGGCTTGTTGACCGCCGCTCGCGCGGAAACGACAGCCAAACAAAAATAATGAACAAGTTAAGTTTCTTTCCGCACCAATGTTGAGGTAAATCTTATGGTCTGACTACTCCCCCTCCCCTCCCCTCCCTCTGGTAAACAGGGTCTCTAATAAAAGACCATAAGACCACTTAGGTGTGTTTCGGTCACTACTTGATGCAAGGAAGGTAGCCGAGTATCCGCACTCCCCAGCCCCCTCTACCTCAACGCACATAAATCAGTGAAGGATGGCTTGGTCGTGCTATTGTCCAGCTGCGACAAGTGCCACTTCAGTGTGGATAAATGTGAAGTCTGATCCTCGGGAGTGCAAATAACCCTGGCACTTATACACAAGTGTAAAAGTGTGCGTAATAAGGCTAACAAATTGCTGGATTTATATCAGGAAGTGGCAGCAGCAGCTGTAGTACAGTTCTGTACATTACCAGGAAGACTTTACGCTGCTCCGTTGTGATCACCATACTACACGATGGATATAAATGTATCGGAGATGTATAAGAAATCTCTCCTGCAGAGTTGGATTGAGAATCCTGGACTAATAACATCTTGAAATACGTAGGTAGAATGGAGAAAAATATTGATGAAATATCAAGTTAATGACGGTAACACCGGAAAGTTGAAGAATGAGACACTTATGCAACACTGGGAACCTTTGACGAGTTTCGCCAGTGTTGCAGGCTTATCATCTTGATCCAAGGATGATGGACTGATTAAATCAACTACCTGAAAAACAGGGACGCCGTGGACACAATAAGGGAACATTGTATCAACATCCGTGACCCCAGACTATTCAACATCTTACCAGACAATATCAGAAAAGCTGCTGAAACAAGTGTAGAAGTCTTCGAGATGAAGCTAGACAAGTATCTTTACCAGGTGCCAGATCAACCAGGCTGTGATGTATATGCAACAGGTAAGCACCAGACGAGACATGTCCAAGACCGGGCTCTGGGAACAGAAAAACTCTGGGAACTCATCAAAAGTATCTCTCCACTTCGTCTTTCACTAGTACTGATGTCTCTATATTCGACTGATAAAGCCTGCAGCGCAGGAGAAACGTTTCGCAAATCAAGCGTCCAGAGATGGTCATGTACCCAACCCACAGAAGTACACAAAGACAAAAAAAAGCTTAATTAAACAACGCAGACATAAATAAGGAACTAAGAACATAAAGCCAAGCAAGAACTCTGAATAATGAAATGAAGCTGGATAAATTAGCATTGAGAAAGGATATAAACAAGCACTTGTTTGGTAAGAGACGTGGATGAGTGGGACAATCTGACGAGCAGAGTAAAAAAAAACGCATAATGGGCACAAGACGCACACTGACGCACGCAAGTTGCGTGTATCCAGTGAATGTTGTGAATGACGTAGAAGACAGCCAGGTAGCAAGAGAGTCGCCGCCCCTCAGACTAGACTCAGCACCAGAGGCCTGGCTCGACCAGATTTACCACTGGGTACGTCACCTCCACAACCTTGTACATTGACATCCCTCTGCCTCACACCGCCTCCCTGGCCTCACCACCACCACCACCTGGTGCCAATACCACCGCATCCATTACCACCACCAGTTATCTCCCAACCTGGACCACCACAAGCCACCCAGCAGCTGAGTCCCACCCACAGTCGCCGCCAACACACATAATGAACAGATTTCCGCCTTTGCGAGGGCGTGTCTCACCTCACTCTTGCCCTCCGGGAGCCTGTTTTTATCCAAAGGCCACAGCTGTACAGAGATACACACATCTGACTGTTGTTTTTGCCAGAAAGCTGAAACAAGGAAACCTGACGTGGGTGTATGAAAGACGCCTCTGGCAAGGACATGTGATACCTAAGTCATAAATACAATATCAGAACAATTATTGAGAAGACCATTAGTCTTCCTGCTTTATTAATTCACTGGCTTCAAGATAAATACATTTAAGTTTAGAAACGATATAGGAAGGCACTGGTTTGCTAATAAAGAGTTATGGATGAGTGGAACATACTGCCAATGAGCGTCGGTTAAGCAAGAACTTTGGGTAGCTTTAAAAACAAGTTGGACAAGTACTGGAGTGGGTGTGGATAGGACCTGGCATGGGCCAGTAGGCCTGCTGCAGTGGTCTTCCTTTTTTATCAAGTATACATAGCAGGTGAAAGGTCAGGTGCTGCATGTGGGGAAAGGCAGGGCGGGGAAAGTGACAGTTGTCAGGTTTAGGCAGGGTGAACCTGGCCACAACATCTGAAATCACAGAACTGCTGGAATTCTGTGTAATGTTATTGGTGGTGGCACTAAGAGGAGAGTCTGAGCAGTGCCTTGTGCTGCTGCTGCTGCTGCTGCTGCTACTACTGCTGCTGCTGCTGCTACTGCTATTCAATTTGTCAGACACACTGACCAACAACTTCAGTTCTGATTGTTATATTGATAAACCCGCCGGGAGGGCGAAACGTTTCACCAGGGTTCCAAAATGGCATTTGTGTCTTTTTAAATACCAGGATGTGTCGTGTTAAATACAGGTATGTATCAAGTTAATCATCAGTTACAAGTAACTTGGAGTGGCTTAAACAAGGAAGTTAGACATAGTTGGATTTTGAAAACTGAAGCGACGTTTACACTAGCAGTGTAGCCAGGAAACTGACAGCAGTGTAGCCAGGAAACTGGGTATTTACGCTAGCAGTGTAGCCAGGAAACAGTGTTGGGTTAGTGTGGGAAGCAGCGTGCCAGGTCTTCCTAACGACCAGTCTCTCAGTAAACATTTTCTTTGTAAGTAAATCTTTGTTGTCGTAGTAATATCGTGTTCATTTCATGTTCTTATGTTCTTATCATGTTCTTTTCAGGTAAGTGAGGGTGTCAGGCAGTGTCAGGCAGAAGAGGATGGGAAGGTAAGTGGTTATCTTAAGAGGTCTGAACACTTATAACCTGTGATATGTGGCGCGTTTCCCCAGCACTGGGGTAGGCCTACCTGTCCAGGCTAGGTAGACCTACCTGCCCAAACTAGGTAGACCTACCTGTCCAGGCTAGGTAGACCTACCTGCCCAGACTAGGTAGCCTACCTGCCCAAACTAGGTAGACCTACCTGCCCAGAGTAGGTAGACCTACCTGTCCAGGCTAGGTAGACCTACATGCCCAGACTAGGTAGCCTACCTGCCCAGACTAGGTAGACCTACCTGTCCAGGCTAGGTAGCCTACCTGCCCAGAGTAGGTAGCCTACCTGCCCAGACTAGGTAGCCTACCTGCCCAGACTAGGTAGACCTACCTGCCCAGAGTAGGTAGACCTATCTGTCCAGGCTAGGTAGCCTACCTGCCCAGAGTAGGTAGCCTACCTGCCCAGACTAGGTAGACCTACCTGCCCAGAGTAGGTAGACCTACCTGTCCAGGCTAGGTAGATCTACCTGCCCAAGCTAGGTAAGTCCAACTCACCTATATATCCAACATAATGCTCCGAAACATTCCTTCAAATTTTACATCTCGCTTCTATCAGCACGTCAGTGGAAGGTTAGTATTCCAAGGAATTGGAGCTACCTTCCCCTTCCTTGGCTCAAACCCTATTACATCCCATTTTACGCAAAACGGTATCGAATATCGACAAGTTGAAGATTAAGACACGTACAACAGCTGGGTACCTTTATTGATGAAACGTTTCGCCCACACAGAAATGAAATAAAGATGATTACATCATCTGGTCTCAGACCGAGCCGAGGGGGCGTTGACCCCCGAAACCCTCTCCAGGTAAACTGCCTCTGTATTTGACTGAAGAAGCCTACTGTATGGGCGAAACGTTTCATCAATAAAGACACCCAGCTGTTGCAAGTGTGTCTTAATCTTCAAACATTTTCATAACGAGTGAAGGCAGCCATATTGTCGTATAGTACGGCGATGGTTCTACTGCCACCTTAGTTAAGCTGGTCACCATAAGAACACAGGAGAAACACAAGAGTGGAGGAACACCGTGGCAGGCCTACTGGCCCATACTAGGCACGTCCTTCTCAAACCCACTAACAAAAAATATCTGCCCAGCCCATTTTCAATGCTACCCAAGGAATAAGCTTTGATAACCCCTCTTAACCCATGTACAAGTCCCACTCTAATCCAACCCATCTCATCAGTGCTTTTTAACGACCGTGGGATAGCACTTGTATCTAGGCTCCTCCACACAACAATAATAATAATAATAATAATAATAATAAACTTTATTCGTAGTTGTTTCCACATTCGGGAATAATTAGCTCGACAAATTATTATTATCTAATTAATGAAAAAGTTATATGTATAATTCGATGCTTAATTGTATTGTGTTTACATTGTGAATTCTGTGTCATTATGTTAAATGTTGTGTCATTATGTTAAATGCTGTGTCATGTTAAATGCAGCGTCATTAAGTTAAATGCTGTGTCATTATGTTAAATGTTGTGTCATTATGTTGAATGCTGTGTCATTATGTTAAAAATGGCAGTAAGAACATAGAACATAAGAAAGGAGGAACATGCAGCAGGCCTGTTGGCCCATACTGGCAGTCCTTCACAATCCGTCCCACTAACAGAATATTTGCTCAACCCATTTCAATGCTACCCAAGAAATAGCTTTGACAATTCTACCCACTCATGCGCGAGTCCCACTCAAATCCAACCCCTCTCACTCATGAATTTATCCAACCTCGGGAGTGTCCATAACCCAAGCACTTATAAGTTAAATAACGTAGAACTTAGCCATACAGATTGCGAGAAGGACTTGGGGGTGATGGTAAGCAGCAACCTTAAACCAAGACAGCAATGCCTAAGCGTACGTAATAAGGCAAATAGATTACTGGGATTTATATCAAGAAGTGTTAGCAACAGAAGTCCAGAGGTTATATTACAGCTTTATACATCATTAGTAAGGCCTCACCTAGATTACGCAGCTCAGTTCTGGTCTCCATATTACAGAATGGACATAAATTCGTTAGAAAACATTCAGCGTAGAATGACTAAATTAATACATAGCATTAGAAATCTTCCTTACGAAGAAAGATTGAAGACCCTAAAATAACATTCACTTGTAAGACGTAGAATGAGGGGAGACATGATCGAGGTATACAAGTGGAAAATGGGTATTAACAAAGGGGATATAAATAAGGTCTTGAGGGTATCTCTCCAAGAGAGAACCCGCAATAATGGATTCAAGTTAGATAAGTTTAGATTTAGAAAGGATATAGGAAAGTATTGGTTTGGAAATAGGGTAGTTGATGAGTGGAACAGTCTGCCTAGTAGGGTTATTGAAGCAAGGACCTTGGGTAGTTTTAAATTTAGGTTGGATAAATTCATGAGTGAAAGGGGTTGGATTTGAGTGGGAATTGCACATGAGTAAATAAAATTATCAAAGCTTATTTCTTTGGTAGCATTGAAAATTAGGTTGAACAAATATTCTGTTAGTGGGATGGAATGTGAAGGACCTGCCTAGTATGGGCCAACAGGCCTGCTGCAGTGTTCCTCCTTTCTTATGTTCTTATGTTGTGTCATTAAGTTAAATGTTGTGTCATTATGTTAAATGTTGTGGCATTATGTTAAATGCTGTGTCATTATGTTGAATGCTGTGTCATGTTATATGTAGCGTCATTAAGTTAAATGTTGTGTCATTATGTTAAATGTTGTGTCATTATGTTAAATGTTGTGTCATTAAGTTAAATGTTGTGTCATTATGTTAAATGTTGTGGCATTATGTTAAATGCTGTGTCATTATGTTGAATGCTGTCTCATTATGTTAAATGCTGTGTCATTATGTTAAATGCTGTGTCATTATGTTAAATGCTGCGGCATTATGTTAAATGTTTTGTCATTATGTTAAATGTTGTGGCATTATGTTAAATGTTGTGGCATTATGTTAAATGCTGTCATTATGTTAAATGCTGTGTCATTATGTTAAATGCTGCGGCATTGTTAAATGCTGCGGCATTATGTTAAATGTTGTGGCATTATGTTAAATGTTTTGTCATTATGTTAAATGTTGTGGCATTATGTTAAATGTTTTGTCATTATGTTAAATGTTGTGGCATTATGTTAAATTGTTAAATTAGACACATGCAACACTTGGGTATCTTTATTGTGGAAACGTTTCGCCACACAGTGGCTTCATCAGTCCAATACAAAGAAGAAAGTAGTAATAAAAGGAGGAGTTTGAGGTAATCAGTCCCTCGGCCTGGAGTCGATGTGTTCAGTCCATCAATCTTGAAGTAAATACAATGTAAGGCAAATAGAAGTTGCTTATATTGGACTGATGAAGCCACTGTGTGGCGAAACGTTTCCACAATAAAGATACCCAAGTGTTGCATATGTGTCTAATTTAACAACTTGTCGGTTCTCTGAACCATTCATCTACATTATGTTAAATGTTGTGGCATTATGTTAAATGCTGTGGCATTATGTTGTGAATGTTGTGTCATTATGGTGGATGCTGTCTCATTATGTTGAATGCTGTCTCATTATGTTGAATGCTGTTTCATTATGTTGAATGCTGTGTCATTATGTTGAATTCTGTCATTATGTTGAATGCTGTGTCATTATGTTAAATGCTGTGTCATTATGTTGAATGCTGTCTCATTATGTTGAATGCTGTCTCATTATGTTGAATGCTGTCTCATTGTTAAATGCTGTGTCATTATGTTAAATGCTGTGTCATTATGTTAAATGCTGCGGCATTATGTTAAATGTTGTGGCATTACGTTAAATGTTTTGTCATTATGTTAAATGTTATGGCATTATGTTAAATGCTGTCATTATGTTGAATGCTGTCTCATTATGTTGAATGCTGTCATTATGTTAAATACTGTGTCATTATGTTAAATGCTGCGGCATTATGTTAAATGTTGTGTCATTATGTTAAATGTTTTGTCATTATGTTAAATGTTTTGTCATTATGTTAAATGTTGTGGCATTATGTTAAATGTTTTGTCATTATGTTAAATGTTGTGGCATTATGTTAAATGCTGTGTCATTATGTTGAATGCTGTCTCATGTTGAATAGTCTCATTATGTTAAATGCTGTGTCATTATGTTGAATGCTACGTCATTATGTTAAATGCTGTGACATTTACAAATACTGTGGAATTATTTATAAATGCTATGACATTTAGTACTTTTGTTTTGCTTGATGGGTCACCTTGGTGGGTCACCTTGATGGGACACCTTGATGGGTCACCTTGATGGGTCACCTTGATGGGTCACCTTGATGAGACACCTTGATGGGACACCTTGATGGGTCACCTTGATGGGTCACCTTGATAGGACACCTTGATGGGTCACCTTGATGGGACACCTTGATGGGTCACCTTGATGGGTCACCTTGATGGGTCACCTTGATGGGTCACCTTGATGGGTCACCTTGATGGATCACCTTGATGGGTCACCGTGATGGGTGTTCTCTCTAGGCTGGAATACTGCTGTACATTAACATCTCCGTTCAAAGCAGGTGAAATTGCAGTTCTAGAGAATGTACAGAGAACCTTTACTGCACATATAAGTTCCATCAAACACCTCAACTACTGGGAACGCTTGGAAGCACTTGACTTGTACTTTCTGGAACGCAGGAGAGAGAGATAAAAATCATAATCTACATTTGGAAAATCCTAGAAGGAATGGTCCCGAATCTGCACACAGAAATCACTCCCTACGAAAGTAAATGACTGGGCAAGCGGTGAAAAATACCCCCAGTGAAAAGCATTGGCGCCATTGGTACACTAAGAAAAAACACCATAAGTGTCCGGGGCCCAAGACTGTTCAACAGCCTCCCACCATACATAAGAGGAATTACCAATAGGCCCCTGGTTGCCTTCAAGAGGGAGCTGGACAGATACTTAAAGTCGGTGCCAGATCAGCCGGGCTATGGTTCGTACTTTGGACTACGTTCGGCCAGCAGTAACAGCATGGTTGATCAGGCCCTGATCCACCGGGAGGCTTGGTCGTGGACCGGGCACACACACGTTTCTTCTAAGTTGGCCTCTGTGGGTGTTACAGTGACCATCATCTCCCTCTCACCTCCCACTCCACGCTGCCGTCCGAGGGGAGAGTTTGAGTGGGCAGTGATCTCTTAAACGTAAAAAAAACTTGGTGGAAAGCAGTGTAAAAACACCTGAGGCAAGACCTGAGCATCTCTCCCTGTGAAGTAGGAGACGGAGAGAGAAATAGGGAGGGAAGTAGGTGTCTACCGAGGAAGATGGAGCACTTGAGTGAAAGCATAAGACTGAGGGAAAGTGAGGAAGGAGTAGAGAGAGGGAGGAGTGAGGGGAGCCACAGGACTATAATACAACAACACATTTATTAAAATCAACTGTAAGATGGCTTTAAAGAAGTTTATTATTATTAGTATTAGAATTATTATTATTATTAGCAGCAGCAGTAGTAGTAGTAGCCGTAGAAGTAATAATAACAGTAATAGTAATACTAACAAGTGTTATTATATGCACAAAGTCGCTGCTAGTGTTGTCCTCTACCTTTGATGTGTTTCAAGAGTTTATTATCCCTGCCTGCTGGTCCTGGGCTAGCCTGGCCTGCTGGTCCTGGGCCAGCCTGGCCTGCTGGTCCTGGGCCAGCCTGGCCTGCTGGTCCTGGGCCAGCCTGGCCTGCTGGTCCTGGGCCAGCCTGGCCTGCTGGTCCTGGGCCAGCCTGGCCTGCTGGTCCTGGGCCAGCCTGGCCTGCTGCTTGCCAAGTCCCAATAAAGTAATCAAAACCATCCACCGCCACGTTTCGAACTTTCAAGTCAAGATTCTCCCGGTGTGCACCCACGGTGCTGGTGCACCACTTCTCGAGGTAACGTGCACAAAACTCATGACAATGCACACTGGAATGACGTGTCCTTGAGGGGGAAGGAGGGAGGGGAAAAGGGGGGAAAAGCTGTTTTTCCCCCGTGACGTCACAAGATAGCACAGATGACGTCATATGTTTACGTTGGCGGGGGTGCCAGACGGACGATGAATGCCATTGTTCACCTCTCCCCCACCCTTACTCTCTTTCTCTCTCTCTCGGCTCTTTGTTTATAATCTCTTTCCTCTTTTCTTAAGAGTATTCAGACGGTGCAGATAAAATAGGTGCTTATTAGGTGTTAATTAGTAGCTAATTAGGTGGTCCAGGTAGACTGTAGGTAAACAGGACCAATGTTTCAGTCACTAGGACTCCACTAGACGGGAACTAATTGCCACGCACCAAGGTACCTACCTACCTTGAGAGGACTTTTGACAGGTGTTAGTCACCTGGGCTCCCGTTAACAGAATCTTTAATCATCTCGGCTCCTGTTAACATAGTCTTCAACTGGTCCAGTTAACCGTGCCTACTGCAAACAACGTTCATTGTCTCGTATCAGTATACTAAATGTTGTCTTGACAGTTAAATATCCCCGTTGTCCTTGCCTTGTGCCTGTCAACAGGGTGTTCCTTGCCTTGTGCCTGTCAACAGGGTGTTCCTTGTCTTGTGCCTGTCAACAGGGTGTTCCTTGTCTGTAGTCCATGCCCCAACAGGGTGTTCTTGTCTTGTCCCTTGGGGTTTCCTTGTCTTGTGCCTGTCAACAGGGTGTTCCTTGTCTTGTGCCTGTCAACAGGGTGTTCCTTGTCTTGTGCCTGTCAACAGGGTGTTCCTTGTCTTGTGCCTGTCAACAGGGTGTTCCTTGTCTGGCCGTAAAGGGTGTCTTGTCTTGTGCTGTCAACAGGGTGTTCCTTGTCTTGTGCTTGTCACAGGGTGTCTGTCTTGTGCCTGTCAACAGGGTGTTCCTTGTCTTGTGCCTGTCAACAGGGTGTTCCTTGTCTTGTGCCTGTCAACAGGGTGTTCCTTGCCTTGTGCCTGTCAACAGGGTGTTCCTTGTCTTGTGTATGTTTGCCTTTGCGTTATCAGTAGCTCCTGTTGTCTGGTGTCAAATATTCAACTGATGGTTGCCCTTTGTTTATCAAATTTACCTCGACAGACTGTCTTGTGTTCATCAAATATAACTCACTCAAGTCTTTATAACTACCTACCTGGAGGGTATTCCGAGGATCAACTCCCGGTCCACGACCAGGTCTCCCGGTGGATCAGGGCCTCATCAACCAGGCTGTTACTGCTGGCTGCACGTAGTCCAACGTACGAACCACAACCCGGCTGATCTGGCATTGACTTTAGGTATCTGTCCAGCTTCCTCTTGAAGACAACCAGGGGCCTACTGGTAATGCCCCTTATGGCCCAGTGAGTACAAGTCAAGTGCTTCCAGGCGTTCCCAGTAGTAAAGGTATTTGGTAGAACTCATATGTGCAGTAAAGGTTCTCTGTACATTCTCTAGATCTGCAATTTCACCTGCCTTGAATGGAGATGTTAATATACAACAGTATTCCTCTCATGAGTTAAGAGAGGTTTTCTGCTCCCGGAGCCCGGCCTTGTGTCAGACTCGTCTGGTGTTAGCCTGGTGAACAATGCAGTTGTTGCTGGAGGCCCACATGTCCATCACAACCTGGTTGATCTGGCAAATATAATTGTCCAGTTTTCTCTTGAACACTTGTTCCAGCAGTGTTTCTTATATCTTCTGGTAAGATGTTGAATAATCTGGACCATGGATGTTGATACAGTGTTCCCTTATTGTGCCCACGGTGCTCCCATGCTTTTCACTGGGTTTAGTTTGCACTTCCTCCCATATCCCTCGCTCCAGCATGTTGTTATGGTAGTGTGCGGGTACCAAACAAGGCCCTCAAGCTACCAATTGGGGTAACACGGCCCTAGCTAAATGGGAGGTAATCAGATTTGATCCAAGGTAGCTCTCCCTTTTATCATCCATTTCCTCCCTCCTCTCTTTTACATTGCCCTCTTCTCTATGCATCCTTCCTCTCCCTTTCATTGCTCCCATCTTCAACTATCCTTTCTCTCCATTCATCTTCCCCCTCTCCCTTTCATCTTACTCCCTCCTCTTTCTTTCATTGTCCCTTCTTCATCCGCCTCCCTTTCATCGCCCTCTTTGGCCAGAAAGAAAAATAAAGTAGGTAGCCAAGAAGCCATGCAGAAAAGGGAAGGAAGCAGGTAAGGGAGGAGGCAGACAAAAAAAACAGGAAGCGGGTAGTGAGGTGCAAGAGAAGCAGGCAGGAAGATAGACAGAAAGGCAGGTAGGTAGACAGGCTGGCAGGGAGACAGGATAGCAGACAGGGAGACAGGTTTGCCACAGTACTCCTACATAGAGACAACTAGCACTGTGTTGTAAACACCACATTCAGTGCCTGCAATAAACAATCCCCTCTCCTTCACTTTCAGTGTTTCCACGCGGGGTCTTGTGTGTTTACAGTGGTAAGCAGGTGGACTGGCAGGTGTGTAGACGGCAGGCAGAATGACTGGTGTGGAACGGCAGGCAGAATGACTGGTGTGGAACGGCAGGCAGAATGATTGGTGTGTGTGTGTGTGTGTGTGTAAGGTTGTTTCCTGCCACCTCTGGCCCTGGTGGCCACGTCACTGGCCCCGGCGGTGACTACACAAGCGTGAGACCCCATGTTTGACGGCCATGACTGGCGGACCACCACCGAAATTCATTGAAAGACACTCACTGGTCGGAGTTTTTGTGTCACTGTCAACCCCATGGACCGAGACGCCCCTGTCTTACCCCCCTTCCCTCACCCCAGGCAGCTTGTCTCACCCTCTCCCCTCCCCTGGCCGCTTGTCTCCCCCTCTCCCCTAATCTGTTAAGGACGGGAGGGGGAAGAGAAACGGTGGGCAATTTGGCCTCTCCCCCGACCAACTCCCACTCCCTCCAACCTTTCCTAAACACCGACAACACTGTGAAGAGGGAGGGAGGGACGTAGGGGAAGGGAGGGGAAGGGAGGGGAGGGGAAGGGAGGGGAGGGGAAGGAAGGGATAGCGTGGGTAGGCAGACATTTATACAGCTCAGGTCTACCAGTCCTCTCTCTATCTTTCTCTCACACCTATAAAACTTCCATAACTTCTAAGCGTCGCTGCCTGGTCATAAACGCTTTTTTACAGCGTCTTAAAATATAAAAAAATGGTAAAAAAACGAGACAATGGGGACAATAGCTATAAAGCAACTAGGACCTTCACAACAAGGTATGCCAATAATGACGCGTCACGTCAAGCTGGAGTGTTCTTGTGTACTAACAGCCACCGTCAAGACAAGCGAAATTGCTGAGCTGGAGAATGTTCAGAGAACCTTCACAGCTCCTATCAACTCAGCACCTAAATTACTGGGAGTGTTTGAGGTCCCTAAAACTGTACTCCTTAGAAAGTAGGCGAGAAAGATACATTATAATCTACACCTGCAAGATACTGGAGGGCTGGATTCCAAATCTGCACACCGAAATCCCTACTTATGAACACAAGCGGCTTGGCAGACGGTGCAGGGGAGCGATGAGGACACAGAGAGAACTCAATAAGTGTTAGGGGACCGCGACTCTTAACTTGGTATACTTGCGATGAGTTCTGAGTTTTCCTACTCCTAGAGTCTGGCGTTAGGCTAAACTCGGCTGGTGTTTGTCAGTCAATCAAGCTGTTGCTGCTGGCGGCCCTCTGGCTCACATATCAACCACAGCCTAGTTGATCTGGCACCTGGTGACGATACTTGTCTCTTGAATACCCTCCCTTCGTACAAAAGGATGACCAACAGGCCCCTACCTACCTGGAGGGCATTCCGGGAATCGACGTCCCCGCGGCCTGGTTATGACCAGGCCTCCCGGTGGATCAGGGCCTGAACAACGAGGCTGTTACTGCTAGCTGCACGCAGTCCAACGTACGAACCACAGCCCGGCTCATCTGGCACTGACTTTAGGTATCTGTCCAGCTCCCTCCTGAAGACAACCAGAGGCCTACTGGTAATGCCCCTTATGGCTGGTGGGAGGCTGTTGAACAGTATTGGGCCCCGGACACTCATTGTTTTCTCTTAGTGTACCAGTGGCGCCCCTACTCTTCACTGGGGGTACGTTGCACCGTCTGCCAAGTCTATTGCTTTCGTATGGCGTGATTTCTGTGTGCATATTAGGGACCAGTCCCTCCAGAATCTTCCAGGTATAGATTATGATATATCTCTCTCGCCTGCGCTCCAGTGAATATGTCTAGTGCTTCCAGGCGTTCCCAGTAGTTAAGGTGTTTGATGGAACTTATACGTGCAGTAAAGGTTCCTGTACATTCTCTAGATCTGCAATTTCACCTGCCTTGAATGGAAATGTTAATGTACAGCAGTATTCTAGCCTAGACAGAACAAGTGATTTAAAAAGAATCATCATTGGCTTAGCATCCCTTGTCTTGAATGTTCTCATTATCCATCCTCTCAGTTTCCTAGCAGATGTGATAGTGGCATTGTTGTGGTCCTTGAAAGTGAGATCTTCGGACATTACCACACCCAGGTCTTTCACATTACTTTTCCGCTCTATTGTGTGATTAGAATTTGTAATATACTCAGTCCTAGCTATTATTCCCTCCAGTTTTCCATAACGGAGTAGTTGGAATTTGTCTTCATTGAACATCATATTGTTCTCTGTTGCCCATTGGAAAACTTGGTTTATATATTCTTGGAGATTTGCCGTGTCCTCAATGGATGACACTCATGCAGATCCTAGTATCACCTGCAAAGGATGATACAGTGCTATGGTTTACATCCCTGTCTATGTCTAATATGAGAATGAGGAACAGGATAGATGTGAGTACTGTGCCTTGTGGGACAGAGCTCTTCACTGGCTGTCTCCAAGGGTGAACTCGACAAATTCCTCAAACCAGCTCCTAATCAGCCGGGCTATGGTGCATATGTTGGGTACCAACATATCCACCACAGCGGACACCAGAGTAACGGACAGGGAGGCCCATGTAGGAGAAATAAGTACAGGTAATCACCCCACTGATGGTGAGGGGAGAAAATACCCTCACCCACTGAGGGTAAAACTCGCTTCTATTCCTTCCCACTGAGGTTAAACACTAGCAGTAATGGGGAAATATTTCCCCATCCTTGGCACTAACAACTTTTGCTTGGGGAGAGCAAAGATCATTCCTAAGAAATGTTTGAGGTATAACGACTGTAGACTCAGCGGAAGGTGCCTATCTGGCCCTCTTACAGTCTAACCCATCCATCCCCTTTCCACAGCCCTCCTGTTGTTGTGAAGTCCCCTCTCCCTCCCACAGCCTTCCTGTTGTTGTGGAGTCCCATCCCCCCATAGCCCTCCTGTTGTTGTTGTGAAGTTCCCTCTCCCCCCATAGCCCTCCTGTTGTTGTTGTGAAGTTCCCTCTCCCCCCATAGCCCTCCTGTTGTTGTAGTTGTTATGGTTCCCATCATCTGTCCTGTTGTTATTGTAATTCCCAACCATAGAAGCTTTTTTTTATGGGCTGAATTGTTGGTTGAGATTCTCAGGTGGGTGACTGTTTCTCAGCTCTGAGAACCACAGCAATGTCTTGGAGGAGGGAGAGGTGGCCATGGTTCTCACATCTGAGAACCACAACTATTGGTACCATCTCCGGTCTCCCCGGCGCTGTGGCGGGTCATATTGTCTTTCTTCCCGTCTCCGTGGTGCCTTCCCGTGTTGATGGGGTCTAAACATACCTTCCCCTCTCTCCTACTCAACTCCTCGCCCCCATTCAACTTGGTAGGGACCATAGAGACCTACCCTCCCCAATTCATCTGGTCAGGGATCATACAGACCTACCCTTCCATTCATCTGGTCAGAGGCCAGGCCCTTCGCCCTGCCGTCTCTAGGACAGCGGCGTCTCACAAAGAGTCCAGGTCGGAGGATGTCCTATTGTGTACACTTGAGAGGGCTATTTCTCTCTCTCTCCCTTCCTCCCTTCGGAGTTCTCGCAACGTTTCTTCTCATTCGAGCGAACGAAAACGATCGCAAGACCAAAGCTTCACACTCCTGGTGCGTCTGTTAGAACTGTGGGAATTTTTTCCCCCAAGAGCCGGGGACGATAGCGTCTTGTGGTCCCGATCAGCAGGCCGAAGTGGGGAGGGCACAGGAGGGGTGGTGTTGGGGGGAGGGAAGCCCTAACCACACTTTAAAAGCTATGTGGTTACCTACATTACTTCCCGCTGTCAAAACTTTTGAACCATCTGACAGTATAGCTTCACGTCTCCTTATAGCAGTACGTCAGACGTACCAGCGCTACAGTACGTCAGGAGCAGCAGCATCACCATTGCGCCTGGTCAGGGACCGTGCCGCGGAGTAGGCCACATGCACAAACAACGCCGCAGCTACTAGTAACACCCACAGCAGTGTACACAGCAGCAACACCCACAGCAGTGTACACAGCAGCAACACCCACAGCAGCAACGCCAGCGCAGCACCTTGGTGTGTGCGTGTGTACTCACCTAGTTGTGGTTGCAGGGGTCGATTCACAGCTCCTGGCCCCGCCTCGTCACTGGCCGCCACTAGGTCACTTCCTGCTCCATGAGCTTTATCATACCTCTTCTTAAAGCTATGTATGGATCCTGTCTCCACTACATCACTTCCCAGACTATTCCACTTCCTGACAACTCTGTGACTGAAGAAATACTTCCTAACATCCCTGTGATTCATCTGAGTCTTCAACTTCCAACTGTGTCCCCTTGTTGCTGTGTCCCATCTCTGGAACATTCTGTCTCTGTCCACCTTGTCGATTCCTCTCAGTATTTTATATGTCGTTATCATATCCCCCCCTATCTCTCCTGTCCTTCAGTGTCGTCAGGTCGATTTCCCTTAACCTCTCCTCGTAAGACATACCCCTTAGCTCCGGGACTAGTCTTGTTGCAAACCTTTGCACGTTCTAGCTTCTTCACGTGCTTGGCTAGATGTGGGTTCCAAACTGGTGCTGCATACTCCAGTATGGGCCTAACATACACAGTGTACAGGGTCCTGAACGATTCTTTATTGAGATGTCGGAATGCTGTTCTTAGGTTTGCTAGGCGCCCATATGCTGCAGCAGTGTGTGTGTGTGTGAGTGTGAGTGTGTGTGTGTATGAGGCCTTGGTGAGTGAGTCAGAGGCTAGCTAGGGGTAGTGGTGTTTACAAAGGTGGTGGACTGCCAGCCCAGGGCGGAGGTAAACACCTCTTTCTCGTCTCTACACACTTGTTTGCTGTTCTTGTTCTCCACTTACATCCACACGTCATCTTCATCTCTCACTCCAATGGAAATAAGTCACTTTCTCCGGCCTTTTTTTTCGGGGGGGGGGGTGTTATTTCAGGTAACTTATACATATGCTATGTATGACAATTTATGTAATTGTATTTATGTGTATCTATACCTGAATACTTACACCTACTTCCAAGTAGCATCATTGAAACAACCTAAAATACCTTCAAGAGGCAAGTCAGTTCCCCTGTCTTCTAATAATATGTTATTTTTTCCACTATAATCTACCTTGTCCATAATTACTATCGCATTTGCTTTGTCTGCCTTCGTAAGGTGATGTCCAGGATCTTTCCTTAATTCATGGTATAACTTAAGATATCTGATATTCGTTCACACTTCTGCAACTCCTCAAAGATTTCTTAAGTTATACCATGAATTAAGGAAAGATCCTGGACTTCACCTTACGAAAGCAGGCAAAGCAAATGTGATAATAATTATGGACAAGGTAGATTATAGGGGAAAAATAAACATGATAATAGGAGACAGGGAAACTCACGCGCCTCTTAACACAGGCTGAGCTGGTATATGAGCTGATACCTCAAATAAAACAGGGAAAGGGAACTTAATAAATGTCAAGGGACCACGACTCTTCAACACCCTTCCTTCATGCATGAGGGATATTACCAACAAACTCCTTCAAAGGATTTTCAAAGTCAGTGCATGCTACATCTGCATTTTGTTTTCAAGTACAACCAAGACCAGCAAATGCGAAAGACGACCTGTTCTGAACCCATGTTGACCTGGGTTGTGCAAAGGCTGCGATTCCATGCGATTTTGTATTGGTCTCTTGCTTCAGAGACATACAACTTGGAGTGAAGACAACCATATACATCACACAGCCTTGAAGAAACATACGCCTCTCGTCACACTCCATATTCATACAAAAAAATGCAGCAAAAGACTTAGAAGCACAGATAATAAACGCATGACGCATCACTGCTCCACAAAACTTGGCAATTAAGCACTCGCAAAAAAAAGCACAGACCACTAACACTGCTGTTACATATCATTAATCTTGGAAAGAGTGCTGAGATAACCAACACGAGGAAGCTAAACACTGGCAGGGAAACATCCCATGTGATGGAATATGACAGGGAAACACCCCATGTGATGGAATATGACAGGGAAACACCCCATGTGATGGAATATGACAGGGAAACATCCCATGTGATGGAATATGACAGGGAAACACACTATGTGATGGAATATGACAGGGGCACAATTCTACGTGGTGAAATATGACAGGGAAACAAAAGCTAGCTTTTCATCCCAATATGTAACTGTCACATAGAATACAGTAGCAGCACATGGGTGATGTAACCTACCTTGATACACAATACAAGACCCTCCACAAGTCTGGTGCAGGTCGATCCTGCCTCTCAGGCTAGCACCAGACAAGCCTGGCCCATGGCCGGGCTCCGGGAGTAGGAAGACTCTCGAAACTCATCAAAGGTATATCACACCTGGAGGGTGATAATGGTGGAAGATGTTACACTGGTGGAACACAACTGTAAGGAAGATTACGCTAGTGGTATCAAGAACCTTCAAGACTCTATAATGACAGTCCAAGGATACTCTATAATGACAGTCCAAGGATACTCAATAATGACAGTCCAAGGATACTCAATAATGACAGTCGAAGGATACTCTATAATGACAGTCTATACTCTACATTACGTGCACTCTCTAGAGTGGATCACACTCGCACACTGACAGATCCACTCAATGCGGGAAAAACTGCGTTGTGGAGAATGGGAAGAACTCTCCCTTGCTCGCATAATTTGGTAAGGTAAACAGCGCAGTACCCTCACACTACTAGTGTTGCCTGTACCTTCACACTACTAGTGTTGCCTGTACCCTCACACTACTAGTGTTGCCTGTACCCTCACACTACTAGTGTTGTCTGAACACTCACTACTAGTGTTGTCTGAACACTCACACTACTAGTGTTGCCTGTACCCTCACACTACTAGTGTTGTCTGAACACTCACACTACTAGTGTTGCCTGTACCCTCACACTACTAGTGTTACCTGTACCCTCACACTACTAGTGTTGCATGTACCCTCACACTACTAGTGTTGCCTGTACCCTCACACTACTAGTGTTGTCTGAACACTCACACTACTAGTGTTGCCTGTACCCTCACACTACTAGTGTTGCCTGTACCCTCACACTACTAGTGTTGCCTGTACCCTCACACTACTAGTGTTGCCTGTACCCTCACACTACTAGTGTTGTCTGAACACTCACACTACTAGTGTTGTCTGAACACACACTACTAGTGTTGTCTGAACACACACTACTAGTGTTGCCTGTACCCTCACACTACTAGTGTTGCCTGTACCCTCACACTACTAGTGTTGCCTGTACCCTCACACTGGAAGTGTGACTGGGACTTCTATACCAAAAGTCTACCAACCACCCTCCAATCCCTACGACCCTCCTCTTCCCTACCTCTTTTGAGGAAATCTGTACTTCCTCTCCTCTAGCCTCTTCCTCCGTGTCCATCCCTATCCTACCCCCGGATTAGCCTCACTATTTCTCTCCCTCCGCTGACCCTCCTTCCCAACACAACCTCCCCTTCCCTATCACCCCCCTCCGTTCCCCCGACCCCCCACCATTACAACGGTGAAGTGAACACGTGGACGAGTGTTCAGTCGAGCGGGGGAGAACCTGGGAACCTGGCCACCGTTATTCCGTTTTCTTCAGCAGCCTCTGTTTAGATTCTGTTTTCTCCAGCAGCCTCTGTTCGAATAGCCTCGACAATTAATGATTCTATAAATTTCCCCAAAACGGAGGTTAGGTCTATAGTTCGAAGATAAGGACCTGTCTTCTCCTTTGGAGATAGGCAAATGTGATACCTATCTACAAAGTAGGAGACAGGTCCTTAGCTTCGAACTTTAGACCAATAAGCCTAGCCTCCATTGTGGTATAATTGATGGAATCAATAATTGCCAATGCTATTCGAAGGCACCTTAAAAGGCATAAATTGATTAATAAATCTCAGCATGGTTTTACAAAGGGGCGTTCCTGCCTTACGAATTTACTAACTTTTTCACTATATATGGACTTCAGTATGGCTTTTAATAGAGTTCCACATCAGACTATTGGGAAAAATCGAAGTTCGCTGAATAGAAAGATAAATTTTTTCCTGGATAGAGGCGTGTCTGACAGATAGGCAACATACATAAACGGGGAGAAATCAGAGTGGGGAAGCGTCACGAGCGGTGTTCCACAGGGGTCAGTGTTGGGCCTTTTGTTGTTCACAATTTACATAAATGACATAGATGAGGGAATAAATAGCGACATAAGCAAGTTTGCCAACGACACCAAAATAGGCCGTCGAATTAATTCTGACGAGTACACAAGAGCGCTGCAGGAAGATCTGAATAGAATAATGCAATGGTCGGAGAAGTGGCAGATGCAGTTTAATAGACATTCAAAGTTTTTACCGGTGGAAAGGAAAATAACCATGACACTTATGCACTAAATAATGTAGATCTTAATAAGCACTGTATTAACATCCGGGGTCCCAGACTATTCAACATCTTACCAGAAGATATCCGAAACATCGCTGGAACCAGTGTAGAAGCCTTCAAGAGGAAACTGGACAAGTATCTTCATCGGGTGCCAGATCAACCAGGCTGTGATGGATATGTGGGTCAGCGGGCCTCCAGCAGCAACAGCCTGGTTGACCAGGCAAGCACCAGACGAGCCTGGCCCATGGCCGGGCTCAGAGAGTAGATACTCTCGAAAATCTTCAAAGGTATATGAAAGGTAAGTGTTCGCAATAAAGCTAATATAATTCTTGGTTTCATACTCACGTACCTTTCAACCAGGTTGATCTGACTGACTTGATAAAGCCCACTGTGTGGGCGAAACGTTGTCAATAAAGGATCACATTATATGCTTATGTTTATTTTTCCACTGTGTCGGTATTTTATACCATTTATTTCCAACTTCGAGTGTATAGATCTGTAGTGGAGGGAAGGCGGGGTAGGGGTCGGTCTAGGAAAGGTTGGAGGAAGGGGGTAAAGGAGGTTTTGTGTGAGAAGGGCTTGGACTTCCAGCAAGCATGTGTGAGCGTATTTGATAGGAGTGAATGGAGACAAATGGTTTTTAATACTTGACGTGCTGTTGGAGTGTGAGCAAAGTAAAATTTATGAAGGGATTCAGGGAAACCGGCAGGCCGGACTTGAGTCCTGGAGATGGGAAGTACAGTGTCTGCACTCTGAAGGAGGGGTGTTAATGTTGCAGTTTTATAACTGTAGTGTAAGCACGCCTCTGGCAAGACAGTGATGGAGTGAATGATGAAAGTTTTTATTTTTCGGGCCACCCTGCCTTGGTGGCCACCCTGCCTTGGTGGCCACCCTGCCTTGGTGGGAAACGGCCGATGTGTTAATAAAAAAAATGGAAAAAAGGAATAAATAAAGGAGATGTAAATAACGTGCTAAAAATATCTAGCTAAGACAAGTTGTGGATGAGTTGAACAAACTCCCGAGTACCGTCATAAGCTAAAACGTGTAATTTTAAACATAGGTTAGACAAATAAATGAGTGGGTGTGAGTTAGACCTGACTGGCTTGGGCCAGTGGGTCTGATACATTGCCGCTTCCTTCGTAAGTGGATGTGACTTGGACCTGCCTAGCATGGGCCAGTATCCCTACTTCAGTGCTTTTTCTTCTGTTCACATTCCATTTTCTCCAGCAACCTCTGTTCTCATTCCGTTGTCTTCATCGGTAAGAACAATAAGGTCGTCCTGTATATGCTTGTCATACACTGTCAGTGTTCTTATAACACTCAGTGTTGCGCAAGTTTTTGTACATGTGACTGAAACATCGCTTTGTACATGTGACTGAAACATCGCTTTGTACATGTGACTGAAACATCGCTTTGTACATGTGACTGAAACATCGCTTTGTACATGTGACTGAAACAGCGCTTTGTACATGTGACTGAAACAGCGCTTTGTACATGTGACTGAAACAGCGCTTTGTACATGTGACTGAAACAGCGCTTTGTACATGTGACTGAAACAGCGCATGCAAATTTGAAGAGCCCGTAAACAAGCTTTCATGATTGTTATTCAATTTTCAATGATTTTTTATCAGTCGCATTTACTAAAAATGTTATAAGAGAGTTTACTGTATATAGAGGAACTTTATAAGATGGTTGACTATATTATTATTATTATAATCAAATAGAAGCGCTAAATGGTTGACTATAAAGGAACTTTATAGGATTGTTGACTCTACAGAGTCGACTGTGATTCTGTATTTTCAGATCTGCGGAAAAGTGTTGTGAAGACACTTGTAAGTGTTGTGAATACATTCATTACGTCTTGTGACGACCAAGTGCTTCACTAAGAGGCGTCATCACATGACAAACATCTGTTTTCTAGCAAACACTATTCTTGACTCAGGCATCTAGATAATACATGAGTCCTTAATCTAGATAGTAGACACTTCTTATGGTTAGACAGCCTGCGTGTGAACCTCCAAGTCCTCTCCTACCTGTCTTTCTCATGGACTTCCCTTTATCGCCATGTACTGCCCTGTTCTCCCGTGTACTTCTAGGATGGTATTGCATCTTGGAGACAGGATGGAGGTTATGTGAGCTGAGGTATGGGGGTTACCAGGAATGAGGGAGGGGGGTACCTGGGTTGGGGTGAGGTAGCAGGGGTCCAAGGTATCGTGTTCACCAGACTGGACTGACCCAACAACCACTCCCTCCCTGCCTGCCACAGTTTCCCTCAGTATTGCCAGATTAACGTTCTTTTTTTTTCTTCCTCTCAAAGTTTTGCCAACCCTGCGTTGTTACCCATCCTCGTCGAATAACGGCGTTATTCTACGTTAGTTTCCTTACAACGATCCCAACGTCAATTTCTTAACGATTGCTACAGACAAAAAAAAATATTTATTTTAAATTCGTATGAGGAAAAAAAATTAATAAAACGTATGTTAAACCACAACTATGTAAATTTACACACAAAAAAAAACGATTATATATAAATGACAACGTAACGGCCCCGAGACTAATAAACAGATAAAGTTGAAATCTGTACGATTGTCAGCCTTGGTACGAGAATGGGCTTCCATTTACTGGTAGAATACATAAAGGATGCTGGGGGGGAATCAAAGACCCCTTCCCCTTCGGACTGCTGGTGGATGAAGGCCTGATCAACTAGGCTGTTACTGCTGGCCGCACGCACAACCCACAGCCCGGCTGATCAGGAAGTGACGCGAGGAACTTGCCAAGTTCCATCTTAAAAACAATGCGCAGAGAAATTTCACCGTCCGCATCTATTCCAATACCGAAAGTTACTGGAAAGCTACAAGAAAGTTACTGGAAAGCTACACGAAAGGCTGAGGTCAGTGGTCACGTGTGGTCATACCTGTCCTAAGCTGTCTGGGAATTAGCGTGGGGTGATACCGAGCACATGGCTCACTGCAGTGTTTTAGAATCTCAGGTTGAAGTGTTGAAGAAGGAGGTTCTACTTCTTCAGGAGGAAAATAGAAGGCTGAAGCTTCGCCTAGATGGGTTTGGGAGTGAGTGTGAGATGGTTGGTGCTGGTGAGGAGGAAATGGTTACCAACAGTGAAAGTGGCAGCCGCTTTAAGTGGCAAGTGGTTCACAATTCAGGAAGAAGGAAGATAAAGAAGGTTAACAGAGAAGATGTGAAGGTAGGAAATCGATTCTCTGTTCTCCAGGACGAGTGTACTTCAGTGGTTAGTGAGTGGCGAGTGGTACCCAGTAATGGGAGCAGCATCAAAATAAGGAAAGTTAAGAGAGAAGATTTGAAGGTAGGAAATAGCTTCTCTGTTATTCAGGATGAATGTACTCCAGTGGGCAGTGAAGGTAAAGGTACTACTTCCCCTGCTAATAGAGGTAAGAGAATTCTTGTGGTAGGTGACTCACAGGTAAGATATATGGACCGTGCTTTCTGTAATAGGAATAGGGAGGTGAGAGAGAGGGTGTGCTTCCCTGGAGCTGGTGTTGGTGACATAGTCAACAGGTTGGATAATATCATGTCAGGTACGGGGAACAAGCCCATTATCTGTCTCAGTGCTGGTGGAAATGATATTGGAAAGGGTAGGAGAGAAGAGCTGCTGGATAAGTACAGGTCAGCTATAGAGCTAATCAAGTCTAAGGGAGGGGTCCCAATCATATGTAGCATCTTGCCTAGAAGGAGAGTGGGAAATGAATGGTTGTCTAGGGCAATTGGTGTAAATTGCTGGCTAGACAGATACTTCAAGGAACTTGCAGTCCCATTCATTGACAACTGGGACAACTTTTATGGCAAACATGATATGTATGCAAGGGATGGGGTACATCTCTCTGGGACAGGGGTGGAAGCACTTGCCAACTCGATTGAGAGGGCCATTGCTGACATGCCTAGGATTTTAAACTGATAGAGGATAGAGGTATGGGTGTATGTGGGAAACAGTCAGTTTGCAACACTAGGGCTGAAAACAGTAAATTTATAAAAGAAATTCATCATAAATTTACAAATAAAGACAATGGATCAGGTCAGCAAACAAAGGGAGACAGCAGAGGGAAACAAGAGACTAGCTCCCTTAAGGTTTACTATACTAATAGCAGGAGTGTAAGAAATAAGATAGATGAGTTAAGAATAATTGCAAGTGCAGGAAACATAGATATTATTGCTATAACAGAGACCTGGCTCAATCTGAAAGATAGAGAGTTGCCTTCTGAATGTCACATACAAGGCTATAAATTATTCCACACTGATAGGGTCAACAGGAAGGGTGGTGGAGTAGCGATGTATGTCAGAGACAATTTAAACTGTTGTGTTAGACAAGATATAAAATTAGAAGCGTCAGCCACTGAATCTGTTTGGTTACAGCTTCTTGAGGGCCGTGTAAAACTTATTTTGGGTGTGATTTACAGGCCCCCAAATCTTGATAGGGAGTGCAGTAAACTTCTATGGGATGAAATTCGTAAGGCATCTACACATGAAAATGTTGTGCTGATGGGAGATTTCAACTTTAGACAAATTGACTGGAGCAATTTGACAGGAAATTTAGAGTCAAGTGACTTTCTTGATACGATTCAGGATTGTTTTTGAAACAGTTGGTGACAGAACCAACTAGAGGAAATAACCTGCTAGACTTGGTTCTTGCCAGCAGGGAATCGCTAATTAATAATCTTGAGGTTAATGATGAGCTTGGGGAAAGTGATCACAAATCACTCAGTTTTAATATATCATGGAATTACCCTAATAATGACAATCAAGTCTCTGTCCCTGACTTCCGCCTGGCTGATTTCATAGGACTGAAAAATTACCTGGGTGGGCTGAACTGGAATGACCTGACAGTGGGTCAGGTAGGTGGTGATTGCCAATATGACGTTTTCCAGAGAATAGTTCTAGCTGCTCAGACAACTTATGTTCCTAATAGGAAATCAGATCAAACAAAAATGATCCTAAATGGATGAACAATAGATTAAAACATCTCATTGGTCAAAAGAGAGCATATATAGGCGAATCAAAAGAGGAGAGGGCAATTAAGTAATCAATATATTCAGTTAAAGAGAGAAATAAAAAAGGGAATAAGAAAAGCAAAAAGAGACTATGAGATTAAAGTTGCAAGAGAATCGAAAACTAACCCAAAAGGATTTTTTCAGGTATACAGAAGTAAGATTAGGGACAAGATAGGCCCACTCAAAAGCTACTCAGGTCAGCTCACCGTCAGTGATAAGGAAATGTGTAGAATTTTTAACACTTACTTCCTCTCAGTTTTTACACAGGAAGATACTAGCGATATTCCAGAAATAATAAATTATGTAGACCAGGACGATAGTAAACTATGCACGATCAGGGTCACAAGTGACATGGTCCTTAGACAAATAGATAAATTAAAACCTAACAAATCCCCAGGCCCTGATGAACTGTATGCAAGGGTTTTAAAGGAATGTAAAGAGGAGCTTAGCAAACCTATGGCTAATCTTTTCAACATATCACTGCAAACTGGCATGGTGCCAGATAAGTGGAAAATTGCAAATGTAATACCTATTTTCAAAGCAGGAGACAGGTCCTTAGCTTCGAACTATAGACCAATAAGCCTAACCTCCATAGTGGGAAAATTTATGGAATCAATAATTGCCGAGACAATTCGCAGCCATCTTGAAAAGCATAAATTAATCAACGAATCTCAGCACGGTTTTACAAAAGGGCGTTCCTGCCTTACAAATTTAATAACTTTTTCACTAAGGTATTTGAGGAGGTAGATCATGGTAATGAATATGATATTGTGTATATGGACTTCAGTAAGGCTTTTGATAGAGTCCCACATCAGAGACTATTGAGGAAAATTAAGGCACACGGAATAGGAGGAGAAATTTTTCCTGGATAGAGGCATGGTTGACAAATAGGCAGCGAGAGTTTGCATAAATGGGGAGAAATCAGAGTGGGGAAGCGTCACAAGTGGTGTTCCACAGGGGTCAGTATTGGGCCCCTTGTTGTTCACAATCTACATAAACGACATAGATGAGGGAATAAATAGCGACATAAGCAAGTTTGCCGATGACACCAAAATAGGCCGTCCAATTCATTCAAATGAGGACATTAGAGCACTCCAGGACGATTTGAATAGACTGATGCAGTGGTCGGAGAAGTGGCAGATGCAGTTTAATATAGATAAATGCAAAGTTCTAAATATTGGACAGGACAATAACCATGCCACATATAAACTAAATAATGTAGATCTTAATACTACTGATTGCGAAAAGGATTTAGGAGTTCTGGTTAGCAGTAATCTAAAACCAAGACAGCAGTGCATAAGTGTTCGCAATAAAGCAAACAGAATCCTTGGCTTCATATCAAGAAGCATAAATAATAGGAGTCCTCAGGTTGTTCTTCAACTCTATATATCCTTGGTTAGGCCTCATCTAGATTATGCTGCACAGTTTTGGTCTCCGTATTACAGAATGGATATAAATGCACTGGAAAATGTACAAAGGAGGATGACTAAGTTGATTCCATGTATCAGAAATCTTCCCTATGAGGATAGACTTAGGGCCCTGAATCTGCACTCTCTAGAAAGGCGTAGAATTAGGGGGGATATGATTGAGGTATATAAATGGAAAACAGGAATAAATAAAGGGGATGTAAATAGCGTGCTAAAAATATCTTGTATTGACAGGACTCGAAGCAATGGCTTTAAGTTGGATAAATTCAGATTCAGAAGGGATATAGGAAAGCATTGGTTTGGTAATAGAGTTGTCGATGAGTGGAACAAACTCCCGAGTACAGTTATAGAGGCTAAAACGTTGTGTAGTTTTAAAAATAGGCTAGATAAATATATGAGTGGGTGCGGGTGGGTGTGAGTTGTACCTGACTAGTTTGTGCTACTAGGTCAGATGCCGTGCTCCTTCCTTAAGTGAATGTAACCTGACCTGGCTGGGTCGGGGCATTGGCTTAAGCCGGTGGGAGAATTGGACTTGCCTCGCATGGGCCAGTAGGCCTGCTGCAGTGTTCCTTCTTTCTTATGTTCTTATGTTCTTAAGTTACTGGAAAGCTACAAGAAAGTTACTGGAAAGCTACAAGAAAGTTACTGGAAAGCTACACGAAAGTTACTGGAAAGCTACACGAAAGTTACTGGAAAGCTACACGAAAGTTACTGGAAAGCTACAAGAAAGTTACTGGAAAGCTACAAGAAAGTTACTGGAAAGCTACAAGAAAGTTACTGGAAAGCTGCAAGAAAGTTAGTGGAAAGCTGATTTCACTGTTTACTATTACTCTTTGGGTTCTGTTTGGTAGGAAGACAAAAAATATATCTGCCCACCATCCCAGTTATTCCTTTTGCATGCATTTTGTGTGCAATCACGCCATGGTCGCACTTGGGCAAGGCTTTTGTGAACTCAGTATATAATACATCAGCATTTAGCTCGTCTTCCAGTGTATCGAAGACCATGCTGTAATGGTCCAGCAACGGCGAGAGGCAGGAACGACCTGTTCTGGACCCGTTGACCTGTGTTGCACTGCGATTCCATGTGGCTGGTAATCGTGCTTCTTAAAACACTTTCAGAGATGTTAATTAATAATGTGGCACGTCAGAGCTGTTGGTCTGTAGACGGACATATTCACTTCTTCCCCTGCCAGTTATCTGCAGTCCTAACAGCCTTCCTGCATGTCTACCGGCATGCAAGCAGCAACCATACAGGAAGAACTCTGGCAGCAACCATACAGGAAGCACTCTGGCAGCAACCATACAGGAAGCACTGGTAGCAACCATACAGGAAGCACTCTGGCAGCAACCATACAGGAAGCACTGGTAGCAACCATACAGGAAGCACTCTGGCAGCAACCATACAGGAAGCACTGGCAGCAACCATACAGGAAGCACTCTGGCAGCAACCATACAGGAAGCACTCTGGCAGCAACCATACAGGAAGCACTCTGGCAGCAACCATACAGGAAGCACTCTGGCAGCAACCATACAGGAAGCACTGGTAGCAACCATACAGGAAGCACTCTGGCAGCAACCATACAGGAAGCACTGGTAGCAACCATACAGGAAGCACTGGCAGCAACCATACAGGAAGCACTGGTAGCAACCATACAGGAAGCACTGGCAGCAACCATACAGGAAGCACTGGCAGCAACCATACAGGAAGCACTGGCAGCAACCATACAGTGTTCTTGCAGGGAGCCGTGACTCCTCCACTTCTCCTTCAGTAATTAAGACAGTAAGTGAACAAGTTACAGTGATTAAGTTAAAACCATTATTGTCTGCTACTGTATCTTAACCACCACACCTGCACACCCTCACCCAACACACCTGCACACCCTCATCCACCACATCTGCACACCCTCACCCACCACACCTGCACACCCTCACCCACCACACCTGCACACACTCACCCACCACACCCTCACCCACAAACTTATCCTCGATACGACAAACCATACCAATGGTAGAGGAGAAACACTGTCAGAGGTCACTGGTGTTTCAAATCTATAGTCGTATTAATCACCGGAAACTGTTGGAGAGGGAGAGGCGGGGGATTAGGAAGGAGGAGCATTAGGGAGAGGCAGGATTAGGAACAAGGCGGATTAGGACAGAGGATTAATGAGGTCCAGTCCTGGGTGGTGTTCCGCTGTGGGCAAGGCGTGGGGTGTTGGGCCCCTTGTTGTTGGCAGCACCATGGGCCACATAAGAATGGAGCAACACTACAGCAGGCCTACTGACACATTTTTGAGTTCTCTTAGTCGTCGTCTTCTCTTATAGAGGTCACACCTCTCTCTTTCCGACCTGCTCCTTCGTAAGGGTGTGTCTGGATCATACTTCCAGTCCCACTGCGCTCAGCCTCATCATATACTAAAGTTCGGGTCATTGTTTATCATATTGCCTTTCCATCTAATTTAGCAAGTTCACGATTTAGCACAGCCACTATGCACAGTGGCATGTACATTCACTACTTTTATTATGCTTCCTCTGTCAAAAAAAGTGTTCTTATCTCCCTTTTTTTATCCGTGCTCTCCGCATTTGTGATCCTCAGTTCCTTGAATCTGAAATTTCCACTCTTCATAATTCATTTTCCCGTCTTGGCTACCCTTACCATTTCATAGACTCTGCTTCTCACGTGCTAAACGGACTTTCTTCTCTCCCAAACTCTCTACTCCCGGGAAGTCTCCTGTCCTCTGCCTTCCCTACACTTCCAGTCTTTCTAATCTCAACAACTCTCTCCGTTCCTTAGACATCAAACTTACTTTTCGCCAGACTAACACTCTTCGCACTAATCTAGTTCATACCTCTCCTCCCTCTATAGATGCTCCCTCCTGGTGTCTACTCTATTTCTTGTTCCTCCTGTCCTCTTCAGTACTTTGGAGAAACTGGCCGAAGTCTTTCTGACAGACTCAGGGAGCACAAAAGTGGTGATAGGCTTGCCGACACCAACAATGCTCTTTTCTGTCATGTCAGAGATCACGGTCATCCTATTGACTGGTCTTCTGCTAAAACTGTCTACCCTACTTCTAACTTTCACAGTCGCCGTCTGGTTGAATCCTCCCTTTATACACAACTTTCCTTGTATGAATCTTAGTCGTCTGCTCACGGACAGTGATAAGGAAATGTGTAGAATTTTTAACACTTACTTCCTCTCAGTTTTTACACAGGAAGATCCTAGCGATATTCCAGAAATAATAAATTGTGTAGAACAGGACAATAATAAACTATGCACGATTAGGGTCACAAGTGACATGGTCCTTAGACAAATAGATAAATTAAAACCTAACAAATCCCCAGGCCCTGATGAACTGTATGCAAGGGTTCTAAAGGAATGTTGAGTGGAGCTTAGCAAACCTTCGGCTAATCTTTTCGACATATCACTACAAACTAGCATAGTGCCAGATAAGTGGAAAATGGAAAATGTGATACCTGTTTTCAAACCAGGTGACAGGTACTTAGCTTCGAACTATAGACCAATAAGCCTAATCTCCATAGTGGGAAAATTTATGGAATCAATAATTGCCGAGGCAATTCGTAGCCATCTAGGTTGGGGCATTCATTGACTTGGGCCGGTAGGATATTTGGATCTGCCCCGCATGGCCCAGTAGGCCTGCTGCAGTGTTCCTACTTTCTTATGTTCTTTGTCTCTGTAGATGCCTTCCTTTCCCATTACATTGTAAAATGCTCCAAACTTCAGAACACCCATGACTTTAACCTGATTCTTTTTTTCCCTTCTCCCTTTTCCCCTTTGGGTTTTTCTTTCTTCTGCCTTGGGTATTTGGTCCATTATTTTTTTCCCTCTGTGTTCTTGTTCCTACCCTTTGTGGGCCCCTAGCTCCCTTGTGGGCCCCTAGCTCCCTGGTAGTGCTCCTCTTTCTCAGTCTTTGACTATCTCCACTACTACTACCTCTACCTCTCTTCCTCCTTTCCTACTTCCTCTCTTGTCCCTTCCCTGTCTGTTGGCCTATATATACTCCCTCCTTCTCTCCTTTTTGTTAAGTGTGACTTTGTAAATGGTTCAAGTTGGACCGAAACGTCGTGGTAGGCTCCTCTCTTTTATGTGCGACTTATTTGTGTACTGTTACAGTCACGGTATTGTGCCTTTTTTGTTATTTAGGGAAATATGCCTTGAGCACACTTCTGCTGCTAGAAAGTTGATCCTTTCAAGGCATTGGTTAGGGTCCATGTTATTTAAGCTGACGTTCTTGTTGTTGAAGTTGAATTTGGTGAAGGCACCCTCGTAGGTGTTTGCATTTTGCTGGTCAGAACCCCTGTGCACGTAAGTCTGGACTTCGATTAGATTGTGATCCGAATTAGTTGTTTTTTGATATTGTTGTTTCTAATCAGATCATAGTTATTTGTGAAAATAAGGTTGTGTGTTTTCCAGTCTTGTTGGCCCCACTAGAGGATGTATTTATTGCAGATACAGCAACTCATGTGTGTGACTTCATCTGAGCTGCCTCCAGGGATACTCTTTACTATAACATCATTTGCTGCATTCTTCCATTCTGTATGTCTACTACAGTCTCTCCTCACTTAACGACGTACTCACTTAACGACCGCTCAGACTTACGACCAGCTCTCTGACCAGAATGCATACCTAAGTAATGTATATTAGAGCTGATTTCCTCTTGGATTGAAGTCACCAAGCAGTAAGATGTTTGGGGATGGGGTTGAAAGGCTTTCCAGACAGTAATCAATCTTCAGTAGCTGTTCCTTGAACTATTAGAAAGTTGCATCTGGTGGCTTATATACAACCACAATGGCTAAGTTTTGGTTCTCGATCTTTACTGTTAGAACTTCAACTACATCATTTGACCAGGCAAGCACCAGACGAGCCTGGCCCATGGCCGGGCTCAGAGAGTAGATACTCTCGAAACTCTTCAAAGGTATATCAAAGGTAAGGTATTTGTGGTGTCCAGTAACTGCAATGCACCTAGACCGTGGGCAGATGAGTACTGGGTACCTAGACCAACTGACCTGACCCACTTTAATCTACCATGACCCACCAGCAGGATTCCTGTTCATGGGCAGGGGGGTCGCGAGAGATGGGAAGCTATTTGGAAGGGACGTGGGGTCTTTGGGAGGGGTGATATAGAAGGAAGGGGGGATTCTATGGGAGGGAAGGGTGATGTCGCACGAGGTTCTGTGGTAGGGAAGGGGATAATGAAGTGGGAAGGGCGTAGAGGGAAGAGAGGGGGGACAAATGATAGTAGAGAGGGGTGAGCCTACGAATAAGAGGTTGAAGGGAGGGTAAGAGATATAAATGGGAGGGGTGGGAGAGAGATAACACCCTGAGGTCCGGGAACCATGTGGCGTTGAATTGTGGGTGAAGGGGGGAGGGACCTGTAGGATTAGGATGGGGGAGTGGTTGATGGGTGGGGGGCACAGATTAGCCATTAGCACCTGGTCGATGGTAGGGGTGGTGGGAGGTGTGTGAAAGGTTGGAAGGAGGGGTGCTACACCCCTGAGTGGGGAAAAGAAGTGGGGTGTGATCCTTGAATGTAGCCAAATACCTTAATAATAATAATAATAATAATATTAATAATAACAACAATAAAAGAGAAATCACATAATACAACCTCCACCCCACATAATACAACCTCCACCCCAAATAAATCAATTCATACAACTACAGAGTTTACTATAATCCCTATTTTAGGTATTAAATTATTCTTGTCTGGTGGTGAAAAGGTTATGTGGAGCCATAATGACCCTCGTGTAGTAGATAGGATTTAAGTTCCATTAACCAAGAAACCATACAACGCCCACACCCCTTACAGAGAGGAACGCCCACAACCCTTACACAGAGCAACGCCCACACCCCTTACAGAGAGGAACGCCCACATCCCTTACACAGAGCAACGCCCACAACTCATGTATAGAGAGAACCATAGTCGCATCTTGGAAAAGATCTTCGTGCCTCCGCCCTTCTGCCCTTTGTCTGTAGGCCTTTCCTGGCGAGGGCCAAGGTGGCCCAAGAGCCAGCACCAAGAACCACACCGTCACAGTACTGTGTTGAAGGTGACACGATTTTTTTTCCCATTCTATTATTACTGTCATAGCGGGATACCTTAGACATTTCTAGTGGTAGGATGGTGCACACATAAGTGGAGTGGTGGGTAGGTGGAGCGTTGGAGGTGGAGGGTAGGTGGAGTGTTTGAGGTGGTGGGTAGGTGGAGTGTTGGAGTGATAGCGCACAAAATGAGGGCCATAGGCATTACGGGGAAGGTAGGCAGATGGATTTTTGAGTTCCTAACACAAAGAACACAAAAAGTAGTAGTGAACAGGGCAAGATCCAGCATCAGCGAGGTCAAAAGCTCAGTGCCCCAAGGCACTGTCCTGGCACCTCTGCTGTTTCTCATCCTCATAGCAGACATAGATAAAAACACCCAGCACACTTTTGTATCATCATTTGCAGATGACACTAAAATAAGCATGAAAGTCACTACGGTAGAGGACACTGAAAAATTACAGGAGGACATAAGCAGGGTCTTCCAATGGGCAGTGGTGAACAACATGACGTTCAATGGTGATAAGTTTCAGCTGCTTAGGTATGGAAAAAATGAAGAACTCAAAAGGAACACTATATACAAAACGCAAGAGGGTCACCACATAGAACGAAAGGAACACGTAAAGGACTTGGGAATAATTATGCCTGCTGATCTGTCGTTTAAAGACCATAACAAGACAAAGATCACAACAGCCAGGAAGATGACGGGGTGGGTATTGAAACTTTCAAAACAAGGGAAATAATGCCGATGGTGACACTATTCAAATCGCTAGTGCTCCCTCACTTAGAATACTGCTCAGTGCTGACGGCCCCGTTCAGGGCAGGAGAAATAGAGAGCTGGAACAAATCCAGAGATCGTTTACGGCTCACATTGAGCCATTGAAACATCTAAATTGTGGGAACGCCTTCAAGTCTTGAACATGTACTCATTGGAGCGGAGGAGAGAGAGATACATGATAATATATACATGGAAAGTACTTGAGGGCCTGGTCCCAAATCTGCACACTGCCATAACAACATACTGGAGTGAGAGATATGGGAGAAAGTGTAAAATAAACCCAGTGAGGAGCAGGGGTGCGGTGGGGACAATACGGGAGCACTGTATTAACATCCGGGGTCCCAGACTATTCAACATCTTACCAGAAGATATCCGAAACACGGCTGGAACCAGTGTAGAAGCCTTCAAGAGGAAACTGGACAAATATCTTCACCAGGTGCCAGATCAACCAGGCTGTGATGGATATGTGGGGCAGCGGGCCTCCAGCAGCAACAGCCTGGTTGACCAGGCAAGCACCAGACGAGCCTGGTCCATGGCCGGGCTCAGAGAGTAGATACTCTCGAAACTCTTCAAAGGTATATCAAAGGTATATCAAAGGAGGTGGTGGGTAGGTGGAGTGTTGGGGTGGTGGGTAGGTGGAGTGTTTGAGGTGGTGGGTAGGTGGAGTGTTTGAGGTGGTGGGTAGGTGGAGTGTTGGAGGTGGTGGGTAGGTGGAGTGTTGGAGGTGGTGGGTAGGTGGAGTGTTGGAGGTGGTGGGTAGGTGGAGTGTTGGAGGTGGTAGGTAGGTGGAAGGGCTGATGGAGGCGTGGAAGCCTTGACCTTGTGGACGTGGAGAAGGGTGAAGGGAGTAGAGAGAGAGAGAGAGAGAGAGAGAGAGGGAGCAACAGCCAGGTACATGTCGAGTCAGAAAGTGTGGGTGTGAAAGGTGTGGGTACAGCAGGGGGGAAGGGGAGGGGCGGGACAGCAGGGCGAGGGGCACGTACTAGATACCCAGGTGTAGGTAGGTAGCTAGATGGGTAGACAGGTAAGTAGGTAGATGTAGATATATGAAACCGCCAAGACTACGACAACAAAATGTCTTCCAGCCATTCAGGTGACCTTCACCAGGTCACGGGTGAGAGGACGCGTGACCTGACCTTCGTGAAGACCCAGCACCGACGCCCTGAGAATAAGGGTCAAGGTGACGACCCACGTGACCCCGGTGACATACCTATCACCGGTTTCTAGAGTCTTTCTGGAGGAAGCCAAGCCTTAGCGCACACATGCTTCACATCTGCCTCTTGAAGCTCAGCTCCTTGTCTCTCTCATCCTGTCCTCAGCTCAGCTCCTTGTCTCTCTCATCCTGTCCTCAGCTCAGCTCCTTGTCTCTCTCATCCTGTCCTCAGCTCAGCTCCTTGTCTCTCATTCTGTCCTCAGCTCAGCTCCTTGTCTCTCTCATCCTGTCCTCAGCTCAGCTCCTTGTCTCTCATTCTGTCCTCAGCTCAGCTCCTTGTCTCTCTCATCCTGTCCTCAGCTCAGCTCCTTGTCTCTCTCATCCTGTCCTCAGCTCAGCTCCTTGTCTCTCTCATCCTGTCCTCAGCTCAGCTCCTTGTCTCTCTCATCCTGTCCTCAGCTCAGCTCCTTGTCTCTCTCATCCTGTCCTCAGCTCAGCTCCTTGTCTCTCTCATCCTGTCCTCAGCTCAGAAATAACTCTAGTTGGTTTGTTTTAATCTAAATAAGAACATAAGAAAGGAGGAATACTGCAGCAGACCTGTTGGCCCATACTAGGCAGGTACTTCACAATCCATCCCTCTAACAGAATATTTGCTCAACCCAATTTTCAATGCTACCCAAGAAATAAGCTTTGATAATTCTATTTACTTATGTGCGAGTCCCACTCAAATCCAACCCCTCTCACTCATGAATTTATCCAACCTAAATTTGAAACTACCCAAGGTCCTTGCTTCAATAACCCTACTAGGCAGACTGTTCCACTCATCAACTACCCTATTTCCAAACCAATACTTCCATATATCCTTTCTAAATCTAAACTTATCTAACTTGAATCCATTATTGCGGGTTCTCTCTTGGAGAGATACCCTCAAGACCTTATTTATATCCCCTTTGTTAATACCCATTTTCCACTTGTATACCTCGATCATGTCTCCCCTCATTCTACGTCTTACAAGTGAATGTAATTTAAGGGTCTTCAATCTTTCTTCGTAAGGAAGATTTCTAATGCTATGTATTAATTTAGTCATTCTACGCTGAATGTTTTCTAACGAATTTATGTCCATTCTGTAATATGGAGACCAGAACTGAGCTGCGTAATCTACTAGGCAGACTGTTCCACCCATCAACTACCCTATTTCCAAACCAATATACTTTCCTATATTCTTTCTATATCTAAACTTATCTAATTTGAATCCATTATTGCGGGTTCTCTCTTGGAAAGATATCCTCAAGACCTTATTTATATACCCATTTTCCACTTGTATACCTCGATCATGTCTCCCCTCATTCTTCGTCTTACAAGTGAATGTAATTTAAGGGTCTTCAATCTTTCTTCATACGGAAGATTTCTAATGCTATGTATTAATTTAGTCATTCTACGCTGAATGTTTTCTAACGAATTAATATCCATTCTGTAATATGGAGACCAGAACTGAGCTGCGTAATCTAGGTGAGGCCTTACTAATGATGTATAAAGCTGTAATATAACCTCTGGACTTCTGTTGCTTACACTTCTTGATATAAATCCCAGTAATGTTTGCTTATTACGTACGTTTAGGCATTGCTGTCTTGGTTTAAGGTTGCTGGTTACCATAACCCCCAAGTCCTTTTCGCAATCTGTATGGCTAAGTTCTACGTTATTTAACTTATAAGTGCTTGGGTTATGGACACTCCCGAGCTTCAGAACCTTGCATTTATCTACATTGAACTGCATCTGCCACTTTTCTGACCAGGAATTGAGTTTGTCTAAATCCTCCTGAAGTTCCCTGACATCTACGTTTGAATAAATTATCCTACCTATCTTCGTGTCATCGGCGAATTTGCTCATATCACTAGTAATTCCCTCATCAAGGTCATTGATATATATTATAAACAACAACGGGCCTAAGACTGATTCCTGTGGAACGCCACTTGTTACAGATCCCCACTCGGATTTAACCCCATTTAAGCACACTCTCTGCTTCCTATTGATGAGCCATGACTCGATCCATGACAGCACTTTTCCCCCAATGCCATGAGCTGCAACTTTCTTAACAGTCTCTGGTGCGGTACTCTATCAAAAGCCTTACTAAAATCTAAATAAACAACTTGTCAAATCAAAGTTCAACACAAATATCGAATTCTTTATCGTAATCAACAGCCTCAAAAGCTTTACTGAAAAAGGTTAATAAATTAGATAGGCAGGAACGGCCCCTCGTGAATCCATGCTGAGTATCACTAATCAAATTATGATTATCTAGATGGCTTCTTATAATATCAGCTATAATTGACTAACAATTTGCCTACAATTGAGGTCAGGCTTATTGGGCTGTAATTTGACGGTAGTGACTTGTCCCCTGCTTTAAAAAAATAGGAGTCGTTCACCTCAACACTCACATAAACAACAAAACAATGCCGTGACTGGAACAGTACACAACCCACACACAGGAGAGAAAAGCTTATGAAGTTTCGGTCCGACTTGGACCATTTACAAAGTCCAAGACGGACCGAAACGTCGCCGTAAGCTCCTCTCTCCCATGTGTGGGCTATCTGTGTAACTCACACACAGGTGTCCCCTCACAAAGTCATAAGAACTCACTGCTGCTCACCTCACTCCTCACTACTTCTGACCTCGTACCACCAACGCTCCTCACCACTCATCTACGTCACTATCACCTTTCTCTTCCTCCCACCAGGTGGCTGGGTCAGCCTGGGTCACGAAATTATATTATTAAAGTTACAGTGTGTCATGTGTGACCAACACCAGCTTCACCAAAACTATTCTCGGAGGAAGTCCACAAGGACCTCGACTCTGCCCTCGCCATCACCCACCCACCCCGCCAAACACCACCCCACCCTATCCTTCCCACACATCCTCTACTCCTTTCCGCCCCAACCGACACCTTCCCCATTCTTTTCCCACCCATTCACTCCCTCAATACCCACCCTTCAACTCCCCATCTAGCTACCCCCGCCCTCGCCACCCATCCTTCCTGCCCGACACAACCTCCAGACCTCACCACCTCCGCTGCTGCTACTGCCACAGTCCTCCACCACCAGCTCCACACCAGTACCCTATGCTCACAACCTAAAGCAACCTGGAGTCGCTTCCGGAGATCACCGCCCCCGCGTGCTGGTCCCAGACCAGGCCTCCTGGTTGCTGGTTTGATTAATTAAGCTGTTTGTGCCTGCCGGCCGCAGTCCAACTTATGCACCACAACCCGGGTGATCAGGAACAACTGTTCTGAGGAATCTGTCGGTTCCCTCTTAAAGACTGCTAGGTGTTTCTTAGTGATCCCCCTTATGTATGAAGGGAGGGCGTTGAAGAATCGTGGCCCCCTAACACTTATCAGGGGTTGAATTCGGTATTGTATATCATTAATATGATACATCTGTCGTAGCTAGTAACAGCTGTCAAAACGATGACAATTTATATTTGTCAGCACCAGCTGGCCGCCATTAACATGTCAGTACCACCTGGCAGCCAGTAACATGTCAGCACCAGCTGGCAGCCAGTAACATGTCAGCACCAGCTGGCAGCCAGTAACATGTCAGCACCAGCCAGTAACATGTCAGTACCAGCTGCCAGTACTAACTGCCCACCAGTAACATGTCAGTACCACCTGGCAGCCAGTAACATGTCAGCACCAGCTGGCAGCCAGTAACATGTCAGCATCAGCTGGCAGCCAGCAACATGTCAGCACCAGCTGGCCGCCAGTAACGTCAGTACTAGCTGGCTGTCAGTACCAGCTGGCCGCCAGTAACATGTCAGTACCAGCTGACCGCCAGTAACATGTCAGTACCAGCTGGCCGCCAGTAACATGTCAGTACCAGCTGCCAGTACTAACTGGCCACCAGTAACATGTCAGTGTCAGCTGGCCGCTAGTAATATGTCAGTACCAGCTGGCCGCTAGTAACATGTCAGCACCAGCTGGCAGCCAGTAACATGTCAGCATCAGCTGGCAGCCAGTAACATGTAAGCACCAGCTGGCCGCCAGTAACATGTCAGTACCAGCTGGCCGCCAGTAACATCTGTCAGTAGCAGCTAGCCGCCAGTAACATCTGTCAGTACTAGCTGGCCGCTAGTAACATGTCGGTACCAGCTGGCCGCCAGTAACATGTCAGCACCAGCTGACCGCCAGTAACATCTGTCAGTACCAGCTGACCGCCAGTAACATGTCAGCACCAGCTAGCCGCCAGTAACAACAGTCAGTACCAGCTGACCGCCAGTAACATGTCAGCACCAGCTAGCCGCCAGTAACAACTGTCAGTACCAGCTGGCCGCCAGTAACATGTCAGCACCAGCTGACCGCCAGTAACAACTGTCAGTACCAGCTGGCCGCCAGTAACAACTGTCAGTACCAGCTGGCCGCCAGTAACATGTCAGTACCAGCTGGCCGCCAGTAACATGTCAGCACCAGCTGACCGCCAGTAACAACTGTCAGTACCAGCTAGCCCCCAGTAACATGTCAGTACCAGCTGGCCCCCAGTAACATGTCAGTACCAGCTGGCCGCCAGTAACATCTGCCAGTACCAACTGGCCGCCAGTAACATCTGCCAGTACCAGCTGGGGTGAGCGAGACGGGTGAGCGAGACTGGGATACTTAGCGAGTGGCAACTCTCGCACTGGTCTGCAAGCCAGCGTAAATGTCGGCTTTGTTGCCTCACGCTTGACTCACTACCTGTCCCACCTGCGCTCGCGCACACACACACACACACACACAAACACAAACACAACCGGTTATACTAAACACTAATACCAAAGATACCAACACAACACTAGATACAATAATTTAACACTCCTTACCTAATATACAGAAAATGAGATAGAGGTCACACCATACACACACAGAATGTAGTCTTGTGACCAAATACTGGAGGGATACAAGACATACCAAATATGCCTTTTGGTATCCTTTATTTGTAAGTTGTTTCTGAATTGGCTGACTGCGTGACTTTAAGGGAGGGGGGAAGCAGTGTTCAGAATGGGAATTTTTAATTTTAGTCCTATTTCAATTATTTTTTTTATTGTTAGTTAAAAATGTGGTTTAAAGATATGGATGAATGTTTCAGTGCCACATCAACTGATGGCAGTGCCATCTGGGAACAACAGTGCCAGGCAGCACTATCGGAGGCACTTTAAGCTTACACCTCAGACCAACACTCAATCACCCAGTAATCCTGGGTGTTCTGGGAGGTCAACGCCCCCGCGGACCAGTACTTGGCCAAGCCTCCCTTGTAAACAACACTGTTTTTAATTAATTTAAACATCAACCAACAAGTACACAATGGTGGAGACAACCATAACAAGCAGCCACTACCATGGTCATGCTGGGAAGTATCTGTGGTGACTGTAATCTGTGGTATATAAACATTCGTATGTTGTCTTTATAATCTATAACAAGGGTATAAACATCGAGGTGTGTATATATACACTGACAGTTTACTTTTATTCATATTTCAGGGATTAAAGTGTCCTTGCCTGGTGGTGTGAAGGTCACGTGCAGCCTTAATAACTATCCTGTAATAGATATTCTTTAAACTTTAAACCCAGTAAAGCCAGGCAGCTATAAAAGCCACACCCTCACACACACACACACACACACACACACACACACTACCTCCGATATGCAACTTTGAAGATCAACATTTTTCTTGTGCAAGGTTTGAAACTAAGAGGACAATTACTGGAGGCAAGGCGTAACTTGGCTTCCCTGTCTCTCCCCACCTTTAGAGGACGAGGCTAGTTACTAAGCCACTTCTCGCAACACCACTGATAACGCAGTAAGTTTTAACGCTTCTCGTTTATCTTCGACCACCTCGTTACTAAACGTATTGCGGACCTCTCTTTAGTAGTAAATATGTCTTTGTTTATGTGACTTAACCTGACTTAAAACAGCATTTGCTTGTTTACAGGAAGAAGCGTTAAGAAATTAACATTGGAGCATCGTAATAATGCTCACATACATTTTTTTAAGAGACCAGGAGCCTAAACTAGAACCTTCCAGTAACAACTAGGTATGTACACACACACACACACACCTGGGAAATCAAGGGATGCAGCCAAAGGGGTGGTAGGAGAGGCTGGATGCCACGTCTCTCCCTCCACTACAGCTCAAGATATGCCCGCATTCCAGTCTACTTCAGCTGCTGTGTGCTATGATGAATGCTGGGCCTGACTCCTGGGTTATGGTAACGCCGGACCTGACTCATACTACGGCTTGCAGTGCCTTATCCTGCTCTTGAGGCTAGTCTGCTCCATTACATACAGTTTACTACGCTAGTGTGTTCTATGTTGATACTGTACCAGACTCCTAGGTTATGTTGACACTCTACCAGACTCCTGGGTTATGTTGACACTCTACCAGACTCCTGGGTTATGTTGACACTCTACCAGACTCCTGGGTTATGTTGACACTCTACCAGACTCCTGGGTTATGTTGACACTACGTGATTCAAGCCACAGGTTCACTATTAAAATCGCGCTTAAGAGGGCAGTAAAGGTGACTTGGTGGCAGGTTTGGAGGCGCAAGGCATCACCTTCACCCACACTTCTCCAACCTCAACCACTCAAAGATTTCCTGGCAAACAGAAAACGAATAAAAGGGAACATAACGTGTGTCATCGTGGCGCAGATGTGTTCACTGCTGAGTGTAAGCCACACCTGCTGCGGGAATGTTCTCTCTAACTGGGGAGAGTGCATCTACCAGGGGATGTCTGGGGAGGATACGCCTGATACACACACACCTGGTTCGGGGGAGGATGCGCCTGACACACCTGGTATTTAATTATGTGCTACAAGGACCCTGTAACTTACCTCTAGCCATGTAATCTTGACGGTACTGAACACCACTGATATACAACTACCTGTAGTCGCTTCCGGGGGAGGGGGTCACAGCCCCCCGCGGTCCAATCACAGGCAAGGCGTCCTGGTTGATGGTCTGATCAGTCGGGATGTTGCTGCTAGCAGCAGCACGAAGTCAAACGCCAAAGTCCACATTAGAACGTAAAAAAAAGGTAGGAGCACTGCAACAGGCCTGCCTACTGGCCCATGCGAGGCAGGTCCAAGTCACCTACCGGCCTAAGCCACTGACCCAAGCTAGTCAGTCCAACAGTCTTCATAACGGACTGATAAGACTGAACACATCACCTACAGGCTGAGGGGGACTGACAGCCTCCCCACTGGCTGGCAAAACGCTTCTACAATGAAGGTAGCCATATGTTGTACAAGTCTCACATTAATATACATGTCGATTTTCTAAAAACATTTATTAAATAACCCAAGTGTTGCAGCAGTCCTGGACGTGCTACATTATCATAGCAATGTGAGAGTTGCTCCAGATCTCTAACAGTTGCTCCAGGTCTCTAACAGTTGCTCCAGGTCTCCGAGAGTTGCTCCAGGTCTCCGAGAGTTGCTCCAGGTCACGGAGAGTGGGAGAGCCATAAACTGCAGTCATGGATCAGTTAGCTAACAAATATGTGTTGTTTAGTTGCTGGGTTTCTGGTGGGTGTTGTTCTTGTCGACTGCGGAAGTTAGAAGAGAACCTGACCTGAACTTCAGTGCCAGCTTGACCTTGTAGTCGTGCGAGTCACCAGCAGCTTGTTGACACATTCCTGTCCTTAGAACTACTCCAAGAACCACTCCACGAACTACTCGAAGAACCATTCCAGGAACCACTACCAGAACCATTCCAAGAACCACTCCAGGAACCACCACCCAGGTTCATTTGATGAGTCACTGATGGATGGTTCGCCTCTGACCAACCTAGCAGACTTGACAATATTGATCCCCTCCCTCTCCCCAGCCTTCAACACTCCCTCAACCCACACATGACCAGTCGTGCATACACGCATACACCGGCTCGACCCCCGTCATAGGAGCCTCCGTATACGTATACACCGGCTCGACCCCCGTCATAGGAGCCTCCGTATACGTATACACCGGCTCGACCCCCCGTCAGGCGAGCATACACTGAATTTCTCCCTCGATCTATCATACACTCCGTATACACACACACACACACACACACTTAGAGAAATGACGGGAATTCTACAGACCCGCTTCCTGTCTTCGCTAAATCCGGGTCTTGTCTTCAACAGACCCGGGTCTATTCTTCAACAGACCTGGGTCTTATCTTCCACAGACCCGGGTCTTGTCTTCAACAGACCCGGGTCTATTCTTCAATAGACCTGGGTCTTATCTTCCACAAACCCGGGTCTTGTCTTCAACAGACCCGGGTCTATTCTTCAATAGACCTGGGTCTTATCTTCCACAGACCCGGGTCTTGTCTTCAACAGACACGGGTCTTGTTTTCTACAGACCTGAATCTTGTCTACTACAGACCTGGGTCTTGTCTTCCACGGACACCCTCCTCATGTTCATCTCTTATTCCAATGTGACAAAAAACGTACGGGGCGTTGCAAGGTCTGACGTACGGAAGGACCGTGTACGTGACCCCTGAAGAACACTTACAAGCTACACACACATGTGCAATTTGCCAAAACAACATCACGGAGTCGAACAGCAAACAGCGGGGCCAGGAGCTGTGAATCGACCCCTGCAACCACAAATAGGTGAGTACACCCGAAAGTCAAGCACAGGCTGGACAAATACACTCGGAAGTCAAGTACAGGTTGGACACTAGGAAGTACAGGTTGGACAAATATACTAGTACGCTAAGGACACATTGGACAAATGAACTGGTCGTAACACCAAGATTTAACAAATTCAAATAGAATCAATTTTCTGTTTGTCCAACTCGATACTTTCCCGAGGAAAGACTTCTAAGGTAGACTTTTCCAAGGTAGAGAAGGTAGATAGGTAGGTAGGTAGGCTGGGAGGCAGAAAATACAATAGGCCTACCTCACCTGACTGCATTCCTGAGGCTTAGCATCTGTCCTTGACAAGCGGTTAGGACAGGATGGCCGCCCGCCCTTCCATACGCTACAAGACCCGGGTCTTGAGTACACAGCCTCTGTCATCTCTTTTATCATCTCGCAGCCTCCTAGCCTCTGTCATCTCTTTTATCATCTCGCAACATCCTAGCCTCTGTCATCTCTTTTATCATCTCGCAGCATCCTAGCCTCTGCCATCTCTTGTATCATCTCGCAGCATCCTAGCCTCTGCCATCTCTTTTATCATCTCGCAGCATCCTAGCCTCTGTCATCTCTTTTATCATCTCGCAACATCCTAGCCTCTGTCATCTCTTTTATCATCTCGCAGCATCCTAGCCTCTGCCATCTCTTGCATAATCTCGCAGCATCCTAGCCTCTGCCATCTCTTGTATCATCTCGCAACATCCTAGCCTCTGCCATCTCTTGTATCATCTCGCAGCATCCTAGCCTCTGCCACCTCTTGTATCATCTCGCAGCATCCTAGCCTCTGCCATCTCTTGTATCATCTCGCAGCATCCTAGCAACCGTCATCTCTTGTATTTCCTCACAGCATCCCGTGAGGTCAGGTCCAGTAACCAGTCCCTGAAATCGGGTCCCGTCGCCAGTCCCTCAGGTCAGGACAGGTCAACGCCCTACCTCTCCCTTCTCCCGTCAATGGCTTTCTACACGCGCATCCTCGTCAAATTATCTATTGCCTCTTCCCATGTTCCTGTTCTCTCAACCCCCTCCACCTCCCCTCTTCCTCTCTTGAATCTTCCTTCACAAATAAAGCCCCCTTCTTGTTTAAACCCCTCTCCTTCCTCCTCCCACGGTGGTTACATCAACAAACACCTTTCCACCTTCCTCTTTTCTGTTTACGGCTTCCAAAACAACCACTTTTCACTCTTCTGTTTTTGCTGCCCTCTCGCCCCCTCTTCTCTGTCTGCTGCCCTCTCGCCCCCCTCTTCTCTGTTTGCTGCCCTCTCCCCTGTTTAACGTTTCCAAAACAAATCACACTCTCCCCTTTTCATTTACTGCCCTTTCTCTTTGACGTCCTCTACAGTACGTTGTAGAATTTACTTAGTATGGACCGGTACGTTATTTCTTATGTAGAACTAAGACACACTATCTCTGTTTGGAACCAGGCCGCGGGGCAGGTGACCTGCGGAGGCGGCTACAATTGTTATTTTAATTAGAGCTTGAGCTGAGGACGCTTTCCCTCCCTCTCCTGTCTCGTCTGCCAGCACCATCACCTTCCCCTCCCTTCCTATCTCGTCTGCCAGCACCATCACCTTCCCCTCCCTTCCTGTCTCGTCTGCCAGCACCATCACCTTCCCCTCCCTTCCTATCTCGTCTGCCAGCACCATTACCTTCCCCTCCCTATCTCGTCTGCCAGCACCATTACCTTCCCCTCCCTTCCTGTCTCGTCTGCCAGCACTATCACCTTCCCCTCCCCTTCCTGTCTCGTCTGCCAGCACTATTAACTGTTCCAGACATACACATATACACACACACACAAACACACATACACAAACACACACACACACACACAACACACAAACACACATACACAAACACACACACACACACACACACACACACACACACCACGCACGCACGCACACACCAGAACACGGTGTTGGAGAGGAAACTGAAGGTATGGTACACCAACGCTGATGGAATAACAAATAAGTGGGAAAAGTGGCATGAAAGAATCAAAGAGGCATCACCAGAAATCATAGCTCTCACAGAAACCAAGCTCACAGGAATGATAACAGATGCCATCTTTCCAACGGGATATAAGATCCAGAGGAAAGACAGAGGGAACAGAGGGAGTGGAGGAGTGGCATTGCTCATCAAAAACCAATGGGATTTTGATGAGCTGGAGAGAGAAGACAGAGAAGAAATGATGTATAACCCACCACAGAACAGGAGGCCAAGGCAAGAGTATGATGAGAGTAACGGAGCGATGGTTGACACAATGGCTGACGTAGCCAGAAGGGCTCATGCGAGCAGGGCAATGCTGCTGATTGTGGGTGACTTCAATCACAAGGAAATTGACTGGGAGAACCTGGAGCCACATTGGGGCCCAGAAACGTGGAGGGCTAAAATAATGGAGGTGATACTGGCAAACCTCATGTACCAACACGTAAGGGACACTACCAGACAGAGGACGAACCAGCAAGACTGGACCTAGTATTCACCTTGAGCAGTGCAGATACTGAAGACATCACATTTGAAACACCCCTCGGGGCCAGTGACCAAGTGGTTCTGAGCTTCGAATATATAGTAGAGTTACAAGTGGCGAAGGAAGCAGGAAGGGCAGGACGAATGAAGCCAAACTACACAAGAGGGGACTACGCGGGCATGAAGAATTTCCTGCACGGAGTTCAGTGGGACAGAGAACTGGCAGAGAAGTCAGTAAATGAGATGATGAAATATGACAACAATATGCAAGGAAGCTGAGGAGAGGTTTGTGCCCAAGGGTAACAGAAATAACGAGAAAGCCAGGATGAGCCCTTGGTTCACCCAAAGGTGTACAGAGGCCAAAACCAAGTGTGCTAGAAAATGGAAAAAGTATAGACGACAAAGGACCCAGGAGAATATAGAGAGCAGTCGTAGAGCCAGAAATGAATATGCACAAGAAGGGAGGCCCAGCGATAATACGAAAATGACATAGCAGCGAAAGCCAAATCTGACCCGAAAGCTGTTGTACAGCCACATCAGGAGGAAAACAATAGTCAAGGACCAGGTAATCAGGCTGAGGAAGGAAGGAGGGGAGATCACAAGAAACGACCGCGAAGTGTGTGAGGAACTCAACATGAGATTCAAAGAAGTGTTCACAGAGGAGACAGAAGGGATTCCAGAAAGACGGAGAGATGGGGTACACCATCAAGTGCTGGACACAAAACATACGATCGAGGAAGAAGTGAATAAGCGAGCTAGATACCTCAAAGGCGATGGAGCCGCATAACATCTCTCCATGGGTCCTGAGAGAAGGGAACAGAGGCGCTATGTGTACAACTAACAAGAATCTTCAACACATCTATTGAAACAGGACGACTACCTGAGGTATGGAAGACATAAGAACATAAGAAAGAAGGAACACTGCAGCAGGCCTACTGGCCCATGCGAGGCAAGTCCAAGTCTCCCACCGGCTTAAGCCGGTGGGAGACTATTTTTAAAACTATTTTTAAAACTACACAACGTTTTAGCCTCTATAACTGTAATCGGGAGTTTGTTCCACTCATCGACAACTCTATTACCAAACCAATGTTATCCTATATCCTTCCTGAATCTGAATTTATCCAACTTAAAGCCATTGCTGCGAGTCCTGTCAATACTAGATATTTTTAGCACGCTATTTACATCCCCTTTATTTATTCCTGTTTTCCATTTATACACCTCAATCATATCCCCCCTAATTCTACGCCTTTCTAGAGAGTGCAGATTCAGGGCCCTCAGTCTATCTTCATAGGGAAGATTTCTGATACATGGGATCAACTTTGTCATCCTCCTCTGTACGTTTTCCAGAGCATTTATATCCATTCTGTAATACGGTGACCAAAACTGTGCAGCATAATCTAGATGAGGCCTAACCAAGGATATATAGAGTTGAAGAACAACCTGAGGACTCCTATTATTTATGCTTCTTGATATGAAGCCAAGGATTCTGTTTTGCTTTATTGCGAACAGTTATGCACTGCTGTCTTGGTTTTAGATTACTGCTAACCAGAACTCCTAAATCCTTTTCGCAATCAGTAGTATTAAGATCTACATTATTTAGTTTATATGTGGCATGGTTATTGTCCTGTCCAATATTTAGAACTTTGCATTTATCTATATTAAACTGCATCTGCCACTTCTCCGACCACTGCATCAGTCTATTCAAATCTTCCTGGAGTGCTCTAATGTCCTCATTTGAATGAATTGCACGGAATATTTTGGTGTCATCAGCAAATGTCTACCTGGAGTCTACCTGGAGAATTCCAGGGGTCAACGCCCCCGCGACCCGGTCCCATTTTTTAAAAAAAGAGACAGACACAAAGCATTAAACTACAGACCAGTGTCACTGACATGTATAGTATGCAAAGTCACAGAGAAGTTTATCAGAAGAGCACCTAGAAAGGACAACCAGCACGGTTTCATTGATGGAAAATCCTGTGTCACAAACCTACTGGAGTTCTATGAGAGTGACAGCAGTAAGACAAGAGAGAGAGGGGTGGGTAGATTGCATTTTCTTGGACTGTAAGAAGGCGTTTGACACAGTTCCACACAAGAGATTAGTGCAAAAGCTGGAGGACCAGGCAGGGATAACAGGGAAGGCACTGCAATGGATCAGGAAATACCTGTCGGAAAGGCAACAGCGAGTCATGGCACGTGACGAAGTGTCAGAGTGGGCACCTGTGACGAGCGGGGTTCCACAGGGGTCAGTCCTAGAACCGGTGCTGTTTCTGGTATATGTGAACGACATGACGGAAGGAATAGGCTCAGAAGTGTCCCTGTTTGCAGATGATGTGAAGTTGATGATAAGAATTCAATCGGACGAAGACGAGGCAGAATTACAAAGGGATCTGGACAGGCTGCAGGCCTGGTCCAGAAACTGGCTCCTGGAGTTCAACCCCACCAAGTGCAAAATCATGAAGATTGAGGAAGAGCAAAGAAGACCGCAGACGGAGTATACAGTCTAGGGGGCCAGCTACTACAAACCTCACTCAAGGAAAAGGATCTTGGGGTGAGTATAACACCGGGCACATCTGAGTCGCACATCAAACAAATAACTACTGCATCATACGGGCGCCTAGCAAACCTAAGAACAGCATTCCGACATCTTAATAAGGAATCGTTCAGGACCCCGTACACTGTGTACGTTAGGCCTATATTGTAGTATGCAGCACCAGTTTGGAGCCCACACCTAACCAAGCACGTAAGGAAACTAGAAAAAGTGCAAAGGTTTGCAACAAGACTAGTCCCGGAGCTAAGGGGCCCATGTCCTACGAGGAGAGGTTAAGGGAAATCGACCTGACGACACTGGAGGATAGGAGAGATAGGGTAGATATGATAACGACATATAAAATACTGAGAGGAATCGGCAAGTTGGACAGAGACAGAATGTTCCAGAGATGGGACACAGCAACAAGGGGACAAAGTTGGAAGTTGAAGACTCAGATAAATCACAGGGATGTTAGGAAGTATTTCTTCAGTCACAGAGTTGTCAGGAAGTGGAATAGTCTGGGAAGTGATGTAGTGGAGGCAGGAGCCATACATAGCTTTAAGAAGAGGTATGATAAAGCTCATGGAACCGGAAGCGTGACCTAGTAGCGGCCAGTGAAGAGGCGGGGCCATGAGCTGTGAATCGACCCCTGCAGCCACAACTAGGTGAGTACACACACACACTGTTGCAGGAGTGGTTGTTATGCTGCCCAAACCCGTTACACACCTGTCCCACTCATGGTAAACGGTTCACCCCCCCTCCCCCTCCTCCACAACTTCCGGCCTCGCCTTGTTCACTGTTCAACACTGCGGAAATGCCACACGGGGTTTGAAAACCCTGATGAACATCTTCCTGCCATATAACCTGTCTCTTCACCTGTCCCACTTTTTTCCCCTGTATAGTTCACAACTGGTCCACACAGTGCAGATGAAAACTGGCTTTTCGATCTGTCAACGCTGTCTAGTTTTTATGTCCACCGAGTGAGTTAACAGTGGTGGTCGCAGGTTTGAGGCCGCCGCTAAAGGGGGATATAAACAGTGTTGATAAATGGTTTAGAGAACCGACAAGTTGATAAATTAGACATATATGTAATACTTGGGTATCTATGTTGTGGACACGTTTCGCTACACAGTGGCTTCATCAGTCCAACACAAAGAAGAATGGTGAAGATCAGGAGTTTGAGGTATCAGTCCCTCTGCCTGGAGTCGATGTAATCAGTCCATCATTCTTGATAAGACTTCTAACATCAACTCCAGGCTGAGGGACTGATTACCTCAAGCTCCTTCTGATCTACCATTTTTCTTTGTTTATGACTGACGAAGCCAATGTGTGGCGAAACGTTTCGACAACAAAGATACCAAAGTGTTGCACATGTGTCTAATTTATCAGTGTTGAAGGCACCTAACCATGAGAGGATTCGCAATAATGGATTCCAGTCAGGGGAATTTAGATTCAGAAAGGATATAAACAAGTACTGGGAACAGAGGTGTGGGTGAGTGGAATAACTTCCCAGGTAGAGTCACTGTGGCGAGTACTGTAACTTCATGGATGTCAGTTGGTATGAGTTAGGCAAAGCCTTCATCTCACCTCATTCCAGTATATAAGCCCATTTCTTCCTGCCCGGGTCACCACTGGAAAAGACCCAGGCCGGGACATGTACCCGAGAATCATTCAAGTTCAACTGCCTGTGCTTCAGATTCATCGAGACGGTGGTACTGAACCTGAGTGTAGGCTGAGGGACTGATTACTTCATCCTCTACCTCTCCAGTCTTCTATATTGTATTGATAGTCACTGCCTGACGAAGTCTACAGCAGCGTGGCTCAACCTTTTTACCCTTGCAGAAGTAACCCTTGAAATAATTTTCGTGTCACATGGAACCCTTACAAGTTTACTGACAATGCAAAAAAAAAAAAAAACTGAAATCAAACTGCTTGCTCAAGAGACCTTATACGGAGGTTCTCATTCCACACACAAAAACCATATATGTAAAAAAAAAAAAATAACCAATATCATATATAACACATATAAACAGAACGGAAACATTGACAGTAACGTAATCGATTATTGACAATGTCGAATCTTTCACGACCATTGACCACTAAAGGCGGTTTCAAACTGGTGTCGTATAGACGTCGCTAAATATATTCCTTATGATTATTATACTTTTAAATGATATAACGGGTTAAAGACTTTATTATAATACCCAAGAATATGCCGTACGTGTATAGTAAAATTACGAATATAAAATTAAATAAAAAATGACTCGAAAATCATTTACACGATTAGCCTATTTATCAGGGAGCCCCTAGCGACCTCTCGCGGAACCCTACGGCTCCGGGGAACCCCGGTTCAGAAACGCTGGTCAACAGGGTAAAGATACCAAGATGCTGCACATGTGTCTAATTGACCATCATGAGTTAGACCTGCCTAGCATGGGCCAGTAGACCTGCTGCAGCGTTCCTTCATTCTTGTGTTCTGACATGTACACTAACTTGTGGGACGAGACTAACCTACATGACCTGTGCTCGCTGGACACTAGGTCACCGCTCTGAACCACCGGGGTCAGTGAACCGTGCAGGCTGACCTGTGCTCGCTGGACACTAGGTCACCGCTCTGAACCACCAGGGTCAGTGAACCGTGCAGGCTGACCTGTGCTTGCTGGACACTAGGTCACCTCTGAACCACCAGGGTCAGTGAACCGTGCAGGCTGACCTGTGCTTGCTGGACACTAGATCACTGCTCTGAACCACCAGGGTCAGTGAACCGTGCAGGCTGACCTGTGCTTGCTGGACACTAGATCACTGCTCTGAACCACCAGGGTCAGTGAACCGTGCAGGCTGACCTGTGCTTGCTGGACACTAGATCACTGCTCTGAACCACCAGGGTCAGTGAACCGTGCAGGCTGACCTGTGCTTGCTGGACACTAGGTCACTGCTCTGAACCACCAGGGTCAGTGAACCGTGCAGGCTGACCTGTGCTTGCTGGACACTAGGTCACTGCTCTGAACCACCAGGGTCAGTGAACCGTGCAGGCTGACCTGTGCTTGCCACAGGCTGCGCATGTGTATACACGTTTCTTTTGGTGAAGAATTAAAACATTTGTGCAACATCTGGGTATCTTTAATTTGTAGACGTTTCGCCATCCAGTGCCTTTATCAGACTGTAGAAGTATATACAAAAGACGAGGTAATGAGTCTCTCAGCCTTGGAGAAGGTAATGAGGACCGTAGATGCTCATCACCTATACATAGGCCGAGGGACTGATTACCTCAAACTCCTTCCATTTTCCCCTTGTGGTGAAGGCACTGGCTGGCGAAACGTTTCAAAAATAAAGATACCTAAGTGTTTCTCACATGTCAGTCACTGTCATTGAGCCCTTAATTGACTTGATAATGCTTCTATGTGGGCGAAACGTCGCCCTTAATCAAAATAGTTTCTCTTTTGGGTCTGCAAACTGCACCCTCCTACCACATGTAACACCAATCCTGTCATAACGTGACCTAACACTTCTTCATTGATATACCTTTTGATATACCTTAAAGAGTTTCGTTGGCGGATGGGCCAGGCTGTCGGCTGCCTGGTCAACAGGCTGTTGCTGCGGCCGCTGCCCCACATATCCATCACAGCCTGGTTGATCTGGCACCGGGTGAATATTGTCAGTTTCCTCTAAAGGCTTCTACACTGGTTTTAAACTTAGATTGTCGCTGAGTGTGTTTATGTGCACTCTCAGCCTGTGGAGGGTAGCGCAAGAGCATATGGATACACAAAAGGCCTAGGAACTAGGTCCCAAAAGGGTTACGGGAGTACATCTTGATTGATATCTACAGTCACCTGGAGTATACCTGGAGGGTGTTTCGGGGGTCAACGCCCCCGCGGTCCTGTCCATGACAAATTACACTGCCCCAGATCACCTGAAGAGCACAGAGCAAGTGTCTGTGTTGACAGCCTCACTAACTAGATGGCATGCACTGCTCAGCTGATCAGGAGCCAAACTGGGGAACTTATCTAGTTCCCTAGTGAAGACAGCTAGACATATGGTGGTTAACAACCTTGTGAAGGGTGTTGAAGAGTCTTGGTTCCTTTACACTTATCGGGTTAGCTCTTAATGTACTCAGCACCCCTCCTTTTTAATTTTGGTATACTGCAGTGTCTGCCAAGCTTTCTTGCTTTAACAGGGAGTAACTTCGGTGTGCAGATCTGGACCCAGGCCCTCTACAATTTTTCAGACGTAAATTATGACGACTGCCCAAGACTGTTCAACTGCCTCCCAGCATACATAAGAGGGATTACTAATAGACCTCTGGCTGTCTTCAAGAAGGCACTGGACAGGCACCTAAAGTCATTACCTGACCATTCGGGCTGTGGTTCGTACGTCAGTTTGCGTGCGGCCAGCAGTAACATCCTGGTTGATCAGACCCTGATCCACCACGAGGCCTGGTCTCAGACCGAGTCGCGGGGGCGTTGACCCCCGAAACCCTCTCCAGGTAAACTGTTCCTCATCATGGCTGCAGGGAGTTCCAGGGACTTTAACATTCTCAGTAATTTACTCTAGGTACTTTATTTAATTCATATACGTGAGGTGAGGATTCTCTGTACATTCTCCAATCAATTATTACAATCAAAACTAAGAGGTAAACTGACAGGGGTCATGCAGTCTGCATTCTCCAGCTCTGTAATTTCGCCCATCTTACAAAATGGCAACAAATAAATTCTCCGTATAACTCACTGCAAATAACGACGTGGAATCAATGTATATGGGATTGAACACTCCCTGGAGGAAAGCAGCAGTGTTGGATGACCCTTTCCTATCCCCGTAGCTTGGCCCTTGACTAGACCTATCTGGTGCCTGCCTGCCTGATGACCAGGCTGTTGTTGCTGGCAGCCCTGGGACACAGTCATCAGTGTTAGGGGGTGGAAAGACACTTGTATTCTCTCTCACAGCCTGGCTGATCCATGTTTAGTGATTCTCGCGAATATAAGAAAGCACTGGTTAAATAACAGACTGGGTAGAACAAAGTCGGGTAGCGTCACTGATGCCAGAACCTCGGGATAAAGTAATTGTGTGTGTGTGTGTGGGTTGGACCTGCCTAGCATGGGCCAGTAGGCCTACTGCTGCTGTGTTTCTCTTTATGTTTACATGTTCTTAATATAACAAGTAGAACACAGCTGAACCATTAAACTTACTGGAACAGGTTTAAAGTTGACACTGAACCCATGCAAGGGGATTCCAACCGTGGTCCTGACAAGCACTTCACCACGACTTATTGCTGTTTTCTGACGTTAGAAATTTAAATATAACATAACACTGGATTAATAACAGCTGTGGGCGAAACTGCGCCTTGACACTGACACGGGTTGCGGAAGTTTTCATCTGAGCAAAGTTTCGCGCCGTGCAGAGCTTCTCAAGTACCGGTAAAGCTCTTTACGCCTTTCAAGGACACAAACTGACGAGCGCTAAACCCACAAGGCCCGTTGAAACCCGCGAGATTTATCCAACCCCGAAGTTACATCCAACCCGTAAAATTCATCCACACCCGTAAGATTCATGCAACCAGTAAGATTAATCCAACTCTTAGGATTCATCCAACACGTACAACTCAATGTCTATGGTATATTATTAGTAGTAGTAGTAGTAGCAGTAGTAATAGTAGTAGTAGCAGGAGCAGCAGCAGCAACAGTAGTAGTAGTAGTAGTAGTAGTAGCAGCAGTAGCTCAGCAGAGTAGCAAGAGTAGTAGTAGTAGAGTAGCAGTAGAGCAGAGTCAGTAGAGTAGAGTAGCAGTAGTCAGTAGCAGCAGAGCAGTAGTAGCAGTAGTAGAGAGCAGTAGTAGTAGCAGCAGTAGTCAGCAGCAGCAGAGAGCAGTCAAGTAGACTAGAGCAGTAGTAGAGTAGCAGCAGTCAAGCAGAGCAGTAGAGAGAGAGCAGCAGTATAGTAGTAGTAGAGCAGCAGTAGTAGCAGTAGTAGAGTAGAGAGAGACAGTGTAGTAGAGAGTAGTAGAGTAGAGAGCAGCAGTAGTAGTAGTAGCAGCAGTAGCAGCAGCAGTAGTAGAGTAGTAGAGTAGAGTAGTAGCAGCAGAGTAGTAAGAGAGCAGCGGGCAGGTGTAGCAGTAGTAGTAGAGTAGAGTAGTAGCAGCAGCATAGAGCACAGCGCAATAGTAGTAGTAGCAGCAGTAGTCGTCGTAGTAGTAATAGTAGCAGCAGCAGCAGCAATAGTAGCAGTAGCAGCAGCAGTAGTAGTAGATTCATAGCGAAGTGCTGAACCCGTATGTGGTTATACATATAACTTCCACTTCACAGTAAGCTCTCTTATAAAGCTCGTTAAGTTCTGATCAAGTTCGATAAGTTTTCTTATAAAGCTCTATAAACTCTTAACAAGCTCCTTTATATAGTGTTTTTTTCGTGAATGCTACTGAAGAAGTTCATCCAAGATTGAACAGCGTGTAGAAAGGCCTTCCTAGTACGCACTGTTCAATTGTGAATGAAATCTTTCAATCTCAATTACCTATAAAAAAAATCCTACTATATAGGGAAGCTTTATAAGACAGCTCACTCTATACCTCCACGTAACCAAACACAATGCATTCAAATAGGATAAATTCAGATTTAAGGAGGATTTAAGCTTGCTTCAGTTCTTTCTCATCTCGAATCTATCGTTGCGTGTTTGTTTCTGGAGGGGATGTTGATGCCTTCAGCACTTTAATCATGCCCTCTATAGTGCTGCCTTCTAAAGGTGAAGCCAAGCAATATATTAACTGCGAGCGTTCATAACACTGTCGCCTTGGTTTAGGTTGTCGTTCCTTGGTTTAGGTTGTCGTCCCCTTGGTTTAGGCTGTCGTTCCCTTGGTTTAAGATGTCGTCCCCTTTGGTTTAGGCTGTCGTCCCCTTGGTTTAGGCTGTCGTTTCCTTGGTTTAGGTTCTCGTCACCTTGGTTTTTGGCTCTTGTCGATGTACGCCTTTAGAATATAACGAGATATTCTTAATACTTTACAAATGACACTGTTTCACTTGAACAGGAAACACAATACCGCACTTCAGAGACTGAGACTTGTCACTGGTTGATGGTACAAGTCGGACTGAGACTTGTCACTGGTTGATGGTACAAGTCGGACTGAGACTTGTCACTGGTTGATGGTACAAGTCGGACTGAAACTTGTCACTGGTTGATGGTACAAGTCGGACTGAGACTTGTCACTGGTTGATGGTACAAGTCGGACTGAGACTTGTCACTGGTTGATGGTACAAGTCGGACTGAGACTTGTCACTGGTTGATGGTACAAGTCGGATTGAAACGTCGTTATAAGTTTCAGTCTATGTGCTGTTTATGTTGCGTACTGACCAGAGCTTCTCAGCCTCCTACACATCCAGTGTGACCAAGCTCATCGCTTATGTCATCCGCAGAAACACTCAGGGTCATCTTTTTGGGGTTATCCCAGGTAATTTACACTATGTATGATAAGTGTACTTATGTGTACCTGTACCTAAATAAACTTACTTACTTTACTTAACCTGATGAACTTATCATCACAGAAGCTGAGCTGAGGAGTTGGTGGTGCCTAGGCGCGTTCTTCATCTCACCTTTGATATACCTTTGAAGAGTTTCGAGTTTAACTACTCTCGGAGCCCGGCCATGGGCCAGGCTCGTCTGGTGCTTGCCTGGTCAACCAGGCTGTTGCTGCTGGAGGTCCGCTGCCCCACATATCCATCACAGCCTGGTTGATCTGGCACCTGGTGAAGATACTTGTCCAGTTTCCTCTTGAAGGCTTCTACACTGGTTCCAGCTGTGTTTCTGATATCTTCTGGTAAGATGTCTCAAGTCAGAAGAAGGATGCAACATAAACGCTGGAAGTACCTTGGCACTCATGACTGTCGACCAGGCTCTACCTCTCCTTTCCTCGGCGTGAATGGCTCTATTTCCAATTGCTCTATTTCCAAAGTCTCCCAACTGAGGCTGATACATTTCAATACCATACATGTGACCCATCCTTGTGTGATGCAATATGACAAGGAAAACATTATTCCATTTTGTTTCCGCTGTGTAACTTTCACATGGAGTAAACAGCAACGCACTGATCATCTATCAAATTTTGCCAGATAAACCAGAGAGGCAATGGCTGGGTGTTAGTGTGACGGTGTTGTCAGGGGCAGCAGTAGGCCCAGTGCAAGCCTCGCCTCTCAACACAAGTCAACCACCAAGCATAACATAGGTGCCACGCAGCCAGCTTTGTTGAAAACTGAAGAGAAGCTTCAAGCGTGGAGAGGGAGAGAAGCTTGCGGCGTGGAGGAGAGAAGTTTGAGGCGTGGAGGAGAGAAGCCTGAAGCGTGGAGAGGGAGATAAGATTGTGGCGTGGAGAGGGAGAGAAGCTTGATCAGGCATTGGGAGGGAGGGGAGGGAGAGAGAGAACAGAATGGGGGACCATGATGAAGGAAAGGGAAGGAACAGAATAGAGGGGGAAGGGAGGGAACAGAATAGTGGAGGTAAGGGAGGAAACAATGGAGGGAGGGGATGCAAGCGAATGCTGGTGGGAAAGGAACAATAACAGTGGGAAGGAAGGGAGGGAGGGAGGGTTGGGAATGATGGAGATGAGAGGGCGATGAGGCTGAGGGTGGGAAAGTGAGGGAGAGGTGGGTAGGAAGAGGGGGGGAGAAGAGAGAGGGAATGGATGGATGAAGTAAGGAAGGTGATGGTAGGGAGGCTGGCGATGGAAAAAGACGATGAATTTATAAAAAAAAGAATAGGACTACTGCCCCTTTCTTCTTAAGTGGATGTGATTTGGACCTGACTAGCATGGACCATTAGGTGACTTGGACCTGCCTAGCATGGGCCATTAGGTGACTTGAACCTGCCTAGCATGGGCCATTTGGTGACTTGGACCTGCCTAGCATGGGCGAGTAGGTGACTTGGACCTGCCTAGCATAGGCCATTAGGCGACTTGGACCTGCCTATCATGGGCCATTATATGACTTGAACCTGCCTAACATGGGCCATTTGGTGACTTGGACCTGCCTAGCATGGGCCATTAGGTGACTTGGACCTGCCTTGCATGGGCCAGCACGTGACTTGGACCTGTCTAGCATGGGCCAGTAGGCCTGCTGCAGTGCTCCTTCTTTCTTATGTTCTTATGGCCCATGTTCGTCAGGTCTAACTCGCACTCCCGTCAAACCTATTTTTAAAGCTACCTAAAGTTCTCGCTTTTATTGTAATTGATTTTCACAGTTGAGTTACTCCGCTGTTTTAAATTTTAAGGTTATAATCATGACTGAATCCTACTGTAACTTACTGCTAGGCTTTAAGTAATAATATATTACAAGGACCCCAATGGAAATAAGTCACTATGACTTATTTCCATTGGATTATCCTATATAATTTACACACGTTGCTATGGAAGAAATCACAATAAAACGCGTGATTGCAAATATGAAAAAAAAATGCCAGTGAAAATAGGAAATAAAACCTGAGCGTTTTCGTGTGCCTACAGACATATCCTTCACTGTGGTATATTTTTTCATATGTTACAATGTATAATAATTGTACTTATGTGTACATGTACCTAATACACTTACTGGCTTTGATGACGCTAGTCAGGAGTTTCTCCTCTACTCATTACCATCGCCCGTAGTTATCCGGTAACGATACCCGTTTGTGGGGATTTATCGGAGAAAGCAACTAATGAACTCAATTTTAGTCGTAATGAATGCCTATCGATGGACGGGAGACTGGAACCACATGGTGTAATGGTTGCCCACCTCCCTACCTTCTCTCACAACCCTTGTCAACAGTTTATTTCCCAGTGATCTGTTTGGTTTTTAATCCCTCTATCGTATTTGTTTGATCATGTCACTCGTGACGGTGATTTTGGTGATCATGTCACCAGTGACTTATCTTGATCATGTCACTAGTGACTGTCATCTTGATGATCATGTCACTAGTGACTGTCATCTTGATGATCATGTCACTAGTGACTGTCATCTTGATGATCATGTCACTAGTGACTGTCATCTTGATGATCATGTCACTAGTGACTCATCTTGATCATGTCACTAGTGACTGTCATCTTGATGATCATGTCACTAGTGACTGTCATCTTGATGATCATGTCACTAGTGACTCATCTTGATGATCATGTCACTAGTGACTGTCATCTTGATGATCATGTCACTAGTGACTCATCTTGATGATCATGTCACTAGTGACTGTCATCTTGATGATCATGTCACTAGTGACTCACCTTGCATAATTTATCTCCTGTGATAAATTATGATTTCCGTAACTTCCTGTGCCACACATTTCTTTGTGGCTGTCAGGAAGCTGAGTTGAGTTTTAAGATCACAAAGAATGAATACTGTAGTAGGCCTATCGACCCATGCTAGATAGATCCAACTCATTCAACCAATCTTAATCGCATCAATATTGACCTGAAAGACCCCGTATCATGAGAAGACATGGGAATATCGACCCATTGTGGATAACACACGCTAAAGCAGTAATGGACACTATAATCAACGTTTCGCTTGCGCAGACGAAACGTTGTCTGAATAAAGCTGCCAATTACCACTTTGTCTCGCTCATCTGCAACTGAAAGAAATGTTTTGAGTTGGTCTTTGATTCCCTTTTGGCTTTTTAAATTATTTTTTCTGACCTTTAAGGTGACCCTGGATACTTGAAGGATGTTTTCAGAGGTCAGCGCACCCGCGTCCCGCGTCCCGACTGATCTGTCACTCAGCAGAGCTAAACAGCGTGACTATTTCCGCCCTGTTCCTTAAGTCCAGGACACAACCCGCAACAGGCGACTAACTCTCAGGTACCTATATACTGCCGGGTGAACAGGAACACCAGGTGTTAGGAGACTTGACTATACAATCGCCCTGTCCAGTCTGCCACTCAGCTTCGAGGGTGGAGAGAAGGGGAGCGAGTTGATGGCGGTTAAGAGGGGGTGAGCAGGTAGGGAGGGGGTTGATGGAGGTAGGGAGGGGGTTGATGGAGGTAGGGAGGGGGTTGATGGAGGTAGGGAGGGGGATGATGGAGGTAAGAGGTGACGAAGATGGAACAGCAACAAAACAGATACGTAGATCGAGAGAGAAAACGATGAGACATATGTTACAGTGAATTATTATAATTATTGTTACAATCAAAACTAAGCGCTATACAAGGTCATACAGTGCATGTTAAATGTAAAAAAAGGGGGGTGAGAAAGGCAATAATGAGATAGGAAGGAATAAGTTATGAATTAATAACTTAAGATATAGGTAACTTACCGTGATGGCCGGGAGCATCCACCCTGAGCCATGATCATGTTTAACAGCTAAAATATAAAATGACAGTGGATGAGAGAGAGAGAGAGAGAGAGAGAGAGAGAGAGAGAGAGAGAGAGAGAGAGAGAGAGAGAGAGAGAGAGAGAGAGAGAAAAGAGAGAGAGACCCAGTCACATGCACACAAAGCTCACTCACTGATTGACGTGAAGGTCACTGGGAAATCTCTCACACACACAGAAAGTACACGACAGAGGGCAGGCGGCTGGAAAACTTTCACCGCCGGACTGATATTGTGAAATGTGCGTGACGCGGCAGGAGTGTGCCCCCACCATGCTCAGTCTGGGCTCAGGCCTCCCACGTGGGACCGCACGATAGATGGGGGAAAAAAATCTATGTACCACGCTCGTAGCATTTCCGGGGGCAGCTGTGGCCGGCGGCGGCGTTCCCCAGAAGGCAGCTGCACTAGAGACCAGTGGGGGAACAAGGGGGAAAGGGGAACACACAGGATACCCCAGGGACAAGAGAGGGTGCTGCTGCTGCTGGGAGGGTCCAATAAGGAGTAAGGGGGGCAAGAGGGGGGAGGAGAGGAGCCATATAAAGAGCAAAATGGCGGGCGAGAGGGGTGGCTGGGAGCCCCTTTGTTTGGGATCCTAACCCAGCCTTCAAAGAAAGCCGGAGACAGGGGGGATGTTTGAGGCTGGAGGTCTGGATGTTAGGGAGGGGGGTGTTGGGTGTTTCTTTGTTCAGTGTGCGGTGCTGGCATCTGCTGCCGGAGTCCGGCCGCCACACACACCACTAACTTCTACATATATCACGTGTAGCACTACCGGTGACTCAGGCTGTGCTGGTATTTCCCTCTGGTCACCTGGACACTTCTCCAAGAAAACACTTTTGATACCATAAATTTTAGTGAAGTAAACGCATGAAACTGTGCTATAGGCAGAATTGTTACTGGAATTAAGAGACTGAAAGGGAAAAAAAACATTTCGTTTGTTTACCTTCAAGCTTCATGTAAACGGCGTGCTCAGCAGTCAGCAGCAGCAGCTAGCAGCATTACACTTTTGAGGAATCTCTAAGTCCGCACACCTCACAATATTCACCTTTATTGGCACACAACGAGCAGCAGAACATCCAATTTCATCCAGCCTGGATGAGTGCTTCGTGTTTCCCCCGACACAGATCAAGGTGGTGAGGATTTATATAACCTTTAAAAAATCACAAACAATAGACGGTGTGAGTGGAACACTTGAGCACCAGCAGGGATCAACAAGCTTGCTAGCACCACTAGATCCAAGCTGAACACTGAGAGGTACTTGTTAGCGAGCAGGGTGGTGTTAGCTTACTGGTGCGGGGTAGAGGAGTAGCGTGTGTGTGCACCCTGAGCCACGTTGGGACCACTAATGCTCCGTGTGGATGGATGGATGCTGAGCTCCACACCGCCGGGACGCCCCGTGTTGCCACCTACCAATAATCCCTTCTTTATCCAGGTGAACCTCTCTCTGGGGCCATGACGCTCCACCTCTGCCCCTTATCTTCCCTTCGACCCCCTCTGAAGGGTGACAGAACACTGCGTGGGTGTTGCTAGGTGTTGCATTGTTGCATAAAAAGCAGTAGTAGCTTCACCTGGATGCCTAGCAGGCGCGCCATCTCCTGCTGCCTGCTGCGCGCGCACCTCTACACGCTTCCTAATATCACCTAGCTAATCCAAATCGAATTTACTCTCACTATCCCAGCGCTCATGCTGCTAAGCGAGGGCTGGTGAACGAACATTGGTGTTCTCATGCAGACATAGAAGGAAGGTAGATATAAGGTGGGTAGATCTATGGCGACACTCGGGCGCCTGTGTCATCTTAGCTACGCGTTTTCTATGGGACCATGGACCAGCCCCGCCAGATTTCGGCTTGCCTTTGTTTATTATCATAATGTCTTTGATTCTGCTTCATTTTAGCTTGAAGATGAGCTTTTTGCGTGCTTCTAGCCAAAGGGAGAGTCTTAAAAATCAATTGGTGTAAAGAGTTTTGAGGTAGAGTTAGTAGCGTGGTTCCAGGATATCCAGTGAGTGAGGCCTGGAGCACACAAGCTGCTGACTAATACTAGTGCTGTGTTATCTGAGTCCACGATGATCACACGCCCAGCCTACCTCCCTACCTCCCAACCTACATCCCTCTCCCAGCTCCTCAAAGTTACAATATGATTATTATAACAAAAATAATTAGGGTTGAAGACTGAAACAGTAGGAGTCATGTCGCGTATAGGGAACGTGAGACAGATCTGTGGAAGGGAAGAATAGGTCTTTGGATCAAAAGCTCCTCACAGGAAGAACATAAGAACGAAGGAACTCTGAGAAGGCCTACTGGCCCATGCTAGGCAGGTCCAACACACCCACCAACACCCACTCACGTACCCGTCCAAACCAATATTTAAAGCTACCCAAAGTTTTGGCCTCATTGACGCTAACTAGGAATTTGTTCCACTCATCTACAACACTATTGATAACTCAGTACTTCCCAGTATCCTTTCTAAATCAACATTTCTCCATCTTAAATCCACTGGAAATCTACAAAGGATTTTATAAACAGGATCACAGTCGGAGATCAAAATACACAGTCCCTCAGATTTCATAATTCTTTTCTTTGCGTTTATTGGAACACTGACGGATATTAATTACACTTCAAAGCTTCCACTCACAATAGCGCAAGTTTGTACAATGGTACTGAGGGCACATAGATGTTGCGAGCATAGTACAATAATGTAAATTTATTCTTGAATAACCCAGTAAAGATAAGCGATATGATTTATTACTTTGAATGTTAGCGCTTGCCTTCAAGCACACGTGGCTCAAAGCAAGACCTGCAGCTGCTGACTAGAAAGTACATGGGAAAGATAGCAGAGTGACCTAGAAATCCACAGCCAGGTTATTTGCTGAGAACTCTCTGCTATCTAGATTAAATTCTATCATGAATTATCTGCGTATGAGACAAGATAAGAAAAAAGCAGGAAGCTTGCGTTACCGTTACTTCTACACCAAGCACATTAAAACTACAACTTCAAGAGTGTTACGGCAAGAATACTCAAACTACGTCAAGAACATTTAAACGGATAGCTGCGAGTCATAATTGCCTTTAACGAAAAAATAAACATCAAGAAGAGAACACTGCATAAACACAAAATTTACATAACACAAACACAACATAAACACAACATATACACTATATACCCATCTGATACAGAGGTGTTTTCACACGAGTAAGCGAATATTCAGAAAACTTAAATCAGTAAATATTCCAAAATCGAGTGAGCGAGGCTATAGACTAGGATGTATATTGAGGAGACGTTTCGCCCTGAAGGGGAAGAAAGGGATCTTTTTTCGATCCAATTATCGCAGCTCTAGCTACTCTAGTAACGGGCTTAGTAGGGGGTTTATTGGTAGCCCTAGAAGCAACTCTAGTGATAGTTCTAGTAGCAGCTCTAGTAGGAGCTACGTTACTGGGGTATGGCTGTGACTAACAATTCTAGAAGCATTTCTAAAAGCAATTCTAAAAGCAGTTGTAATAGGACTTCTAGTAGCAGCTAGATTTTGTAGTGTTGCTTTGACACCTCTAGCAGAAGTTCTAGTAGCAACTCTAATAGCAGCTGAAGCAGAAGCTAGGTTAGGGTGGTGTGACGGTGGTTGGCACTCTAGAAGCAGCTACAGTAGCAAGTCTAGTAGGAGGTCAAGTAGCAACTCTAGTAGCAGTTCTAGAAGTTGATCAAATAGCAGTTCTACTAACAGCTCAAGTAGCAGCTAAGTAAGAGTGGTGTGATTGTGGTTGACACTCTAGAAGCAGATCTACTAGCAGTTCTAGTAGTAGCAGGTCAAGTAGCAGTTCCAGTAGTATCAAGTCAAGTAGCAGCTCTTAGTTAGCAGTTCTAGTAGTAGCAGGTCAAGTAGCAGCTAGTTGGTTAGCGTGGTGTGGGTTGGGAGGTATGGAGGTGAGGAAGGTGTGGCAACACTGAGCGTTGGTCGCCTGGAGCCATCACGCTCACCGTCTGCCCACGCAACTCCCAGCCACATGTCAACAAACTGCCACCATCACGCTCCTCCTCTCTCCTCACTCATTCTCACATCGATACAACTGATGACTTGCCAAAGGTTTATGCCTCCGCGACTTCGCATTTTCTTCTGGCAGTTTGAAGACAAGAGTACGAAAACATAAGTGAATTCAACTGAACTCCGTTGATTGACACCAGTCAGTCCATCACTGTCAGGCAGGAGGAGCCACATGTCTATGGTACATCCAAAGAAATCTTGGATGTAACTACTGCCCGGCTACAGGTACCTCCTGGGAGTTTACAGCATCAGCTGAGAGTTTACACCATCAACTGATGAAGACGTAACTAAACGTAAACGTTGTTGTGACACCCTGCGTTTTTATGCAATGAAATTAAAAAAAAATAAAAACGAATTCAGAGATAATTCATAAAAAAATCCCTCACGTACAAGAGGAACCTTATGACAAAGTTCCGGTTCGTGTGGGAGGAGTGTTCCAGCGGGTCCACCTGGAGGTTGTTCCGGGAGGGGGGGTGAACGCCCCCGAGGCCCGATCTTCTACCAGGTCTCCAGGTGGATAATTCCCAGTCTTCAATTCAGAGACAATTCACTCACCAGTATTCAAGGAATATCAAGCCATTTTTATCTACGTGGCATATTACCACCCTGGAAAAATACCCTGATAGTACTTGGTATTGTAAATAACCCGTGAATAAATCACAATCACGAAACAACAGTGTAATGTTTTGTTACTGATACATTAATGTGTAACTTATTACTGTTGTTTTGAACTAAATATTTCATTACCACTGTAACTTGCTTAGTAAACATTGGTTTTTGTGTTCCGTCCCTGGACCCATTATGTACCTCTAATGCTCTGACTACCACCCACAGGATGGGTATGAGGTGACTACCACCCACAGGATAGGTATGAGGTGACTACCACCCACAGGATGGGTATGAGGTGACTACCACCCACAGGATGGGTATGGGGTGACTACCACCCACGGGTTGGGTATGGGGTGATTACCACCCACAGGATGGGTATGGAGTGACTACCACCCAAAGGATGGGAATGGGGTGATTACTACCCACAGGATGGGTATGGGGTGACTACCATCCACAGGATGGGAATGGGGTGACTACTACACACACGATGAGTATGGGGTGATTGCCACCCACAGGATGGGGAGGGGGAGCACAGTAACGGTATCAAACTAACTTTAATCCCACTCGTGTAGAAAGAAATGTCTGTTTTGAAGTTATTCTACAGGAAGAGAAGCTGTGAGCACTGAACACACATCACAGTCGACAGTGATGGAACACCCAGTTATAATTTTAGTCCATTTAAGGACAGGATATGTACAGGGTTGTATGCCTCGGCATGTATGCATCGAGGGTTGTATGCCTCGGCATGTATACATCGAGGGTTGTATGCCTCGGCATGTATACATCGAGGGTTGTATGCCTCGGCATGTATGCATCGAGGGTTGTATGCCTCGGCATGCATACATCGAGGGTTGTATGCCTCGGCATGTATACATCGAGGGTTGTATGCCCCGGCATGTATACATCGAGAGTTGTATGCCCCGGCATGTATACATCGAGAGTTGTATGCCCCGGCATGTATACATCGAGAGGTGTATGCCCCGGCATGTATACACCGAGGGTTGTATGCCCCGGCATGTATACATCGAGAGGTGTATGCCCCGGAATGTATACATCGAGAGTTGTATGCCCCGGCATGTATACATCGAGGGTTGTATGTCCCGGCATGTGTACATCGAGAGTTGTATGCCTCGGCATGTATACATCGAGGGTTGTATGCCTCGGCATGTATACATCGAGGATTGCATGCCTCGGCATGTATACATCGAGGGTTGTATGCGTCGGCATGTATACATCGAGGGCTGCATGCCCGGCATGTATACACTTAGAGTTTACTGTAATCCTTGACTAGTGGTGAAGAGGTTACAGGCAGTGATTACTCCTTGACAATAGTGAGATCTTGACGGTGTTGACAGCAGTGAGACCTTGATGGTGTTGACAGCAGTGAGACCTTGATGGTGTTGACAGTAGTGAGATCTTGACAGTGTTGACAGCAGTGAGACCTTGATGGTGTTGACAGCAGTGAGATCTTGATGGTGTTGACAGTAGTGAGATCTTGACAGTGTTGACAACAGTGAGACCTTGATGGTGTTGACAACAGTGAGATCTCGATGGTGTTGACAGCAGTGAGACCTTGATGGTGTTGACAACAGTGAGACTTTGATGGTGTTGATAGCAGTGAGACCTTGACGGTGTTAACAGCAGTGAGACTTTGATGGTGTTGACAGCAGTGAGACCTTGACGGTGTTGACAGCAGTGAGACCTTGACGGTGTTGACAGCAGTGAGACCTTGACGGTGTTGACAGCAGTGAGACCTTGATAGTGTTGACAGCAGTGAGACTTTGATGGTGTTGACAGCAGTGAGACCTTGACGGTGTTGACAGCAGTGAGACCTTGATGGTGTTGACAGCAGTGAGACTTTGATGGTGTTGACAGCAGTGAGACCTTGACGGTGTTGACAGCAGTGAGACTTTGATGGTGTTGACAGCAGTGAGAGCTTGACGGTGTTGATAGCAGTGAGTTCTTGACAGTGTTGACAGCAGTGAGACTTTGATGTTGTTGACAGCAGTGAGAGCTTGACGGTGTTGACAACAGTGAGACTTTGATGGTGTTGACAGCAGTGAGACCTTGATGGTGATAACAGTGAGACCTTGATGGTGTTGACAGCAGTGAGAGCTTGACGGTGTTGACAGCAGTGAGACCTTGACGGTGTTGACAGCAGTGAGACTTTGATGGTGTTGACAGCAGTGAGACCTTGACGGTGTTGACAACAGTGAGACTTTGATGGTGTTGACAGCAGTGAGACCTTGACGGTGTTGACAGCAGTGAGACTTTGATGGTGTTGACAGCAGTGAGAGCTTGACGGTGTTGACAGCAGTGAGACCTTGACGGTGTTGACAGCAGTGAGACCTTGATGGTGTTGACAGCAGTGAGACCTTGACGGTGTTGACAGCAGTGAGACCTTGATGGTGTTGACAGCAGTGAGACCTTGACGGTGTTGACAACAGTGAGACCTTGACGGTGTTGACAGCAGTGAGACCTTGACGGTGTTGACAGCAGTGAGACCTTGACGGTGTTGACAACAATGAGACCTTGATGGTGATGACAACAGTGAGATCTTGATGGTGATGACAACAGTGAGACCTTGATGGTGTTGACAGCAGTGAGACCTTGATGGTGTTGACAACAGTGAGATCTTGATGGTGTTGACAGCAGTGAGACCTTGACGGTGTTGACAATAGTGAGATCTTGAAGATGTTTACAGTGAGATCCTGCTAGACATGACAACTTCTTTTTGGAAACAGTGACAACCGGGAAAACCCCGCTAACAGGAGACTTCCACCTTGGCCACAGTGACAACAGGAAGGACCCGCTAACAGAAGGCTTCCACCCTTATCACAGGGAGAACCCTCTAACAGAGTTTCCACCGTTATCAAAGTGACAAGAGGGAGGACCCGCTAACAGGAAAGGTTCACCGTTACAACAGTAACAACGGTTCTCCAGATCTCATCTCGCGTGAGTGTTCTCCCGCCAGCGTACAGGCACGCACTCCCACCTTCACCACGGTCTTCTTTCTTTCTTCTTAATAAAGCCTAATCCTTTTCTGTCTCCTTCAATTCCCCCTTTTCTTTCTCGTCTTGCTCCCTTTTCTTCTTCCTCCTCGTCCTCGTCCTCGTCGTCTTGTTGCTTCTCCTGGGCTCTAACTTTAAACAACCTTGCCTGGGGAAAAACTACACAAATTTCTCCCGAGGGCGTGCTAGGCTGTGACGTTAATGTTTGCTGTGAAGCTCAGTCTCCCTGAGCTCTGGTTGTCACATGGCGTGTCTCAGGTTGTCCCACGGTGTCTCTGGTTGTCACACACTAAGCTCTAGTGGTCACACAACGTCTCTCGTTGCCTCTCTTCAGTTCCTTCTGACTCTTCTCAAAGCTCAACCCCCTCAGATCTAAAACTAGTCCGGTTGCAAAGCTCTGGACCTTCGCTAGCGTCTGAATGAGTTTTCTCAGGTGGAGTGTGATTTTTGTGGGTGCTGCGTGTTCTAGGATTCTTTCTTAAATTACATGAAGACAGTTATAAGAATTGTTAACCTCGCAGGCGCTGCTGTGGTTTATGTTATGTGCGCCTCTGGTGATATGTTCGGTGAAATGATTTCTCCCAGATCCTTCTAATTACTTGCTTTATGTGATTTTCTCTTGCAGTTTATGTTCTATGTCTGGTCTTCCTCGACCCTCACCAATTTGCATGGCTTTGTAGTTGCCTGGATTGAACTTCATTACCTGTGATTTAACTGTGACCTGGCTTGAGAAGTGAAGTTTCCAACTCTCATGGCTCAGTCTGGTGCCAGGTGTCCCTCTTGATTGCCTAGTCAACCAACTAATGCTGTTAGCTGTCCGCCAACCCCGATAATAATCATAGCCTGGTTGATCTGGTACACCGCAGAGCTAGTGGTCCAATTTCGTCTTGAAAACTTCTACACTTGTTTGTGCAATATTTCTGATACCTGCTGGTAACAGTCTGAAGAATCTTAGATAACGGATGTTGATGCAATGTTCTCTTATCGCCCCCGCTTTTCACAGGGTTTATTTTACACTTCCTTATCTTGTGTTCCAATACGTTGTTATGGTAGTGTGCAGATTTCTGACTCTACCCTCCAGCATCTTCCATGGGTATATTGTCATACATCTCTCGCTCGCCTTCTCTTGAAAGAGAACATTTCCAATCGTTTGAGGTATTTTCAGTAGTTTAAATGCTGTATTGCAGTAAATCTCTCTCTCTCTCTCTCTCTCTCTCTCTCTCTCTCTCTCTCTCTCTCTCTCTCTCTGCTAGATGTCCCGCTTTGAACGACACTGAACACTAAGCGAGAGAGCACAAGTAATATGAAGTGTCATCACTTGCGTAATGTCTCTTGTTTTGAAAGTTCTCATTATCTACCCTCCAATTTTCATTGCTTCTACAATGTTTGCTGTATCAGAAAGGTACTAAGGAGGGTAATAAATATAAAAAAAATAAGCAATAAAATAAAGATGAACTCTTGGACAGTCTATCAAAGATATATAAAGCATGGGAGGAAGAGACAGGAGGAGTGAACCAAAAAATGCAGAATGTCCATACCACAACAGATGACTCGAAACTATATAGTCACCCACTGAAAAAAAAAACAGGAAACAAAAACGTCAGTTAACCCAACCCCCCCACATAGTGCTAACCCAGACCCATCCCCCAGTCCTAGCGTTACAGCCCACAGCGCTGGTGCTGGCCCAGGCTCAGCCCCCAGCCCCAGAGCTGACTCAGACTCAGCCCCCAGCCTTAGTGCTAGTCCAGACTCTGCTAGGGACTCTACCACAGTCACCAATAAACTTTAAATATACAACCATCTTTGCACAAGATTCTTTCAACCAGAAATGTGCCAGTCTTCGGTCCCCCAAAACAGCTGCCCTGCATACCATCTAAAAGGGACCAGGTCTATTGTATAATCAGAGTTTGTAGTATACTCAGTTCTACTTATTATCTCCTCCAGTTTTCCATAACGGAGTAGTTGGAATTTGTCTTCATTGAACATCAGTGTTTTCCGTTGCCCATTGGAAAACTTAGTTTATATCTTCTTGGAGGTTAACTGTGTCCTCAATGGATGACAGTCTCATGCAGATCCTAGTATCGTCTGCAAAGAATGACTCAGTGCTGTGGACTACATCTCTGTCTATGTCTGATATAAGGATGAGGAACAGGATGAGGGTGAGTACTGTGCCTTGTGGAACAGAGCTTTTCACTATGGCAGCTTCCGATTTAACTCTGTTGACCACTTCTCTTCGTGTTCGATTGGTTAGAAAGTTGAAGATCCATCTGCCCACTTTGCCAGTTATTCCTTTAGCACATATTTTGTGCGCTATTATGCTATGAAAAATTTAGACACATGTGCCACATCTGGGTATCTTTATTGTAGACGTTTCGTCTACAATACAGATTCTAGGACATAATTTGAAGACAGAAGAACTATATACAAAAGATGAGGTAATCAGTGCCTCAGTCTTGGAGTTGGTGTTAAGAACACCGTAGTGGTGAAGATTCTGGAGCAGAGGTAAGAAGGCTGGCGCTTATATACTGGCGACAGGTGGAAAGGGACGGGTAGCAGACGAGGGCATAGTCACTGGTAGGCGAGATTCCCCAGTGGAAGTAGGTCATACCCAAGGCACGGGTTAGTAGTAGTAGTAGTAGTAGTAGTAGTAGTAGTAGTAGTAGTAGTAGTAGTAGTAGTAGTAGTCGTGAAGAAGTTTATGTAGATGTCCTCTGAACCAAGATGTTGCAGTGTCTGACAAGTTGCAGTGATCTACTTCCACTGGGAAATCCCGCCTACCAGTCACTATACCCTCGTCTGCTACCGTCTGTATCCACCTGTCGCCAGTATATAAGCGCCAGCCTTCTTACCTGTGCTCCAGAATCTTCACACCAACTCCAAGGCTGAGGCACTGATTACCTCATCTTTTGTATATAGTTCTACAGTCTTCAAATAATGTCCTAGAATTTGTATTGATAAAGCCACTGGATGGCAAAACGTCTACAATAAAGATACCCAGATGTTGCACATGCATCTAAATTTTTCAACTTGTCGGTATTGTATACCATTCATGTACAGCTATTATGCCATGATCGCACTTGTCAAAGGCTTTTGCAAAGTCTGTGTATATTACATCTGCATTCTGTTTTTCTTCCAGTGCATCCAAGACCATATCCTAGTGAGCCAGTAGTTGCGAGAGGCAGGAGTGACCTGCTCTGAACCCATGTTGCCCTGGATTGTGCAGTTTTTGGGAATCCAACTGGTTTGCAGTCATGCTTCTTAGTAGTTTTTCAAACATTTTTATAATGTGGGTCGTTAGAGCTATTGTTCTATAGTTCTTAGGTAATGCTTTGCTGCCACCTTCATGGAGTGGGGCTATATCCGTTGTTTTTAGTGATTGGAATTTCACCCATGTCTAAGCTCCTTCTCCATAGTATACTCAGGGCACATGCACTCAGCCTGGGGCTGAGTGCATGGACATGTTGTCAATGGCTTTCTCAAAGTCAATCGGAAATCTGGCATACATTGATGGAGTTTTGAGGCTCATTCATGAAAAAAAATTTGGATTGTCGATCTTTAGAGTGATTAATGGCTCGCTAAACACAGAGTCGTATTGGGATTTCAGTAACTCATTCATTTCTTTGTTGTCATCTGTGTAAGTCCCATCTTGTCTGAGCAAGGACCCGATACCAGATGTGGTATTTGCCTTGTTTTTGGCATATGAATAGAAATATTTCGAATTTCTTTCAATTTCACTAAGCGCTTTTAGCTCCTCCTGTCTCTCCTGGGTCCTGTAAGAGTTCTTTAACTTAAATTCGATACTTTCCACTTCCCTGGTCAGCGCTTCTGTGTATCAGATAATCTAGTGTTCCAGAGGAGCTCAGTGATTCTTCGTCGTCTTCTGTAGAGGGAGCGTCTTTCTCTCTCCACTTTACTTCTTCTCTTCTTCTTTCTTAGAGGAATAAGCCTTGAACATACTTCAGTTGCCAGGAAGTTGATCCTTTCAAGGCACTGGTTTGTTTCTATGTTATTTAACATATCTTCCCAACATGTTTCATTTATGACATGGTTCACCTCACTGTGGTGCACCTTCTATGGTGGTGCACCTCTCACGGTGGTGCACCTCTCACGGTGGTGCACCTCTCACGGTGGTGCACCTCTCACGGTGGTGCACCTCTCACGGTGGTGTACCTCTCACGGTGGTGTACCTCCCACGGTGGTGTACCTCTCACGGTGGTGTACCTCTCACGGTGGTGCACCTCTCAAGGTGGTGTACCTCCCACGGTGGTGCACCTCTCACGGTGGTGTATCTCCCATGGTGGTGCACCTCTCACGGTGGTGTACCTCCCACGGTGGTGTACCTCTCACGGTGGTGTACCTCTCACGGTGGTGCACCTCTCAAGGTGATGTACCTCCCACGGTGGTGCACCTCTCACGGTGGTGTATCTCCCATGGTGGTGCACCTCTCACGGTGGTGTACCTCTCAGGGTGGTGTACCTCCCATGGTGGTGCACCTCTCAAGGTGGCGTACCTTCCACGGTGGTGTACCTCTCACGGTGGTGTACCTCTCACGGTGGTGTACCTCTCATTGTGGTGCACCTCTCACGGTGGTGCACCTCTCACGATGGTGCACCTCTCAAGGTGGTGTACCTCCCACGGTGGTGTACCTCTCAGAGTGGTGTATCTCCCATGGTGGTGCACCTCTCACGGTGGTGTACCTCTCAGGGTGGTGTACCTCCCATGGTGGTGCACCTCTCAAGGTGGCGCACCTTCCACGGTGGTGTACCTCTCACGGTGGTGTACCTCTCACGGTGGTATACCTCTCACTGTGGTGCACCTCTCACGGTGGTGCACCTCTCACGATGGTGCACCTCTCAAGGTGGTGTACCTCCCACGGTGGTGCACCTCTCACAGTGGTGTACCTCCCACGATGGTGCACCTCTCAAGGTGGTGTACCTCTCACGGTGGTGCACCTCTCACGGTGGTGTACCTCCCACGGTGGTGCACCTCTCAAGGTGGCGTACCTTCCACGGTGGTGTACCTCTCACGGTGGTGCACCTCTCAAGGTGGTGTACCTCTCACGGTGGTGCACCTCTCAAGGTGGTGTACCTCCCACGGTGGTGCACCTCTCACGGTGGTGTACCTCCTCCCTAAAAGATTCTCTTATCCCCCTCACCACCGTGTCTTAACTGCCTCCTATTCCCTCCTATACACTCCTCCCACTCCCCCTGTCTCTTATTCCCTCCCTCCTTCCTTCCTCCTTCCCTCCATTCTTTTTGATCTCCCCCTTTTGTGTCGTCATGTTCTTTATTTTTTCGTTTCCTCTTCCTTCTTTCCTTTCATTCTTCCTTCCCCACCCTCCTTCCTCCTCCCTCCCTCCCTCCCTCCCTCCCTCCCTCCTTCCCTTCCTCCTTCCCTCCCTCCCTCCCTCCCTCCCTCCCTCCTTCCCTCCCTCCCTCCCTCCCTCCCTCCCTCCCTCTCTCCCTCTGGTAGGCAACGCTCTTGCTTCATACACTAAGTGTCCTAGAGCATACACCTAGAGCATACACCTAGAGTATACCTGGAGAGGGTTTCGGGGGTCAACGCCCCCGCGGCCCAGTCTGTGACCAGGCCTCGTGGTGGATCAGGGCCTGATCAACCAGGCTGTTACTGCTGGGTACATGCAAACCGATGTGCGAAGCACAGCCCGGCTGGTCAGGTACTGACTTTCGGTGCCTGATTACCAACAGGGGATTACCAACAGCCAGGGGTCTGTTGGTAATCCCCCTTATGTATGCTGGGAGTCAGTTGAACAGTCTTGGGCCCCTGACACTGCGTTGTCTCTTAGTGTACTCGTGGCGCCCCTGCTTTTCATTGGGGGATGTTGCATCTCCTGTCGAGTCTTTTGCTTTCGTAGGGAGGGATTTTCGTGTGCAAATTTGGGACTAGTTCCTCTAGGATTTTCCAAATGTATTTTATGATGTATCTTTCTCGCCTGCGTTCCAGGGAACACAAATAAAGGGACTTCAACCATTCCCAGTAATTAAGGTGTTTTATCGTACTTATGTGTGCCTAGAAAGGGGCCGTTAGTGTACAGCCTAGAGAGAGCAAACGATTTGAAGAGAATCATCATGGGCTTGGCGTCCCTAGTTTTGAAGGTTCTCATTATCTATCCTATCATTGTTGTGTTCTTTGAAAGTGAGATCCTCTGACATTATCACAAAGACGGTGGAAACATTAGGACGTGTTTCCTTAAGGCACCTGCTGCCTATGTTCACGTATCAGTAAAATGGGTGTTAGTGGACTGGTGTGGGTTGCACCCTGGGGACAAAAATGACCTAATTTGCCCGAAATGCTCTGCATAACAAGGGGCTTTCTATATACAGTATGTCATTGATGTCAGCTAGGCCTGTATACCTTGTACATGTACTTGTAGAAATAGATTATTATTATTATTATTATTTCTCTCCCTCCTTCCCTCTCTCCATCCCTTCCCTCCCTCCCTCCCTCCCTCCCTCTCTCCCTCCCTCCCTCCCTCCCACAGTCATCCGTTTTATATTTCTTCCCATTTTTATCGTTTTTCAGTTTTCTTCGTTCCTTTAGATCACAATACTCCGGTATTTTTTATTTGTCTTCGTTCTCTCCATTTACTTCGTTTTTCTCTTTACTCCATCTTTGTACTCCACATCTACCAGTGGAAGTAGACAAGATATCTACCGTCACACTCAACTATACCCACCAGGTGAGTGCACCAAACGTCTGGTGAAGCTTGCAATCAGGAGGACCAGGGTTCGAGTCCTGGGCAAGGTGAAGCAAGTCTCCTCACACCTGCTGTGCCAGGTCACCTAGCACTAAGTAGGTACCCAGGTGCTAGTCAGCGTGTGCTGTCCCAGGTCACCTAGCACTAAGTAGGTACCCAGGTGCTAGTCAGTGTGTGCTGTCCCAGGTCACCTAGCACTAAGTAGGTACCCAGGTGCTAGTCAGTGTGTGCTGTCCAAGGTCACCTAGCACTAAGTAGGTTCCGAGGTGTTAGTCAGTGTGTGCTGTCCCAGGTCACCTAGCACTAACTAGGTACCCAGATGCTAGTCAGTGTGTGCTGCCCCAGGTCACCTAGCACTAACTAGGTACCCAGGTGCTAGTCAGTGTGTGCTGTCCCAGGTCACCTAGCACTAAGTAGGTACCCAGGTGCTAGTCAGTATGTGCTGTCCAAGGTCACCTAGCACTAAGTAGGTACCCAGGTGCTAGTCAGTATGTGCTGTCCCAGGTCACCTAGCACTAAGTAGGTACCCAGATGCTAGTCAGTGTGTGCTGTCCCAGGTCACCTAGCACTAAGTAGGTACCCAGGTGCTAGTCAGTATGTGCTGTCCCAGGTCACCTAGCACTAAGTAGGTACCCAGATGCTAGTCAGTATGTGCTGTCCAAGGTCACCTAGCACTAAGTAGGTACCCAGGTGTTAGTCAGTATGTGCTGTCCAAGGTCACCTAGCACTAAGTAGGTACCCAGGTGCTAGTCAGTATGTGCTGTCCCAGGTCACCTAGCACTAAGTAGGTACCCAGATGCTAGTCAGTATGTGCTGTCCAAGGTCACCTAGCACTAAGTAGGTACCCAGGTGTTAGTCAGTATGTGCTGTCCAAGGTCACCTAGCACTAAGTAGGTACCCAGGTGCTAGTCAGTGTGTGCTGTCCCAGGTCACCTAGCACTAACTAGGTACCCAGGTGCTAGTCAGTGTGTGCTGTCCCAGGTCACCTAGCACTAAGTAGGTACCCAGGTGCTAGTCAGTATGTGCTGTCCAAGGTCACCTAGCACTAAGTAGGTACCCAGGTGCTAGTCAGTGTGTGCTGTCCAAGGTCACCTAGCACTAAGTAGGTTCCGAGGTGTTAGTCAGTGTGTGCTGTCCCAGGTCACCTAGCACTAAGTAGGTACCCAGATGCTAGTCAGTGTGTGCTGTCCCAGGTCACCTAGCACTAACTAGGTACCCAGGTGCTAGTCAGTGTGTGCTGTCCCAGGTCACCTAGCACTAAGTAGGTACCCAGATGCTAGTCAGTGTGTGCTGTCCCAGGTCACCTAGCACTAACTAGGTACCCAGATGCTAGTCAGTGTGTGCTGCCCCAGGTCACCTAGCACTAACTAGGTACCCAGGTGCTAGTCAGTGTGTGCTGTCCCAGGTCACCTAGCACTAAGTAGGTACCCAGGTGCTAGTCAGTATGTGCTGTCCAAGGTCACCTAGCACTAAGTAGGTACCCAGGTGCTAGTCAGTATGTGCTGTCCCAGGTCACCTAGCACTAAGTAGGTACCCAGATGCTAGTCAGTGTGTGCTGTCCCAGGTCACCTAGCACTAAGTAGGTACCCAGGTGCTAGTCAGTATGTGCTGTCCCAGGTCACCTAGCACTAAGTAGGTACCCAGATGCTAGTCAGTATGTGCTGTCCAAGGTCACCTAGCACTAAGTAGGTACCCAGGTGTTAGTCAGTATGTGCTGTCCAAGGTCACCTAGCACTAAGTAGGTACCCAGGTGCTAGTCAGTATGTGCTGTCCAAGGTCACCTAGCACTAAGTAGGTACCCAGGTGTTAGTCAGTGTGTGCTGTCTCATGTCACCTAGCTCTAAGTAGGTACCCAGATGCTAGTCAGTGTGTGCTGTCCCAGGTCACCTAGCACTAACTAGGTACCCAGGTGCTAGTCAGTGTGTGCTGTCCCAGGTCACCTAGCACTAAGTAGGTACCCAGGTGTTAGCCAGCGTGTGGGGTTCATATTCGCCACCTGTAACTTACCTGTGGTCGTTTTAAGAGTTTTCCCACCCCAACAGCCCAGCTTTGGGCCAGGCCTAACTGTTGGTTGCCTGGTCAACCAGGCTGTTGCGGCTGGCGGTTTGCTGGCCAACACATCCATCACAGTCTGATTGATCCAGCGCTATTGAACACTTGGACACGTCCATCAACGTCATCTGCTGGCAGCATAATGTATAGTCTTAGACCAAGGATGTTGATACACTGTTCTCTTATTGAGCCCATGGTGCCTCTGTTTTCCCTGGGATTATTTTAAACTTCCCATACTTCTCTCCTCAGTTTTGAGAGTGTGCACGACTGTCTATCATTAGTGTTGCCATAATATACTTGAGTGTCGCTAACAGTGCCATAATATACTTGAGAGTCACCAGCATTGTCATAATATACTTGAGTGTCAGTAGTGGTGTCATAATATACTTGAGTGTCACTAGTGGTGTCATAATATACTTGAGTGTCAGTAGTGGTGCCATAATATACTTGAGTGTCGCTAACAGTGCCATAATATACTTGAGTGTCGCTAACAGTGCCATAATATACTTGAGTGTCACTAACAGTGTCATAATATACTTGAGTGTCACCAGCAGTGTCATAATATACTTGAGTGTCACCAGCAGTGTCATAATATACTTGAGTGCCACTAGTGGTGCCATAATATACGCGAGTACCACTAGTGGTGCCAAAATTTACTGCAGTGTGAGGTGGGCGAGTAAAGGTCACTCACTACAGGAAGTAAAGGTCAACGCTATACATGATTACAAATGTAAATATCACAAAGGTAAAGAAGCATCACATCAAACGAAGTCTGGTGAAGAGGCTGGGCCCAGGAGATGAGGCTGGGCCCAGGAGATGAGACTGGGCCCAGGAGATGAGGCTGGGCGCAGATGAGGCTGGGCCCAGGAGATGAGGCTGGGACCCAGGAGATGAGACTGGTCCCAGGAGATGAGGGTGGGGCCTAGGAGATGAGGCTGGGCCCAGGAGATGAGATTGGGCCCAGGAGATGAGATTGGGCCCAGGAGATGAGGCTGGGGCCCTACTAACAGTTAGGTCATGTTAGGTAAGCGAGCGCACACACACACACACACACACACACACACACACACACACACAATTGACATGTGCCTAGGACAAAATGGTAACTAACTGGTAACTAACACACACACACACACACACACACACACACACACACACACACACACACACACACACACACACACACACCATCCAGTTTGTGATTCAGAGGGTAGGGTGCGACAACTTACACCTGGGGGGATGATGGGGGGAAGCAGGTAAAGTCTCTCTCTCTCTCTCTCTCTCTCTCTCTCTCCACACACACACTGCTTCAGCCACATCAGTAAGAAAAAGATGCGAGCAAAGGATCAGGGTATAAGAGCCAAGAAGGAAGAGAAACACTCACATTAGACGAGCGAGGTACGAGAGAGCAATGACATATAAGGGACCAAGAAGAACACACCAAATAAAGCTGCTTCTCATCTACACTCCAAAAAAGAGAGAGAGAGAGATATATCGAAGAGAGTAATAAACGCGGCTCCAGTACATAAGCAGGGAAACAAGACAAGATACATTGCATTACAGGAGACTATCAGTCACAGTTAGTGTTGTGGCATTCTTGGTAAACATCCTTAAGAAGAAACTGGCGTCACCTCAGAAGAAATACATAGACTTCGTTACCAAAATAATAATAATAATAATAATAATAATAATAATAATAATAATACTCAAGTGAAACTTTTTTTTTTAAAATCAGCATAATTTTAAGGATGGTAAATCGAGTGCTGCAGCGGGGAACCATCATGGCAGGAGGTACCATTGTTCAGGTCCGATGCTGTCAGAACTGCATCAGCAATGGCTAACTTCTAAAAATCTAAAAATCTAAAAAAAAAAAAAAAGAAGGGTGACCTCACAACTCCCATTTAAGCACGTCTGCTCTGCTCTGTTGTTGGTGACATCAGTAGCACGTCTGCTATGTTGTTGGTGACATCAGTAGCACGTCTGCTCTGTTGTTGGTGACATCAGTAGCACGTCTGCTCTGTTGTTGGTGACATCAGTAGCACGTCTGCTCTGTTGTTGGTGTCATCAGTAGTACGTCTGCTCTGTTGTTGGTGACATCAGTAGCACGTCTGCTCTGTTGTTGGTGACATCAGTAGCACGTCTGCTCTGTTGTTGGTGACATCAGTAGCACGTCTGCTCTGTTGTTGGTGACATCAGTAGCACGTCTGCTCTGTTGTTGGTGACATCAGTAGCACGTCTGTTCTGTTGTTGGTGACATCAGTAGCACGTCTGTTCTGTTGTTGGTGACATCAGTAGCACGTCTGTTCTGTTGTTGGTGACATCAGTAGCACGTGTGCTCTGTAGTTGGTGACATCAGTAGCACGTCTGCTCTGTTGTTGGTGACATCAGTAGCACGTCTGCTCTGTTGTTGGTGACATCAGTAGCACGTCTGCTCTGTTGTTGGTGACATCAGTAGCACGTCTGCTCTGTTGTTGGTGACATCAGTAGCACGTCTGCTCTGTTGTTGGTGACATCAGTAGCACGTCTGTTCTGTTGTTGGTGACATCAGTAGCACGTCTGTTCTGTTGTTGGTGACATCAGTAGCACGTCTGCTCTGTTGTTGGTGACATCAGTAGCACGTCTGCTCTGTTGTTGGTGACATCAGTAGCACGTCTGCTCTGTTGTTGGTGACATCAGTAGCACGTCTGCTCTGTTGTTGGTGACATCAGTAGCACGTCTGCTCTGTTGTTGGTGACATCAGTAGCACGTCTGTTCTGTTGTTGGTGACATAAGTAGCACGTCTGCTCTGTTGTTGGTGATATCAGTAGCACGTCTGCTCTGTTGGTGACATCAGTAGCACGTCTGCTCTGTTGTTGGTGACATCAGTAGCACGTCTGCTCTGTTGTTGGTGACATCAGTAGCACGTCTGTTCTGTTGTTGGTGACATCAGTAGCACGTGTGCTCTGTTGTTGGTGACATCAGTAGCACGTCTGCTCTGTTGTTGGTGACATCAGTAGCACGTCTGTTCTGTTGTTGGTGACATCAGTAGCACGTCTGCTCTGTTGTTGGTGACATCAGTAGCACGTCTGCTCTGTTGGTGACATCAGTAGCACGTCTGCTCTGTTGTTGGTGACATCAGTAGCACGTCTGCTCTGTTGTTGGTGACATCAGTAGCACGTCTGTTCTGTTGTTGGTGACATCAGTAGCACGTCTGCTCTGTTGTTGGTGACATCAGTAGCACGTCTGCTCTGTTGTTGGTGACATCAGTAGCTGCTGTTACCAGACACTGAGTAACTAAGCAACACCTTAATACATACACCAGCGGTTTCAGTTGTAACGTCAGTGTCATCTGAGGAGACATACTCCTATTCTGAGGGACTGATTACTACGTCTCTTGTATATACTTCTACAGTCTTCACATTATGTTTTTGTATTGTACTGATAAAGCCACTGGATGGCGAAACGTCTACAAATTAAAGATACCCAGATGTTGCATATGTGTCTAATTCTTCGTATTCGTTTCTCTCGAACGTGTAGTCACGAATTTGTTTCTCACCGTTGATTCCAGGATTGTAGAAGCCACTTCTGCTTTGTCTGCGTCTACGCCTACAGCACCAGCAGCGATGTTGTCAACATTCACATGTTTCCCAGAACGACCAGTACGACCCAATGAACATGATTCCTCAGTGTTCCTTTCTTCTAGTCACTACTGATACTATTTCCGTAATAATACTCATGTCTGCATTTATGATGCAAAGATTCTCCTGCAGACGTATGATGAGATTCCCCTGCAGATGTATGATGAGATTCCCCTGCAGATGTATGATGAGATTCCCCTGAAGAGCGAAACGTTGCCACAATTAAATGTCACATTAGCTGCATCTGTATCCTTTTGCCTAACATTTTTTAAACACACTCTAGTGTCCTCAGAGAAGGAAGGTTCGGTGCTGTGATATAGCTCTTGGTCTATGTAGGATATGAGAATGAGAAAATGAAGTGGGGTCGAGTACTGTGCCTTGAGGAACACCTTGTCGTTGTAGCAGCCTACGACTTCACTTTGTTGACTATTACTCTGTAGGATCTCTTGGTTAGAGGTAAACATACATCTGTCCACTTCCCAGTTGTTCCTCTTGAAGGCATTTTGTGCGCTGTTGCACTATGGTCGCACCTGACGTATACACTACGTCTGTATTATGGTAGACTTTACACAAATAACCCGCACATATTTGTGTATTGTTCCAGTCACGGTATTGTATCTTTTTGTTATTTATGTTAGACTTTCAGTGTATCCAAGATGTCGCAATGATCCAAGAACTGGGCGAGGCAGGAGCGACCTTCTTTAAACCCCACAAACTCAGCTAGATAAATAAGGTTAATCCACACACACACAGCGTCAATCGTGGCTCCAGAGACATCACCCGTCAATCGTGGCTCCAGAGACATCACCCGTCAATCGTGGCTCCAGAGACATCACCCGTCAACTCCGTCCCTTCCTCCCATCCTCAACTTGTCCCTCCATTCCCCTTTCCTCCCTCTCCATTGCCCCTCTCTACCCTCCTCTGCCTCCCCACGATCTACAAACCAATGCCCTCCCCCCAACCACTATTAACCATCCCCCACCCACCCACTGCCAGCCCTACACACAGACCTACCCCACCACCAAGCCACCCGACCCCACCCAAAGCCTTCTCACCCCCACCACAACACCACCTATCTGCCTACCCTCCATTAATCCCCTCCCCCGCCGACTCCCCTTCCAGCCGCAGTTATACTAGCAGAGATTTATTCCCCTCTCCTTCTCTTCCATCCCCTTCCCTCATCCCATTACTTCATCTCTCTCTCTCTCTCTCTCTCTCTCTCTCTCTCTCTCTCTCTCTCTCTCCCTGGCCTTCCCGAGGGTCACGACCTCCCTCACGTCACACAGATATTGACTAGAATGTCCAGCACGCCCGAAAACACACGCGGGTTAGTGCCATGTGTTGTGTCATGTGTCTTTCATATGTTGTGTCATGTGTACTGTAGTGTATCATCCAGTGTCATTCTCTCCGTCCCCTCCCCCACACACAAGGGAGATAGTGGACATAGTAGTGACTAACGAAAGGGCCAGGAGCTGTGAATTGACCCCCGCAATCACAAATAGGTGAGTACAGGGGCAGCAGGTGCTGAGTGACTTGCCCATATGTCTCGCCTCGCCCGGGAGTCAAACCCGGGCGACTTACACGCTCCCTGCAGGTAGTATGTCATAACGCATCTGGAAGCCGGTGTAATGTAACTAGTCTTAGTCCGGTTTTGTTTATCCTCAGGATTAAACAATTCCAGGATTCATGATTTCCGGGGTTCCAGAGATAGAAGATTCCATGATTCAGAGGTTTCATGATGTGAGAGTACAATAAACCCTGGTTCCTCCAGGGTTCCCAACTTGTAGGCTTCTGTAATTCAAGGGTTGTCAGAACTTGCATATTCCAGCATCCAGAAGTTCCAACACTGCCAATCTTCTCCACTCATTCCACACACAAACAACTCATTCCACACACAAACAACTCATTCCACACACAAACAACTCATTCCACACACAAACAACTCATTCCACACACAAACAACTCATTCCACACACAAACAACTCATTCCACACACAAATAACTCATTCCATACATAAACAACTCATTACACACATAAACAACTCATTACACACACAAACAACTCATTCCACACACAAACAACTCATTCCATACATAAACAACTCATTACAAACATAAACAACTCATTCCACACATAAACAACTCTTTCCACACACAAACAACTCATTCCACACACAAACAACTCATTCCACACACAAACAACTCATTCCACACACAAACAACTCATTCCACACACAAATAACTCATTCCATACATAAACAACTCATTACACACATAAACAACTCATTACACACAAACAACTCATTCCACACACAAATAACTCATTCCATACATAAACAACTCATTACACACATAAACAACTCATTCCACACATAAACAACTCATTCCACACACAAACAACTCATTCCACACATAAACAACTCATTCCACACACAAACAACTCATTCCACACACAAACAACTCATTCCACACACAAACAACTCATTCCACACACAAACAACTCATTCCATACATAAACAACTCATTCCACACAACTCATGCCATACATAAACAACTCATTTCACACACAAACAACTCATTCCACACACAAACAACTCATTCCACACACAAACAACTCATTCCACACACAAACAACTCATTCCACACACAAACAACTCATTCCACACACAAACAACTCATTCCACACACAAACAACTCATTCCACACATAAACAACTCATTCCACACAACTCATGCCATACATAAACAACTCATTCCACACAAACAACTCATTCGACCTTACTAGCTTGTGCTACTAGGTCAGATGCCGTGAATGTGACTGACCTGACCAGGTCAAGACATTGGCTTAAGTTGGTGGGAGAATTGGACTTGCCTCATATGGGCCAGTAGGCCTGCTGCAGTGTTCCTTCTTTCTTATGTTCTTATGTTTACACATAACTCATTCCACACAGAAACAACTCATTTCAGATGACTTATTTGACATGCAGACGTCTCAATTCAAATGACTCATTTGTCCAAGAACGAGTCATTTCCCTAGGAACGACTCATTTCCTCAGGAAAGACTCATTTCCCCAGGAACGACTCGTTTCCCCAGGAACGACTCATTTCCCCAGAAACGACTCATTTCCCTAAGAACGACTCCATTTCCCCAGGAACAACTCATTTCCCCAGGAACGACTCATTTCTCCAGGAACGACTCATTTCCCAGGAAAGACTCATTTTCCTAGGAACGACTCATTTCCCCTGGACGGAGAGACTCAGTGTTTCCTAGATGCTTTTAGCACTGCCTCTCTAATTTGTTTTGGCCGAGACTAACTGGACAGGTAACATGGCGGTCCTAACATAGTGCCCCGCTCACACCTGTGTTTATATGCAGGTGTGTGACTCACACACACACACACACACACACACACACACAACTGTGATGGTTCGCAGGTGTGTGGCTGTCACACACCTGCAGTCAATAACACTTTGCGCATCCAGGTAATTCTGTTTTATTATTGTGAGAGAGAGAGAGAGAGAGAGAGAGAGAGAGAGAGAGAGAGAGAGAGAGAGAGAGAGAGAGAGAGAGAGAGAGAGAGAGACAGCAGCAGCACTGGTATGAGCTGTTCCAGATATATATATTTTCTCTGTCGTTATCCAGTATTGACAGGACTGGTGAGGGATGGGGTCGCTCCAGACTTCATCTTTCAGATAGTTTATGGGGGTTATAGACGTGTGTGTGTGTGTGTGTGTGTGTGTGTGTGTGTGTGTGTGTGTACTCACCTATTTGTGGTTGCAGGGGTCGAGACAAAGCTCCTGGCCCCGCCTCTTTACTGATCGATACTTGGTCCTTTCTCTCCCTGCTCCATGAGCTTTATCATACCTCGTATTAAAGCTATGTATGGATCCTGCCTCCACTACATCACTTCCCAGACTATTCCACTTCCTGACAACTCTGTGACTGAAGAAATACTTCCTAACATCCCTGTGATTAATCTGAGTCTTCAACTTCCAACTGTGTCCCCTTGTTGCTGTGTCCCATCTCTGGAACATTCTGTCTCTGTCCACCTTGTCGATTCCTCTCAGTATTTTATAAGTCGTTATCATATCCCCTCTATTTCTCCTGTCTTCCAGTGTCGTCAAGTCGATTTCTCGTAACATACCCCTTAGCTCCGGGACTAGTCTTGTTGCAAACCTTTGCACTTTCTCTAGTTTCCTTACATGCTTGGCTAGGTGTGGGTTCCAAACTGGTGCTGCATACTCCAGTATGGGCCTAACGTACACAGTGTACAGGGTCGTGAATGACTCCTTATTAAGATGTCGGAATGCTGTTCTTAGGTTTGCTAGGCGCCCGTATGCTGCAGCAGTTATTTGGTTGATGTGCGCCTCAGAAGATGTGCCTGGTGTAATACTCACTCCAAGATCCTTTTCCTTGAGTGAGGTTTGTAGTCTCTGGCCCCCTAGACTACTCCGTCTGTGGTCTTCTTTGCCCTTCTCCAATCTTCATGACTTTGCACTTGGTGGGGTTGAACTCCAGGAGCCAGTTGCTGGACCAGGCCTGCAGCCTGTCCAGATCCCTCTGTAGTTCTGCCTGGTCCTCTTCCGATTGAATTCTTCTCATCAACTTCACATCATCTGCAAACAGAGACACTTCGGAGTCTATTCCTTCCATCATGTCGTTCACAAATACCAGAAACAGCACCGGTCCTAGGACTGATCCCTGTGGCACCCCGATCGTTACAGGCGCCCACTCTGACACCTCGCCACGTACCATGACTCGATGTTGTCTTCCTGACAGGTATTCCCTGATCCATTGTAGTGCCTTCCCTGTTATTCCTGCCTGGTCCTCAAGCTTTTGCATTAATCTCTTGTGTAGAACTGTGTCAAACGCCTTCTTACAGTCCAAGAAAATGCAATCTACCCACCCCTCTCTCTCTTGTCTTACTGCCGTCACCCTGTCATAGAACTTCAGTAGGTTTGTGATGCAGAATTTCCCATTCCTGAAACCAAGCTGGCTGTCGTTGATAAGCTCATTCCTTTCTAGGTGCTCCACCACTCTTCTCCTGATAATCTTCTCCATGACCTTGCATACTATACATGTCAGTGACACTGGTCTGTAGTTTAGTGCTTCGTGTCTGTCTCCTTTTTTAAAAATTGGGACTACATTTGCTATCTTCCATACCTCCAGTAGTCGCCCTGTTTCGATAGATATGTTGAATATTGTTGTTAGGGGTACACATAACCCCTCTGCTCCCTCTCTCAGGACCCATGGAGAAATGTTATCCGGCCCCATCGCTCGTTTAGCAGCCTCTTCACTTCCTCCTCAGTTGTATGTATTGTGTCCAACATTTGGTGGTGTATCCCACCTCTCCATCTTTCTGGAGTCCCTTCTGTCTCCTCTGTGAACACTTCTTTGAATCTCATGTTGAGTTCCTCACACACTTCGCGGTCATTTCTTGTGATCTCCCCTCCTTCCTTCCTCAGCCTGATTACCTGGTCCTTGGCTGTTGTTCTCCTGATGTGGCTGTACAACAGCTTTGGGTCAGATTTGGCTTTCGCTGCTATGTCATTCTCGTATTGCCTTTGGGTCTCCCTTCTTACCTGTGCATATTCATTTCTGGCTTTACGACTGCTCTCCTTATTCTCCTGGGTCTTTTGCCTTCTATATTTCTTCCATTCCCTGGCACACTTGGTTTTGGCCTCCCTGCACCTTTGGGTGAACCACGGGCTCATCCTGGCTTTTTTATTATTCCTGTTACCCTTGGGTACAAATCTCTCCTCAGCTTCCTTGCATAATGTTGTCACATATTCCATCATCTCGTTTACTGACTTCCCTGCCAGTTCTCTGTCCCACTGAACCCCATGCAGTCCCTTCCATCTATACCCATGATGTCTTGTTCCTTCCATCTATACCCATGATGTCTTGTTCCTTCCATCTATACCCATTATTTCTTGTTCCTTCCATCTATACCCATGATTTCTTGTTCCTTCCATCTATACCCATTATTTCTTGTTCCTTCCCTCTATACCCATGATGTCTTGTTCCTTCCATCTATACCTACGATGTCTTGTTCCTTCCATCTATACCCATGATGTCTTGTTCCTTCCATCTATACCCATGATGTCTTGTTCCTTCCATCTATACCCATGATGTCTTGTTCCTTCCATCTATACCCATGATGTCTTGTTCCTTCCATCTATACCCATGATGTCTTGTTCCTTCCATCTATACCCATGATGTCTTGTTCCTTCCATCTATACCCATTATTTCTTGTTCCTTCCATCTATACCCATGATTTCTTGTTCCTTCCATCTATACCCATTATTTCTTGTTCCTTCCATCTATACCCATGATGTCTTGTTCCTTCCATCTATACCCATGATGTCTTGTTCCTTCCATCTATACCCATGATGTCTTGTTCCTTCCATCTATACCCATGATGTCTTGTTCCTTCCATCTATACCCATGATGTCTTGTTCCTTCCATCTATACCCATGATGTCTTGTTCCTTCCATCTATACCCATGATGTCTTGTTCCTTCCATCTATACACATGATGTCTTGTTCCTTCCATCTATACCCATGATGTCTTGTTCCTTCCATCTATACCCATGATGTCTTGTTCCTTCCATCTATACACATGATGTCTTGTTCCTTCCATCTATACCCATGATGTCTTGTTCCTTCCATCTATATCCATGATGTCTTGTTCCTTCCATCTATACACATGATGTCTTGTTCCTTCCATCTATACCCATGATGTCTTGTTCCTTCCATCTATACCCATGATGTCTTGTTCCTTCCATCTATACCCATGATGTCTTGTTCCTTCCATCTATACCCATGATGTCTTGTTCCTTCCATCTATACCCATGATGTCTTGTTCCTTCCATCTATACCCATGATGTCTTGTTCCTTCCATCTATACCCATGATGTCTTGTTCCTTCCATCTATATACATGATGTCTTGTTCCTTCCATCTATACCCATGATGTCTTGTTCCTTCCATCTATACCCATGATGTCTTGTTCCTTCCATCTATACATGATGTCTTGTTCCTTCCATCTATACCCATGATGTCTTGTTCCTTCCATCTATATCCATGATGTCTTGTTCCTTCCATCTATACACATGATGTCTTGTTCCTTCCATCTATACCCATGATGTCTTGTTCCTTCCATCTATATCCATGATGTCTTGTTCCTTCCATCTATACCCATGATGTCTTCTTCCGTCCCTCTACACCCATGATGTCTTGTATGGACTCCCTGCTCAGCATGTATTTACATTTCTCTCCTCATTGAAGTTTCTTTTAATGGAATATACTTGAGGGTGAGTCTTCCGCTGTTGTTTGAATATTTTGTTTACCTTTCAGCTTCTCATCTTTACTTCACTCATACACGAGGACTGTGTATAATAGAGGGTGTGTGTAGGTGTATGACTGATTAGTTAGTGATCCAGTCAAGTCTTTCATGGAATTCAGCCCAAGAACCCTGCCGTCCCATTTCTGAAACTGAATCTTACCTCGATTTCTATACCAGGGCAGTGTAAGCCAGTTGCAGGTGCTGGAACACCCTTCACACTGCTGGAACACCCTTCACACTGCTGGAACACCCTTCACACTGCTGGAACACCTTTCACACTACTGGAACACCCTTCACACTGCTGGAACACCCTTCACACTGCTGGAACACCCTTCACACTGGTCAGCCAATTAACGTACAAAAAAATGCGCATTCAATGATACTATTATTAGACACTTACCGTGGTGAAGTGTGGGGTCTATGTTGCTCCAGTAGTGACCCCTGAGACACGTGTGGGGTCTATGTTGCTCCATTAGTGACCCCTGAGACACGTGTGGGGTCTATGTTGCTCCAGTAGTGACCCCTGAGACACGTGTGGGGTCTATGTTGCTCCATTAGTGACCCCTGAGACACGTGTGGGGTCTATGTTGCTCCAGTAGTGACCCCTGAGACACGTGTGGGGTCTATGTTGCTCCAGTAGTGACCCCTGAGACACGTGTGGGGTCTATGTTGCTCCAGTAGTGACTCCTGAGAAACGTTTGGTTCTATGTTGCTCCAGTAGTGACCCCTGAGACACGTGTGGGGTCTATGTTGCTCCAGTAGTGACCCTGAGACACGTGTGGGTCTATGTTGCTCCAGTAGTGACCCCTGAGACACGTGTGGGGTCTATGTTGCTCCAGTAGTGACCCCTGAGACACGTGTGGGTCTATGTTGCTCCAGTAGTGACTCCTGAGACACGTGTGGGGTCTATGTTGCTCCAGTAGTGACTCCTGAGACACGTGTTGGTTCTATGTTGCTCCAGTAGTGACCCCTGAGACACGTGTGGGGTCTATGTTGCTCCAGTAGTGACCCCTGAGACACGTGTGGGGTCTATGTTGCTCCAGTAGTGACCCCTGAGACACGTGTGGGGTCTATGTTGCTCCAGTAGTGACCCCTGAGACACGTGTGGGGTCTATGTTGCTCCAGTAGTGACCCCTGAGACACGTGCGGGGTCTATGTTGCTCCAGTAGTGACTCCTGAGACACGTGTGGGGTCTATGGTGCTCCAGTAGTGACCCCTGAGACACGTGTGGGGTCTATGTTGCTCCAGTGGTGACTCCTGAGACACGTGCGGGGTCTATGTTGCTCCAGTAGTGACTCCTGAGACACGTGTGGGGTCTATGTTGCTCCAGTAGTGACCCCTGAGACACGTGTGGGGTCTATGTTGCTCCAGTAGTGACCCCTGAGACACGTGTGGGGTCTATGTTGCTCCAGTAGTGACTCCTGAGACACGTGTTGGTTCTATGTTGCTCCAGTAGTGACCCCTGAGAACACGTGTGGGGTCTATGTTGCTCCAGTAGTGACCCCTGAGACACGTGTGGGGTCTATGTTGCTCCAGTAGTGACCCCTGAGACACGTGTGGGGTCTTTGTTGCTCCAGTAGTGACCCCTGAGACACGTGTGTGGTCTATGTTGCTCCAGTAGTGACCCCTGAGACACGTGTGGGGTCTATGTTGCTCCAGTAGTGACTCCTGAGACACGTGTTGGTTCTATGTTGCTCCAGTAGTGACCCCTGAGACACGTGTGGGGTCTATGTTGCTCCAGTAGTGACCCCTGAGACACGTGTGGGGTCAATGTTGCTCCAGTAGTGACTCCTGAGACACGTGCGGGGTCTATGTTGCTCCAGTAGTGACTCCTGAGACACGTGTGGGGTCTATGTTGCTCCAGTAGTGACCCCTGAGACACGTGTGGGGTCTATGTTGCTCCAGTAGTGACTCCTGAGACACGTGTGGGGTCTATGTTGCTCCAGTAGTGACCCCTGAGACACGTGTGGGGTCTATGTTGCTCCAGTAGTGACCCCTGAGACACGTGTGGGGTCTATGTTGCTCCAGTAGTGACTCCTGAGACACGTGTTGGTTCTATGTTGCTCCAGTAGTGACCCTGAGAACACGTGTGGGGTCTATGTTGCTCCAGTAGTGACCCCTGAGACACGTGTGGGGTCTATGTGACTCCAGTAGTGACCCCTGAGACACGTGTGGGGTCTATGTTGCTCCAGTAGTGACCCCTGAGACACGTGTGGGGTCTATGTTGCTCCAGTAGTGACCCCTGAGACACGTGTGGGTCTATGTTGCTCCAGTAGTGACCCCTGAGACACGTGTGGGGTCTATGTTGCTCCAGTAGTGACTCCTGAGACACGTGTTGGTTCTATGTTGCTCCAGTAGTGACCCCTGAGACACGTGTGGGGTCTATGTTGCTCCAGTAGTGACCCCTGAGACACGTGTGGGGTCTATGTTGCTCCAGTAATGACCCCTGAGACACGTGTGGGGTCTATGTTGCTCCAGTAGTGACTCCTGAGACACGTGTTGGTTCTATGTTGCTCCAGTAGTGACCCCTGAGACACGTGTGGGGTCTATGTTGCTCCAGTAGTGACCCCTGAGACACGTGTGGGGTCTATGTTGCTCCAGTAATGACCCCTGAGACACGTGTGGGGTTTATTTTGCTCCAGTAGTGACCCCTGAGATACGTGTGGGGTCTATGTTGCTCCAGTATTGACCCCTGAGACACGTGTGGGGTCTATGTTGCTCCAGTAATGACCCCTGAGACACGTGTGGGGTCTATGTTGCTCCAGTAATGACCCCTGAGACACATATATGAGTCACTGATCTGCAACCGGTTTTGTGGGAGCAAAGATGCCGCCTCTTGCCATGAAATGTGATCTAATTCGTGTTGCAACGTGTTAACGGATGTTAGAGTGCTTCAGTGCACTAGGCCTCGCGTCGGATTAGTCGTCCCATAAATAGGCTGTTAATTGCTCGGCATAATTAGGCAAGTCTGTACCGCCCGCCCCTTCACTCACGGGTGTATCTCGTGACTGAGGCCTGCGTGCCCGGCGTGGGTAGGTGTGCCCTCGCGGGTGCCTGGTCAGATGCCCACTGTTGTCAATTTGTGTAGGTTGTGAAAGGTTATTATAGTAAACTAAATTTTTGTATGTCTAACTCAAACTTAGCTTAAATACTTACAAGAAGCAGTATATTATTAGCCTAGAGAGTCTACATTACTAGGGAATGTAGCAACAACAGAGGTAGGCATATGTGCACCCTCAAGCAGTGCCTCTGGTGGTGCCTCATCCTCACCTCTCTTACCTAACAGTTACGGCAAATCACTTGACTTCTCTGATTTCCCACAAGAATGCCTCATCCGATTGGCTTCAAATTTTCAATGCTGGTGTACGGTAACAAGGACAAGATTCTGTGTTTATATTGAGGGCAGCGGCAGCAACAATAGCAACAGCAGGAGCAGCAACGTCAGAAACAGCACCAGCAGCAGTACCAGCAACGGAAATAACAGCAACAGCAACGTCAGCAACAGCTGAAGCAGCTTTGGGCAGGCTATATAGGGCGAGGTGGTGTTGGGGGCGTGGCTGAGGGCGGTGACTTCCAGCTGCTGATGATGCAGCAGCAGTACAATCACTGTCACCACTAGCACCGTCACCATCACCACCACCATCACTACCACCATCACCACTACCACCACCACCCTACCATCCACCATCACCTACCAACCATACACCATCACCACCACCACCATCACTACCACACCACCACCACATCACCATCCTACTTCACCCACCACCACCACACATACACCATCACCACTACTATCACTACCACCACCACCACTACTACCACCATAACCACCACCACCATCACCACCCACCTCTCACCACCACCACTAACAATCACCATCCACTACCACCATCACACCACCACCACCCACCATTCACCACCACCACCACCTAAACCTTCACCACCACCTAAACTTCACCACCACCACCACCCTACACCACCACCCCATCCACCATCACACCACCACCCCACCCACGCCTAAACCCTTCACCACCACCTAAACTTTCACCACCACCACCACCACACACCACCACCACCACCATCACCGCCATCACCTACCACCGCCACCGCCACCGCCACCGCCAGCCACCACCACCCAAACCTTCACCACCACCAAACCACCACCACCACCACCACACTACCACCACCACCACCACACCACCCCCCCACCGCCACCGCCACCGCCACCGCCACCGCCACCGCCGGACATCATCACCGCAACCAACACCGCTCACCGTGATCACACCATGCCACCGCCATGATATCATCACCACTCACACCACGCCATATCACCACCGCCACCACCAATCACTACCCCCCGATAACACTGTCTTCATGATGATCATCATACACTGAAAACACTGTCTTCATGATGATCATCATACATGGATAACACTGTCTTCATGATGATCATCATACACGGATAACACTGTCTTCATGATGATCATCATACACGGATAACACTGTCTTCATGATGATCATCATACACTGATAACACTGTCTTCATGATGATCATCATACACTGGATAACACTGTCTTCATGATGATCATCATACACTGGATAACACTGTCTTCATGATGATCATCATACACTGATAACACTGTCTTCATGATGATCACCATACACGGATAACACTATCTTCATGATGATCATCATACACGATAACACTGTCTTCATGATGATCATCATACACATAACACTGTCTTCATGATGATCATACACTGATAACACTGTCTTCATGATGATCATCATACACTGATAACACTGTCTTCATGATGATCATCATACACTGATAACACTGTCTTCATGATGATCATCATACACTGATAACACTGTCTTCATGATGATCATCATACACATAACACTGTCTTCATGATGATCATCATACACTGATAACACTGTCTTCATGATGATCATCATACACTGATAACACTGTCTTCATGATGATCATCATACACTGATAACACTGTCTTCATGATGATCATCATACACTGATAACACTGTCTTCATGATGATCATCATACACTGATAACACTGTCTTCATGATGATCATCATACACTGATAACACTGTCTTCATGATGATCATCATACACTGATAACACTGTCTTCATGATGATCATCATACACTGATAACACTGTCTTCATGATGATCATCATACATGGATAACACTGTCTTCATGATGATCATCATACACTGATAACACTGTCTTCATGATGATCATCATACACTGATAACACTGTCTTCATGATGATCATCATACACTGATAACACTGTCTTCATGATGATCATCATACACTGATAACACTGTCTTCATGATGATCATCATACACTGATAACACTGTCTTCATGATGATCATCATACACGATAACACTGTCTTCATGATGATCATCATACACTGGATAACACTGTCTTCATGATGATCATACTATAACACTGTCTTCAGATGACATCATACACTGATAACACTGTCTTCATGATGATCATCATACACTGATAACACTGTCTTCATGATATTCATCATACACGGATAACACTGTCTTCATGATGATCATCATACACTGATAACACTGTCTTCATGATGATCATCATACACTGATAACACTGTCTTCATGATGATCATCATACACGGATAACACTGTCTTCATGATGATCATCATACACGGATAACACTGTCTTCATGATGATCATCATACACTGATAACACTGTCTTCATGATGATCATCATACACTGATAACACTGTCTTCATGATGATCATCATACACTGATAACACTGTCTTCATGATGATCATCATACATGGATAACACTGTCTTCATGATGATCATCATACACTGATAACACTGTCTTCATGATGATCATCATACACTGATAACACTGTCTTCATGATGATCATCATACACTGATAACACTGTCTTCATGATGATCATCATACACTGAAACACTGTCTTCATGATGATCATCATACACTGATAATCATCTGCTTCATGATGATCATCATACACTGATAACACTGTCTTCATGATGATCATCATACACTGATAACACTGTCTTCATGATGATCATCATACACTGTCTTCATGATGATCATCATTCACTGACAACACTGTCTTCATGATGATCATCATACACTGACAACACTGTCTTCATGATGATCATCATACACTGATAACACTGTCTTCATGATGATCATCATACACTGATAACACTGTCTTCATGATGATCATCATACACTGATAACACTGTCTTCATGATGATCATCATACACTGATAACACTGTCTTCATGATGATCATCATACACTGACTAACACTGTCTTCATGATGATCATCATACACTGATAACACTGTCTTCATGATGATCATCACATATCTACTGATGACATCAACTGATAACATTCATGATGATCATCATACACGATAACACTGTCTTCATGATGATCATCATACACACTGGATAACACTGTCTTCATGATGATCATCATACACTGACAACACTGTCTTCATGATGATCATCATACACTGACAACACTGTCTTCATGATGATCATCATACACTGACAACACTGTCTTCATGATGATCATCATACACTGATAACACTGTCTTCATGATGATCATCATACACTGACAACACTGTCTTCATGATGATCATCATACATGGGTATCAACACTGCATCATATTCAACATAACTTTCTAAAACATTTCAAACCCAAGTTACAACCATAACTTGCTTGTAACTCTTAGTGGTATTAATTCCTTTAAGTTAGTAAGTACGTAGGTAAGTACGTAGGTAAGTAAGTATGTACGTAAGTAAGCAAGCAAGTTTATTTAGGTACAGGCCCACATAAGTACAATTATCAGACACAGTAACATACGTGTAACTTACCCAGGTTAATCCCACAAAGGTCGGATAAAGTGACTTATTTCGGCTGGGATTCTTGGTATTAATCCCGGTATTAATTCTGTGTTAATAATCCTTTATTGAGTGTAAGTTAGAGGAGGGAAGGTGAGGTAGGGAGGGTAGTGATGGAGGGAAGGTGAGGTAGGGAGGGTAGTGATGGAGGGAAGGTGAGGTAGGGAGGGTAGTGATGGAGGGAAGGTGAGGTAGGGAGGGTAGTGATTTAGGGAAGGTGAGGTAGGGAGGGTAGTGATGGAGGGAAGGTGAGGTAGGGAGGGTAGTGATGGAGGGCAGGGAAGGAATGAGGACGGTTGGGAAATAGGGAGGGAAGGGGAGGGGGGAATTAAGAAAGGACGAAAGGGTTGGAGAGCGGAGGAAAGCAGGGAGGGAAGAACTTGAATAAATTGAGGGGTGAAGAAGAGGGAGGGAGGAAGGGAGGGAGGGAAAAAAGGAGAGAGGGAGGGAATATATTATCAGAATGGGAAATGAAGGGGAAAGGGAGGATGTATAGGGTAGGGAGGGTAGGGAGGACGAAGATACAAAGAAGGGAGAGGAACTCTGGTAATAGTGAAGGAAGAGAGAAGCTGGGGAATGGTGAGGTGGAACTATCATTAAATACATACACATGTTCACTATACATACACACAAGGTCACTATACACACGTTCACTATACATACACACAAGGTCACTATACACACACGTTCACTATACATACACACAAGGTCACTATACACACACGTTCACTATACATACACACAAGGTCACTATACACACATGATCACTATATATATATACACAAAGTCACTATACACAAACGTTCACTATACATACACACAAGGTCACTATACACACACGTTCACTATAGATATACACAGTCACTATACACATGTTCATTATACATACACACAAGATCACTATAGACACACGTTCACTACACATACACACAAGATCACTATAGACACACGTTCACTACACATACACACAAGATCACTATACACACACGTTCACTATACATATACACAAGGTCACTATACACACGTTCACTATACATACACACACGGTCACTATACACAAACGTTCACTATACATATACACAAGGTCACTATACACACGTTCACTATATACACACACGGTCACTATACACAAACGTTCACTATACATATACACAAGGTCACTATACACACGTTCACTATACATATATACAGGTCACTATATACACACACGGTCACTATGCACACACGTTCACTATACATATACACAAGGTCACTATACACACGTTCACTATACATATATAAAGGTCACTATACACACACGTTCACTATACATACACAGGTTCACACGTACACAAACACGCACATGTGCATGTTTGTCTACAGCAGCTGGTCCAGCAACAGCTGGAACAGTTTCATTTTGTGTGCGTGTGTACTCCGGTGGTGTACACACACACACACAGCTCCTGGCGGGGCCAGGAGCTAAGTCTCGACCCCTGCAACCACAATTAGGTGTGTAGGGGAGTACACACACACACACACACACTAGCGACACTGGAGGACAGGAGAGATAGGGGAGGACATGATAGCGACATATAAAATACTGAGAGGAATTGACAAGGTGGACAGAGACAGAATGTTCTAGAGATGGGACACAGCAACAAGGGGACACAGTTGGAAGCTGAAGACTCAGATGAATCACAGGGATGTTAGGAAGTATTTCTTCAGTCACAGAGTGGTCGAGAAGTGGAATAGTCTGAAAAGTAAGGTTGTGGAGGCAGGTACCATACATAGCTTTAAGAAGAGGTATGATAAAGCTCATGGAGTAGGAGTTACCTAGTGCGACCAATGAAGAGGCAGGGCCAGGAGCTGTGAGTCAAACCCTGCAACCACAATTAAGCGAGTACAACTAGGTGAGTACACACACACACACACACACAAACGAACGAGATACTCAGAGACGCCAATACAGACAATCAGACTACCCACCACAATCAAACTATCCACCGCAATCAGGCTACCCACCACAATCAAACTATCCACCTCAATCAGGCTACCCACCACAATCAGACTATCCACTACAATCAGACTACCCACCACAATCAAACTATCCACCACAATCAGGCTACCCACCACAATCAGACTATCCACCACAATCAGGCTACCCACCACAATCATGCTACCCACTACAGATACAGAGTGGTTAAACACCATAAAGAGCGCAGTAAGTGGCTGCTGGAGTTGAAGCTCAGACAACATGAAGGGAGGCCGGGGGAAGGTGACCAATCACATTCACAACCCTTGGCGTTTATTCCCGTAGATTTACATTCACACGGCCCAGCTGCGTGCTGAAGACGGCGTAGTGGTCTGATGGCGGTGGCGGAAGTGGTGGCGGTGGCGGCAGTGGTGGCCGTGGTGGCGGTGGCCGTGGTGGCGGTGGCCGTGGTGGCGGTGGCGGTGGTGGCGGTGGCGGTGGTGGCGGTGGTGGCGGTGGCGGTGGTGGCGGTGGTGGCGGCGGTGGCGGTGGTGGCGGTGGCGGTGGTGGCGGTGGTGGCGGCGAAGTTGACGAAGTTGGAGAAGGAGAATGGAAGTTTTCAGTCTGTTAAGCTGTATTAAGGAGGATTTGTCAGTGTTAAACCTAATACTCTTTTCTTAAATGAGAGAGAGAGGAGAGAGAGAGAGAGAGAGAGAGAGAGAGAGAGAGAGAGAGAGAGAGAGAGAGAGAGGGGCAGAGAAGTGAACTTTTGAGAACCAGAGAGAACAAACAAAGGAGAAGAGGGGACGGTAGAGGAGACGAGGAGAAGAATTAATCATAGGGAATATTTACAAGGGAATTAATGAAGTAACGAAGAGGAAGGGAGGAGGGAGGGGAAGAATATCGGGATGGGGAAAAGGGAAGGGGAAAGGAAAAGGGAGATAAATTTAAAGAGAAAGAAGTACAGCAGAAGCCTAGGAAAGGACGAAGGTGAGAGCTAGTGAAAGGAGAAGTGGAGGATGAAAGAGAGAACAAGAGATAAGAAAGAAACATCAAGAATATGAATATATATATATATATATATATATATATATATATATATATATATATATATATATATATATATATATATATATATATATATATATATATATCATGCCGAATAGGTAAAACTTGCGATTCTGGCTTAAATAGCAACGCTCTTCTTGCCGAATAAAGCAAGCGAAAATTTGCGTATACAATAATTTCGCAAAAATTATTATGAAGGACAAACATCCACCCAGGGCTGCCAGTACCAACAATGACCTTCCTGACATTGCAGCAGGTGAAGAACATTTAACCTTACAGAACACTGATGTGTATAAAGCTGCTATGACATTTCCACAGGGCTCAGCAGGAGGTTTCACCGGTTTAAGGCCACAACACTTAAAACAAATGCTCAATCCAGCACTTGGTGAGGTTTCAGAGAGGCTGCTGTCTGAACTCACCAAATTTTCCAATGTGTGCCTGGCTGGCAGTGTCCCAGAGGCCATAAGACCCATTTTCTTTGGTGCCTCACTTTGTGCCCTCCGGGAAAAGGATGGAGGAATCAGGTCCCATTGCAGTGGGCAACACCCTTTGGCGCCTAGTCGCCAAGGCTGCAGTAAGAATGGTGAGTCAAGATGCTGCATCAATGGTGAAACCAACTCAGCTCGGTTTTGGTGTTCAACAAGGCTGTGAAGCAGCTGACCATGCAGCACGAGTATACATCAACAACAGATGATCCAGAATATTAGCGCTGTTTTACCAGGAGCACGAGCCATTGATCCAGCCAACAGCACTGTTACGCAGAAATTGGGGTTTTCCTGAGGCCTAATGCCTTGTCTAAGGGCAAAGGGTAAAAGTTACACAAAACACCTGTAAAACTAGGCCTTCCAGGTCTATCCCCATAAACAAAGCTGGTATTACCAGTGTGGTTTAGTGCTCCACTGGGTTAGGGTATCAGAAGGTTCCACACAAAAATTCCTAGGTAAGAAAATATACATTTATTTACTTATATTAAACTATATACAGTCCAAACACGCCTCTTAACATATCAATTAGCCAAACCCCCACAAAAACAGTACAGGACGGAGAAGGCGGCCGGGTGGTCACTTCAAAAACAAAACAATTCACCAAGCGGTCAGCCCAGCCACCACTCCCATCCTCCAGAACACATCTCCTCCTATTTCTTCAGTTCACACTCGTCCTTTCGGGTCCCGACCATGTCCGAGCCCAGGGTGTGTACTGGTACACCATTAAAAGAGCCTATGGCTTGAGTTAGCTACACCAAAAGGGAATACAACATCACAAACTTAGCTGAACCCAGGCTCCGTCTCGCCAGCCGCTATCCATGCCGCGCCATGTGTAACCCACGCGACGCCGCCACCCTCACCACAAACATTTGGAAAATAAATCCCTAGCTGGATTTCTCTATTTCACCGCTTAAACTTACTTTACAGTATTCACCAAAAGCACAGCATATTTCTAAAATTATCATTTACATTTATCTAAAGGTTATACATTATTATTACTGTTTTTCCTAATTACCTGAGATTTATGGCACACTTCTCCAATAGCTATATATTACGTATATTTAAATGTCATGCAGAAACCTGCATAACACCCCCACCCCTAGACCATAGGTCTCACTCTGCTAGTGGGGTCCACACGGACACCGCTAGGCAAAAAGGGGGAAAAAAAAAGGAAATAAACATAAACATTATAACTGGAGAATTAGTCACACAATCATAGACTTTTTGGCACTGCTCATATGTAAAATTACTTTAATAGTCTGAGGCTATAAGATTGCGGACATGTGAAACTCGCCTAACATAAAAGTGATCAAGTTCTATGCCAAACGAGCCCACAGTCACGCTTTGACAAAACTATGTTAGAAAAAGGCACCATCACAACACAGCGGTGGCCACACACTGGCGTTGATGCGTTTTACTAAATTACAATAAACATGATAATAATGTAAAGAGTGAACATTGTACATACTACCCTGAGAAGTGCCATTTAATAACAAACACAAGAGCTAAGTATCACACCTATTGATTTCCCATCTATCTTGACACATGTTAATAATGCTGTAAGACAGATTTAAAGTATGTATGACACCACCAATGCTTGAAACAGGAACACTATCAAAGAGTAGTGAAAAGAAAGAGAAAAAAAATTCTTATTAAATTCTACGTAGAAAGAAAGATCACATAACCACCCCCATCTCACAGCAATCTTTAATAAACAAAACTGGTTCCCCATGACACACCTCTACGAGAAACAGGAGAGCATGGGAGAGGAGAAAAATATCAGGCCCCAAAAACCAGGTGAATAGTCACATAAATTTTGTTGGCGGGACTGTGGCCATAAACACTGGAGTCATCACCAAAGACTCCTCTAAAAAGGTGGACCTACCAGGCCGGCACCTACATGTCATTCCAAGGACCCTGGAGTCACCCCAGTGGTGATCCAAAAAAAAAAATTAAGTCCTGGAGAAGCAAAAAAAAACCCCGGATCATTTGATATGACCCAAAAAAGTGGGGGGCATCACCGCCAGCCCCACGTTTACCCAAAACATTAGGTCCAACAGCCCCTATGCCAACATAAAACACAGGTGAGGCATACCAGCCAGCACCAAAACACAGGTGAGGCGTACCAGCCAGCACCTAAAAAAAACGGAGCATACCTTACCTAGGTATGGCACCTTATGTGACTACCCCCAAAACACACAATAGGGCGTTCTGATACCTCCAACTCCGCTCAACCTGCATTTCTCCTTTTTGGTGGTCCAAGGTTCCATCTACTCGTCTACCGCAAATCACTGCAAAACAAGAACAGATAAGTGATCTATACACTACATGGTGTACACTATTTACACACAAAACACTTGATCAGCAACCACAATCTCCATTCCCTTCACGTAATGAATCACCAGGTTTAGAAGGTGTAATAACAAGGCCCACCTAGTGAGGCTCTGAGGTGGATTGTAGTCACTAGAGACCATAACAGGATGCAGAGACCCTGTTACATAAACAGAAAAGAAAGTTAGCACTCCCAGAACTAAAACCAGAGCTTCCTGTGCTATGGTGACATAGCGTCCTTGGTGTCTGTTACATTTCTCTGAAAAGTAGCTGACTGGCAGTACTTGCCCTGCTCTACCCTGCAACAAAAGTTCCCCAACTCTTGTATCATTTTGCAAAACCCAAGGTGGGTAACTCAAGTTTACAAATAAAAGATCATGAGGGTTAATATCATACAAAAGGTTCATGTACAAAGATATTAATGTTACAATTATGGGTGTGTCCTTAGCACATCGGGTCATAAGAATCATATAATACCGCCACAAACTCACAACTGGTGTGTCTAGTACATCAACAAAATTATTCATAAGAGGAAACCCTCGAACATTAGTTAGCAATTTTACTTTGCGGCAGTCAGTGAACCTGCTGAGAGGGTCATCGAGTGTGAGACCCTTGAAAGGCAACGTCCACTGACTCTCGCTAAGTACATTGACAAGATAAAAAAAATTCACATCTTCATCACGGCAGATTTCTTCCCACAAGTTTATGTTGCCCCACACAGGATGACTGTGCACAGCCACATTTACCTCATGGGGATTCACCTGGCCCCCATTTTCAGCATCCCAAAACTCCTTCGCAAAGACCCACCACGGCTGAGCCACAACTACAACCCTTCTTTCAGTAGGTCCAATGCTTCCACCATCTTGTACAATTTTCCAGTGTACATTATCTTCAGGGACGGTATCCACCATCAGTTTCCACACCAACCCAATCATAGCTTTCCTAGGAGCCGGCTCCAGTATCACCACCTCCTCACTAGCCTCCAGATCAAGTAGCACCACCTCCTGGTCCCACGTTATCCTAGGCAGACTCGTAGGCTGGTTCACTAGTGCCGCCCTCTCATCTTAGCCAAACAGTCTCTGAAACTGAGAAAAAACACCGAGGGGAAGCATCACCATTCTCACCTAGCCCATGACTTAATGATTCCAGAGTGCTTCCCCACACGGTAATGAAAAGAGGGGCATCCCTCTTCCCAGTCCTTCTGGTACTGGGGAAAACAAAAATGCATCGTCCTGAGAGACTGGTAAAAACACCCTACTTTTCTGTGACTCTCAAAGTGATAGACATCCATAAGTAAGGATCTCAAAACTACATGACATGTCATATAATTGGAATTCTGGTTGGCTTGGTGAAAGCCTCGCTGACAAAATTTTACCAGAAATCTCAAAACCACACACACAAAAGTATGAGGGAGAGGCAGGAACTCTGGTACCCTGGTAAAAAGATAAGTGGTTGGGAAACAGTTAGAAGTCAACTCACCCCTCTCAATACTGGAATATTCTCCATCGGGAATCTGTAGAGAATTCAGAAACTTTTTCTCAAACAGCTCTGCCATGACTGCGTGGTTACATGCTCTGTAAAATAAACATTTGGTAAATTTTGGAAACACTTCCCCTGTCACAGCTGCCAGTTGAATAGCCTTCAAGGAGTCACTACATCCCTTGACCTGAACCAGCTGCATCAGCTGCCGGGTAGTCACTCCCATGCCAGCACCGAAACCTCCCCTTAAACCGGGTTTTACCGGGGCTGGGTTGTCACTGCCAAGAGTCTCCTGCAGGTCAGACTCAATGAACAGGCTCCCCAGGCCCCAGCCACCACAGTCAGTAGGAAAATCAAGGCCGGGTACGGAAGTTCTTCTCTTGCTTACTTGGCTACTCATATTACACACTGAAAATCTGTCAGTCACCATTACTTCAGGTTGTACATTACCACCTGTTGAAGCAAAGTCCTGTGAAACCAAACATTCCTCAGTGTTGAGGAGACCCAAAACATTGTTGCCTAGTAGAAGGTCAACACCTGCAAAAGGTACATCTTCTGTAATACCTACAGGAAGGTACCCAGACTGATACGCAGACTCCACCCATAACCTGTGCACCGGAGTCTTGACAATACCTCCAGTAATCCCTGTGAGAAAAATGTGTAAACCAGTATATGTGTCACTCGACACTGGAAATACACCCCTGCAAGCAAGGTGTACGTGCTACCAGTGTCCCTTAAGGATACAACACCTGATACCCTACCTTCATTTTGGTGTAAGGCCACGGTAGACTTGCTGGAATAGACCTTCATCCGAGGGTCTAGGACAGCTGGACTACTCTGTGTACCTTTGGGCAAGACGGCAATGCAAGCAACAGCATATGTAACTGGTGTACTTACTGGAGAGGTATCTGCTGTAGCCTGGTCTCTAATCATCTGTCTACAATATGGCTGCAGGTGGCCCTGTTTGTGACAATAATTACAGTAATAAGGTGTAAAGGCCCCCTGCCCATTTGACCTAGGTTGGGTCTCTTGACGCTGAAGACCTGGGCTTGTCCTACCTGTACCCTGGAGTCCTGGACCAGTGGCTCTGGACTTAAAACTTTCCTGGGTAGGTACTGGAAAATTAGGCATTAAAATTCTGGTGGTTATCCGGCTGGAAAACAGGTGACTTAAACTTCTGAAATTTCTTATTCCTACTGGTAGGTGGGGAAAACTTACCATTATTAGTAGGGGGTGGGTGATAATTACTACCAAATTTTTGGTTAGCTAAAAATCTATCACCTAGCTCTAAAGCATATTTAAAATCATCCGGATCCTTCTCCTCAAGATAAGCCTTAAGGTCAGGAGGAGCATTCTTTAAAAGATCCTCTAGCAAAATTAAGGTACGCACTCTCTCATAACTGTCACCCACATCTTTGGAGCGCCACCACCTGTCTAAAAGTGACATCTTCTCCTTACCATAATCTAAGAGAGACTGCCCTGCTTGAAATTTAAGCCCTCTAAACTTCTGCCGATACCTTTCTGGCAAAATCTGATAAGACAATAAAACTACCTCCTTCAGCTTCTTATAATCAGCAAAGTCTGGTCCCTCTAGAGAACTAACTGCCTGTAAGCCTTTACCAACTAATTGTGTACGTGCTAATGTAGCCCATTCCTTTTCCGGCCAATCTTGGGATTTGGCCGTACTTTCAAATAAGAGAAAAAACAGGTCTGGGTCTTTCTCGAGGAACTTGGGCACAAATTTTATGGCTTTGTCCAACTGAAATGCATTTACACACTTGTTGGTGGTTTGCTTTAACCTTTCTAAGTCTTGTAGTTCTTGGATCTTTGTACGTTCAATCCTTACCAAGTCTTTTTGTTGCTCAATTATGTCCAATTTCAACCTCATAAGTTGTTCTTCCTTATCCAGGTCCCTACCAGTGGAACCTAACCCAGGGTTTCCTCCATCACCCACAACAACCCTAGCAAGTTCACCACTGTGAGACATTTTGGGAAAATATAGCACAAACTCTTGCTATCTACCACAACTTATATAAAATAATAAATCACACAGTAAGCACCAACACAAAATTAGTATAAGAAACACAAGGAGTAATTATCCTGGAACTTCCCAAAATTGAACAGGATAGCACACAAAATATATGGCAGAAAAATAGAGCTATTTCACCTGCCAAGGAAAAATAACTCAAAAAAAATTAGGTATTAATAAAAGAAAACCAACCATATTGCACCTGCAAAGGTAAATTATGCACCAAAATTTGTATTATTAACACCCTTAAAAATCAACAATATTGCACCTGCAAATGTAAATTATTCAACAAAAATATGTATTAATAACTCCTTGAAAAATCAGCAATACTGCAAACAAAACAAATAAAATCTGGGGTTATTGCACCTGCAAAGGCAAATTGTTCCCCCCCAAAAATACTGGTATTAATAACAAGATGTATTAATAACAATAAAAGTAAGCAATAGAGCACCTGCAAAGGTAATTTAGGTCCCAGAAAAATTATGGGCACTAATAACAAAAAAAATTAGACCTATTTCACACAAAACTAGCAGTAAACCTGAGTACTACACCTGCAAAAGTAAGGCCACATTTTAGTGTAGGTATTTTCTAGTGAATCCTTCCTCTAACCAACCCAATAAAGTATGATTATTAACTTTCCAGGTTGCAAACTTGAATTACCACAAAATTTGATAATTCTCCCATATACAGGCCCCCATGTTACGCAGAAATTGGGGTTTTCCTGAGGCCTAATGCCTTGTCTAAGGGCAAAGGGTAAAAGTTACACAAAACACCTGTAAAACTAGGCCTTCCAGGTCTATCCCCATAAACAAAGCTGGTATTACCAGTGTGGTTTAGTGCTCCACTGGGTTAGGGTATCAGAAGGTTCCACACAAAAATTCCTAGGTAAGAAAATATACATTTATTTACTTATATTAAACTATATACAGTCCAAACACGCCTCTTAACATATCAATTAGCCAAACCCCCTCAAAAACAGTACAGGACGGAGAAGGCGGCCGGGTGGTCACTTCAAAAACAAAACAATTCACCAAGCGGTCAGCCCAGCCACCACTCCCATCCTCCAGAACACATCTCCTATTTCTTCAGTTCACACTCGTCCTTTCGGGTCCCGACCATGTCCGAGCCCAGGGTGTGTACTGGTACACCATTAAAAGAGCCTATGGCTTGAGTTAGCTACACCAAAAGGGAATACAACATCACAAACTTAGCTGAACCCAGGCTCCGTCTCGCCAGCCGCTATCCATGCCGCGCCATGTGTAACCCACGCGACGCCGCCACCCTCACCACAAACATTTGGAAAATAAATCCCTAGCTGGATTTCTCTATTTCACCGCTTAAACTTACTTTACAGTATTCACCAAAAGCACAGCATATTTCTAAAATTATCATTTACATTTATCTAAAGGTTATACATTATTATTACTGTTTTTCCTAATTACCTGAGATTTATGGCACACTTCTCCAATAGCTATATATTACGTATATTTAAATGTCATGCAGAAACCTGCATAACAAGCACTCTCCTTGGTGCTCCTCTTGGGCCCAATGCCATCGATCTGATCCTAGAAAAAATTCTCAGACCTCAGGACGATGGAAGGCAGGATGAAAGACATCTACCTTCTACCTGCTCAGCAGGTGCCTGTCAATCTTAAAACTTACATACTTCCTGAGATGCTCCTCAGCCTTCAGCAGTCTGAAACTCAAGGAATATGACTTCTTAAGACCATGCTAGAGAGTATTGAATCTTTCCCTCGAAGATGGACAGTGGTTGCAAGCCTCACTTCCAGTCAGGCTTGGGGGGCTGGGAGTACGCAAATCCTCCCAGATTGCCTTACCAGCTTTCCTATCCTCTTCCATAACATCAAACGAGTTAATAAAACCAATTCTTCCGGACAACCTCAGTGACTCAGCAGGAATACAAGACCCTAGCTACGCCAGTGTCATCACTGAATGGGAGACTCTTGCTGCTCCAGCACCAAAACCTAGTGGAGCACTTTCCTACAGTCAAGTTGGGATGGCCCCATCACTGAAAAGATGCTTGCCAACATGCTTAGGGCTGTAACATCAGACAGGGAGACTGCCCGTCTCCAAGCTGTTAGTACACATCACTCTGGGGACTTCCTCTAAACAGTTCCCATTTCGGCAATGGGAACAAGCCAGTGGCTCTGCGCCTTGCTGCCTCAATTCACTCGGAATATTCGGAATATAAGTGTATTTGCGGTGATGCACAAGCCAACCAATATGGTCTACATGGTCTAAACTGTTCCAAAACCAAGGGTTGGCATGCAAGACACAATGAACAATGAAGTCAACGACATCATAAAGAGAACCCTTGCTACAGCTGGATGCCCAGCCGAGAGAGAGCCCCGATCACTAGCAGCCAACAATACCCACAACCCAGCAAACCGCCCCGATGGAATCACCATCTATCCTTGGAAGAATGGCAAGCTCTTAGCATGGGACTATACCTGTGTGTCGACGCTGGCTGACACCTACATCCATCAGAGTGTTGGGCGACAGGGAGGAGCTGCTGACCACAGAGAGGAGTACAAGATCGGCAAGTACAGGGACATAAGCCAACAGTGGGATCAGAGACCTTGGGAGCGTGGGGAAAAAATGCCACACGTTTCCTTAAAGAACTGGGTTCCAGACTCATCGACACCACCAGGGACCCAAGGGCAGCCACTTTCATGATCTAGCGCCTCAGCGTGGCCATCCAGAGGGGAAATGCATGTTGCATACTGGGCTTCCGTCCGGCTTCGGAGGAGCTGAAGGAGATTCATAATCTTTGATATATCGTACCAATGTATTCATGTTTGTGTTTTATGTCAATGTATTATGTCTATTAATAAAGTTCACATAAAATATAAAATATAGGGGGTGGTAGGAGAAGAAAATATTCAAACAGTTCCGAGAAGAACCTTGAGTATTCCCTGAGGATGAGGGTCCCCAGTAAAGTTCTAGAGGTGGTACCTCCATATATATATATTTACACACACACACGTCTTAATAGTGATGTACAGAGGTGTAGTATAACCTCTGGACTCCTGTTACTTCTACTTCCTAATATAAATCCAACAATTTGTTAGCCTTATTACTCACACTTAGGCACTGTTGTTTTGGCTTCAGATTCCTGCTCACCACCACTGTAAAGTTGTTTTTGCACATTCTGTATGATCAAGTTTTATATGATTTAATTTATAAGTGCCAGGGTTATTCGCACTCCCGAGGATTAGGACTTCGCATTTATCCACACTGAACTGCAACTGCCACTTAAAACGATGCATCGACTGGTGGCCATAGATTATGGAAAGGCGGTGGAAAGGATAGAAAGGGGTTGACTGAGAGGTGGGGTAACTGTACAGTGAGAGGAAGATGAAAGATTAGTGGACCATCCTCTGTGATCTCTAAGTTAAGGTGAATCTGTGTACGTAATATATTTTTGCAAGTGAGAATTGTGCATAATTCAGGTTTCAGCGCACTACCATACATCTGACACAGCACTACCATACATCTGAAACAGCACTACCATACATCTGACACAGCACTACCATACATCTGACACAGCACTACCATACATCTGAAACAGCACTACCATACATCTGACACAGCACTACCATACATCTGACACAGCACTACCATACATCTGACACAGCACTACCATACATCTGACACAGCACTACCATACATCTGACAAACAACACTACCATATATCTGACACACAACACTAACATACATCTGACACACAACACTACCATATATCTGACACACAACACTAACATACATCTGACACACAACACTACCATATATCTGACACACAACACTACCATACATCTGACACACAACACTACCATACATCTGACACAGCACTACCATACATATCTGACGCACAACACTACCATACATATGACACACAGCACTACTATACATTTGACACACAACCCTACCATACATCTGACACAATATTAGCTTGTCTAAATCGTTCTGACGTTCAGTGGTATATTCTCTAAACTGATTTGTCGGCTTATTTTTGCGTCGTCAGCGAATTTAGTCAAGTCGCTGTTTATGTCCTCAAGAAGGTCGTAAGTTACATCAAAGGTCCATAACACCGACAAATTTACGAATAAGACACATGTGCAACACCTGGATGTCTTTATCTGAGTCACGTTTGCCCACCACTGACTTTTATCACTCTAATACAGAGATGAGAAAGGAGATTTATACAGGAGAATCAGAGAGGTGGACCTAGTTGTCAGACTTGAGAAGTCTTTCAACTCCAAGGCTGACGGACTGATTACCTCATCTTTTGTATATAGTTCTACTGTCTTCAAATTATGTCCTAGAATCTGTATTGATAAAGGCAGCTTGTCGGTATTATATATATCTTTGATCGAATTATACTTGTCTGACACGACAACAACATGGAGTCCTGGTACAGAGAATATCCTGACTATCCACTTTCACCAAATCGTAACCCAGCCCTTGCTACAAGACTGACCACTACTGCTTCACCACTCTGCTACTTCCACTTCTCATCTCTTTCTATTAAATTGGTAAAACTCCTGGTGGGCGAAACATCTCTCAGATAAAAATATCCAGGTGTTTGACATGTGTCTTATTCTTCAAAGTCATTGATTTAGACTATGAATGAGAAGGGGTGAAAAAAGATGGCCGTGGCATGACAAATTTTCTGTTTCCAGGCCTCCAGTCATGAAAGAACTCTTCTTCAAGTACCATACCTGGAGTCTACCTGGAGGGAGCCCCGGGGTCCTCCAGCCATGAAATAACTCTTCTTCCAGTGCCATACCTGGAGTCTACCTGGAGGGAGCTCCGGGGTCCTCCAGCCATGAAAGAACTCTTCTTCCAGTACCATACCTGGAGTCTACCTGGAGGTAGCTCCGGGGTCAACGCCCCATATGTTGTCATTGTCTTTAACTGTGTGGGACTCCATTAATCTATATTAGGCTTCCCTCTACCTCAAATACCATACTAAAAATGCCAATAAATTTGTTTGGCTTTAAGATCCCTTTGTAAATCCGTATTGAGACTCAAATATGGCTCATAATGTGAATTATAATCGTTCCTTCTACTTTAAATCATAATAATTTTCCCACAACGAATGACAGGTTAAGTAGGAATTAATGACTGTTTAATATAGAAAAATTGGAATACCACAGAACTCAGGTCTTCTACACTTTATGTTTGGGTGGCCCTTGGCCTGGTGGCAAAAGCTCTCGCTTCACACGCTGAGGGTCCAGGTTCGATTCCCGGCAAGGGTGGAAACATTGAGCGTGTTTCCTTACACCTGTTGTCCATGTTCACCCATCAGTAAAATGGGTACTTGGGTGTTAGTCGACTGGTGTGGGTCGCATCTTGGGACAAAAGTGACTTGATTTGTCGGAAATGCTGTGCATAACAAGTGGCTTTCTATATAGTAATATGTCATTGATGTCAGCTAGGCCTGTATACCTTGTACATGTACGTGTAGAAATAAATATTATTATTATTATTATTATTATTATTATTATTAGACATAGATGACTGCAGGTCCATTGAAAGTACCTATGCTAGTGATATAGAAGCTGTCATAACACTGATGGTTGCCTGTCACTCTTATTTGGTTGCTGTCTGGTGTTCAGGTATTGCCGCCAGCACGGGACAGCCGCCAGCACGGGACAGCCGCCAGCAGGACAGCCGCCAGCACGGACAGCCGCCAGCACGGGACAGCCGCCAGCACGGGACAGCCCGCCAGCACGGGACAGCCGCCAGCACGGGACAGCCGCCAGCACGGGACAGCCGCCAGCACCCAGGGACAGCCGCCAGCACGGGACAGCCGCCAGCACGGGACAGCCGCCAGCACGGGACAGCCGCCAGCACGGGACAGCCGCCAGCACGGGACAGCCGCCAGCACGGGACAGCCGCCAGCACGGGACAGCCGCCAGCACGGGACAGCCCGCCGCCACCCCGGGACAGCCGCCAGCACGGACAGCCGCCAGCACGGGACAGCCGCCAGCACGGGACAGCCGCCAGCACGGGACAGTCGCCAGCACGGGACAGTCGCCAGCACGGGACAGTCGCCAGCACGGGACAGCCGCCAGCACGGGACAGCCGCCAGCACGGGACAGCCGCCAGCACGGGACAGCCGCCAGCAGGGGACAGCCGCCAGCACGGGACAGCCGCCAGCACGGGACAGCCGCCAGCACGGGACAGCCGCCAGCACGGGACAGCCGCCAGCACGGGACAGTCGCCAGCACGGGACAGTCGCCAGCACGGACAGTCGCCAGCACGGGACAGCCGCCAGCACGGGACAGCCGCCAGCACGGGACAGCCGCCAGCACGGGACAGCCGCCAGCACGGGACAGCCGCCAGCACGGGACAGCCGCCAGCACGGGACAGCCGCCAGCACGGGACAGTCGCTTGCTGATACCACTGACACTGTGTTATCTGCCTTAATTATCGCTGCAGTGCTGTTGGCGTATCACTCTTTTTATTGTCACTGAATATCACTGAACAGCAGTGCAGATTTCTGAGTTAATAAAGAAGAAATTAATATTTGATCCATCAGCTATGACGCCTGAAAGTTAGAGTTGATAACTTAGCTGGGTTTTTTAGCTGTGAGTTAGCATTGAAAGTTAGATCTGAGGCTTACCTCTGAGAGTTGAGCTTCTGAGAGCAAAGTACAACTATTTTAATATACACGTGTAGAGGAAGGTGCGAGGCAAGTACGGTGGACAAACTATTTTCATATCAGAACCCCCACACGGGCCTTCTGGCAAACTTGTGTGGAGGGCGACTGCCAGAGTGTGCTGACGATGGTCAGCCTGACCTGTGCTGTCCATGGTGCCTGTCAGTGGTCACTGAACCATGGATACTCAGCACAGGAACTGCAGTAGTTACTTAACCGCTGGATGATGATCAGCTGACGAGGTTCCCCGTCGGGAGACACTGTCCTTACAACCACCACAACTTGATCTGGGACCATGACGCGGGGGCGGTGACCCCTGGAATTGTCTACAGGCTAATTACAAGTAAACCTCTACTCTCTGCGCACCTCTGGTGATATGCTGTCGTCTTGCTGGCTTCCAGGTCATTGTCCTTCTCTGATATGAGCCGTTTGTGCTCCTTTCCCCTAAAATATACTCCATCTCCGGTCTTCTCTGATGGTCATCACCTTGGCATTTATTCCATTTGAATTTCAGCCACATTTTCAGCCTGTTCCAGTATCAATAGACTTTCTTTCCTCCCTTCACTGTGTTTATCCCTCCCATTGGTGTGTGTGAGAGAGAGATAGATGAGAGAGAGAGAGAGAGAGAGAGAGAGAGAGAGAGAGAGAGAGAGAGAGAGAGAGAGAGAGAGAGAGAGAGAGAGAGAGAGAGAGAGAGAAAGAGTAGAGAGAGCACGAAAGACCATTAAGAGGCACAAAGCAAACAAAAGTGGCACAGTACAAAATATCTACACCTTTCAAGAGGCCTAGAAACATGCCATCCTGGAGTCCCATCCTCCTCCGCCTCCTCCTCCTCCTCCTCCCCTATTTATATCCTCTGCCTTCCCTTATTTTTCTTCCTTTCTATCCACCAAACATTCCTCCTTTAATCTTAGTTTCATATGCGTAACGTCCCACGGACCGTAAAGAGGAAGACGTAGGAAAATCTCCAACAGACTGAGAAGAGATAAGAAGTAGAAAGAAGCCTTCCCAATAGACGGAAGAGAAGGGAGAGGAAGGAAGCGTAGATAAAAACCTTCTCATCCGACTCCTAAGCACCCTTCTCTTTCTCCCCTCCTGCCACACGCCTCTTCAACAGCGTTCATCTTCTACGTCTCATTTTTTTGGCCTTTTCTCCTTCCAAATCGACTAATATTGTATTTTTCTAATTTCCGGCGAGGATACATAGTGTTTGATGAATATTTTTCACGATACCGTTTACGTAGGTACTCGTAACAGCTGAGGACGGCAGCACTTCTACGTCAGGGATGGCACATAAGAATGGGGGATGGCAGCACTTGCTCACGTCAGGGATGGCACATAAGAATGGGGATTGCAGCACTCGCTCACGTCAGGGATGGCACATAAGAATGGGGGATGGCAGCACTTGCTCACGTCAGGGAAAAATGGCACATAAGGAATGGGGGATGGAGACTCGCTCACGTCAGGGATGGCACATAAGAAGGGGATGGCAGCACTTGCTCCGTCAGGGGATGGCACTAAGAATGGGGGGGTGGCAGCACTTGCTCACGTCAGGGATGGCCTAAAAATGGGGGATGGCAGCACTTCTACGTCAGGGATGGCACATAAGAATGGGGGATGGCAGCATTGTCACGTCAGGGATGGCACCCTAAGAATGGGGGATGGCAGCACTTGCTCACGTCGGGATGGCACATAAGAATGGGGGATGGCAGCACTTGCTCACGTCAGGGATGGGACATAAGAATGGGGATGGCAGCCCTCGCTCACGTCAGGGATGGCAATAAAGAATGGGGGATGGCAGCACTCACTCACGTCAGGAATGAAAGAATCAAGGTAACTAATGAGCCACAAAGCAACTCCCCCAAAATACAACCAAATGGAACGTCCTTTTTACGTACGTATTTCACTAATTTCTGCAATAA